>VZTZ01035127.1:17263-70044 GCA_013400955.1 Drymodes brunneopygia
ATATATATATATATATTTTTTTTTTTTAATATCTATATGTCTAATGACAGGAATAGGAAGTTGTTTTGGTGGTAAAAGAGAAGGCTGTCAAGAATTTTCTACCTTATGCAACCAATTGAATTAGCTGCTCCAAAGCTAGGGGAATATTTTGTCGTACAAAATGCAGCTTAATGTAAGTAGTTATTTTTAGAGCTATCTGACATTTCACATTAGTGAAAGATAACTTGGTAAAGTCTGAGGAGTTGTTTAATGTCATTTGCTTGTAATTAAAGACCATTTACTAATTTTAGAATTTTAAAAAATCATTTGTTTGTCTCTGGGTCTATTTAAATGTGTGATACCTCTAATAGAAGAGTTAGCATTTGTTTGTAGGAAGAAATAGGAGAAAGGTTAGTAGTAACACCAGCATCTTTCTTGCTTTCTTCATTAAGGTTATTCATGTTAGTGTTAAACCTAAAAGGGCTCTATTTTCTTGGCTTTTCTTGCAGAAATAATGGGTGTTACTTTTGGTGTTGGAAAAAAGATGTCAGAGATTAGAGAATTTTATCTATTTTTTAAAAAAATCTATGTTGGAGAACGCATTTCCCTGAAGATTTTAACAGANGAAAGATAATCTGGATTCACTCCTTCGCTTTTGCAGCAGAGACAAATGTTCTGCTGGGAAATTACACCCTCAACATCACTTGTGCTATTCCACTTCTTTCACTACATGTGCACACTTTTAGTTTTTTAGTATTCTAATTTAAATTTACAATACATTTGTCAATGAAGTAAAAAAGAGAGGGTTCAGTTCTTACTATCTCAGAGGTTTGTTTTCCTGTGAAGTTTACTTTAGCTGGGGTTTTGTCCACCCAAAATGCTTTTCATTTGAGTGCTGCCAGTTCAGTCATCTGGCCTGACAGTAGTCCATCTGAAAACTTGCAACTTCAGGGTTATTACACATGGTGCTATCTTTCCAAACCTGAGAAGAATTAATAAGAATTGATGCTTCCCTATAGATAAAATGTAAACTGTGTTGTGTTTACAGGGCTGATACTCTTTAAAAAAAACGATTTTTTAAAAAAGTCTACATGGTAAACAGATGGAATTGTAAATATCCAGTGTTACTAGAATATTAGACCAATGAATTGGTCTAATTGTCCAATTTCCCTATAGTCAGACTAATCCATCTGGAATAGCACAGTGGCAGCTAGGCATCAAGGAAGAGGATTTGTTGAGAAACCATGTCATTCTCACACAGTTACTTTTTAAAGTAGAATTCCACTCCAAAATTCATAGTGAACATAGCATTTCTTTTAACTGAATAGGAACAGCGGAGTAAATTTACCAGCTCCATCCAGGAGCCATTTATACAACTGTGAGTTGCTTATACAATTGTGAAGAATTCTTATTAAACATCTTCAGAATCAATACAGTTGAAACTAAATATTTTAAACTCTCAATAGCTGAAAATATCAACAATAGAATTTTAAATCAGGTCATATACTTTTGTTAGTATTCTGTCTAATCATCAAACAGGACCTAGATTCAGAGCTAGTGTAATTACAACTGTATAAGAAAATGTGGATTTTCTGTTGAAAATAATTAAAATGTAATTTTAAGCACTGTTCTTTGATTTTTCTCTCTTACTGTCCTTAGGCCATATTGTTTCTTATGGGAGGGGTGTGAAATCAAATTGCTTGTATCAGATTCTGACCATCAGCTACTACCCTTCTGCTTAAATATACTTGTCTTTTGCAAAATATGTAAGAATGTTGCTGAAATTATGTATAGCCTCTGTCTTAGATCCCAGGAGCTTGCCCATTTTATCTCTGTATTTTGCATTCTTGTTAACTTCTGTAGCTCATAGATTCTGTGCTCTCTCTGCAGGTCCAGTCTAGGTGCAGCAGCAAGGAAAACATCCTCAGAGCAAGTAAGTGCAGAAACTTCTTACCTCTATTGAGAAGCTGACACTGCTCAGGAGATAGCAAGTGATAGTCAGATCAGAGGTGGGACTGAGTGGGTTTGTAGAAGAAATTTAATAACTTTAAACAGTGAAATCCAGTCCAAAGGTAAAACTGTAAATAGCTCATAGTGTTCATCTATTAATGGAGGGTCACCTTTTAATTTATTCTTCCAAGTTGTTTTTCTAATGACATGGAGGTCTGTGTTGTTTGTGATGTTTTGTTGTAAATGATCATGGGTGTGCAGATTTATGGGCAAGAATTAACACTCAAAGACAATGAAAATGGAAATTCTCAACTTGAATATATATTATTTTCATTTTCATACTCAAGCATGAATTTGAATGTTGGATTACATAGAACCAAACCAAAAAAATGCAAAGGTTAAGGATTCACATTTGTTCCAAATGATGTGTAGCTTAATTTGCACAATTCTTTTTCTTTGTGTTGTGGGAATCTTTTCTAGTCTAAAATTTGATCCACCATATGTGTGTATGTATATATATATATATATTTTTTTTTTTTAATATCTATATGTCTAATGACAGGAATAGGAAGTTGTTTTGGTGGTAAAAGAGAAGGCTGTCAAGAATTTTCTACCTTATGCAACCAATTGAATTAGCTGCTCCAAAGCTAGGGGAATATTTTGTCGTACAAAATGCAGCTTAATGTAAGTAGTTATTTTTAGAGCTATCTGACATTTCACATTAGTGAAAGATAACTTGGAAAAGTCTGAGGAGTTATTTAATGTCATTTGCTTGTAATTAAAGACCATTTACTAATTTTAGAATTTTAAAAAATCATTTGTTTGTCTCTGGATCTGTTTAAATGTGTGATACCTCTAATAGAAGAGTTAGCATTTGTTTGTAGGAAGAAATAGGAGAAAGGTTAGTAGTAACACCAGCATCTTTCTTGCTTTCTTCATTAAGGTTATTCATGTTAGTGTTAAACCTAAAAGGGCTCTATTTTCTTGGCTTTTCTTGCAGAAATAATGGGTGTTACTTTTGGTGTTGGAAAAAAGATGTCAGAGATTAGAGAATTTTATCTATTTTTTAAAAAATCTATGTTGGAGAACGCATTTCTCCGAAGATTTTAACAGAACCTTTGACTTAAGCAAATGACATGCATTAGAGACAGACTTGGAAATCTGAAGGTTGTTCTCTGGAGACCGTTCAAAGCATTCAAAACCTGTGAAATCCATCACTTTTTAAGGGTTAAAGAGGTGAAATGTGTGTTTCTGAACTAGCTAACAGTGAGTTTTAAGTAGCAGTGAAACTACTGCTAGCAGCAGTAAAAGCACCTAGTGATGATGGCATAAAGGTAGTTCACTGCCACACAATTCCCTCAGCTTTCCTTGATGTGAAGTATTTTTTCTTAGCATCTTCCTTCATATTTTCCAACTTAAAACATCAGGAAAATGTTTTTAGCGAATATTGTGTGGAATATGCTAGGCCTGCAGGAATTAAAGTGCTGCTAAAGCAAGGTTTCTTTCTCTATGCAGAGGCAGTGCTTTCCTTTTCCTCTTTAATGATGTTGTTAACAAAAAACAGGCATAATAACTGGAAATGTAAGCTTGCTAGGGAGATCCCCATTGTTAAAAGCAAGAATGCAGTTTTTCCATTAGTTACACTTTTATCTTACAATAGTTTAATTTGGATCATTTCTCCCTAGTTTTCTTATGAGAAAGTTAGGTTTAAGAGTGTACAAAGTCTTAATATAGTTAGAAAATGTCTCATCAGCTGTTTCTCTCTTCCTCAGAATGCCAACTGCTATCTTAAGGAAAGGAATTAAGTCAATTAAAAATTATTTGTGCTTGACAAATTCACAAGTGCCTGCTTTTTTCATCATGTTATCTTCTAAATACGTACGAAGAGATTGTTCAAATAATTTCTTCCAGATTCATTCCTTGAAGAATTATGTGGGGACAGTTTTACTTGTCTCTACTTCTTTCTCTGAAAGATATATACTGTGTTAATAGCAAAAAATAATCAGTGAACAATCATACATAAAAAGGCAAGCATGCATTAGTGCTGAACAAGTATTGTATATACAGATTAATTAAGAAACTTCCTCTTCTGAAGGAAGGACTTGAACTGCGTGATTGTTGTGCTATTTTTTACTTGCTTTTTATTAGAAGACTACACTTGAAGCAATAATCTGTTTTTTCCAGAATCTGAAGGCATGTGCAGCAACAAATGAGATATTTATGTAGTAACTGCAAAGTAAAATCATGTCACTAAAAATAAGTTTCAGTTATTTGGTATTGCTTTCTGTATTGTAATTTATGTTACTTAGGAATATCATTACATATCACATATAGAACATCATCCACTTTGGCTTTCATAAATACCTTCTTGTTCTAGGTAAATCCTTTCAAGAAACTCTGCAATTGTAATTGTCTTAATCTTTTGGTTTGTACCTGTTACTCTTGTTTATGTATTCCTGCAATAGTTCTCTCTTCAGTTGCTTATCTTCACTTTCAAAATCCTTCAAAGCTTGTTGTCCCCTTGTTTAATTTCTCAGTAAGTATCATGAAATCAAACACACTGTTGGCTTCATTTTCAAACAACTTCTGTCATATTTTCTCCCTACCTATGCCTCACGCTTGGGAAAAGTAAGCTTTCCTTAAGTTGTCCTACTGCCTTCACTCTAATCGTAAATTTAAACAACACTTTGCTATGGGGACAACAAAATCTTGATGACGGGTAGGATGCCCACTCGCTGGAGACACTCACTGTCTGCTGGCTTGGCTGCCCAGTGATTTCATTGTACTCTCTCTATCTTCCTTTCAAACCTTTTGACTCCCATCTCACTCTTGGATTGTAGGCTCACTGGCACAGTGTCCATTGTTATGTTTTATCTGTGCACAGCACAGAGCATGTTGAGATGTGTTTGTGCAGAACAGAATGGAGTGAATTGTCCTGAGTTCATAGAACTGAATTAGTCTCAGATTGTCATCCTCAGTGTAAAACACTGCATCACTTTGAAGGGTTTCTGTTTTAGATTAACCCATCTTTTCATGCTCATCAAGTCTTCTAGTATGTTCTTCATTATAAATAAGGATGTACACTCTCTTGATTCTAGTTGAATACGTCTTCCCTGTGTCTGACATGAAAGCTCAGTAGTGATAACTAACTAATTTAATTTGCTCCTGAAGTGCCAGATTACTTTCAGTAAAATGGTTTAAATGAACATCACTACACGAATCTGCTCACTGTAGCACACATAAACTTGTTCTTTCTCATTGCAGGTCACAGTGCTGTTGACATCACCAAGGTAGCAAGAAGACATCGCATGTCTCCATTCCCATTGACATCTATGGACAAGGCCTTCATCACAGTTCTGGAGATGACCCCAGTGCTTGGAACAGAAATCATCAATTACAGAGGTATTTCAAGTTGGATTCTTTGTGAGCATGAGGGTAATTATTTCCCTATTTGGCAGCCTTCTTGCTCTTTTATTAATGTTGCGAGGTGTCTGAAACAATGCTTTCTCCAGGAGAAACTGCTTTAGGAAATACCAGTAATAGGGGAAATCTTTCAAAGTTAGGAGAATGTCAGTTGAGCTCAGTGGTGCTCCCTGAAGGAGTCTGTAATGGGATGCTAATAAATTATGTGAATTAATTTTCTTCCTGTTTGTATTATATGCAGTAAACATATTACACTCAACCTGTATGTGCCTCAGTGGTTAACACTGGACTTTTGTAGATGCCAAGTAGCTCTAAGCTGTACTGTGACTGGTTTCTTCTGTTGTCTTACTGTGGAAGATTCTCACTAAGCCCCTTTCCAATCTGAGATTAATGATCAAAGCAAAGTGATTATTGATTCCAGGTAATTTTTTTTCATGTCTATATCTTTAACAGTTCATCTCTTTTCCCAGTGTCTAGTTAGCCTACTAGTCATTCCAGAATTTTTCTCTTCTTCTCATAAATACAATTCCTTTTCTATTCTACCACTACGTGATCATTTTCTGAAATTACTTCCTTTTAATGTTTGATCTTTTGAAACTTTACAAAATGAAAGAGTAACTGGTTTTGATTTATGCAGTGAGGTTGTCTTCAAAAGCACCAAAGTGAGCAAAATATTAGACTGTGACTTTGTGACTGTATCTATACTTACGAATAAGTAGGGATAGATGAAGTGATTTTCTGGCCCTGAAAGAAATTATCAAGGCACCTCTCATGTTCATTTAGATAAACCATCCTCCTTCTTGAAATACTGTGTTCATAATGCCTGTTAGGTGCCTCCCTTGCTTCTGCTATTCCTTACATCAAGGCTAAGCACTATCTGGGAGAATGTTCTTGGCTCATAACAAAAGCGTGACAGGAAATATGCTGACAAGTAAACCTAAAGTAGGTGGGGAAGCAGAAACCTCTTCCAGGGGTTATTCCAGGTTGTCCAAAAGTAAGATGGTGAGCAAAGAGATTGTGGAACTATAAACCTCAAGAAGCAAAAACATTTAGGACGCTGGTGTGCTACAGACAGCAGAGAGGTTTCTGAATGGAATATTCTGTCTTCTGGCTTGGAAGTTCAAAGTTTTCATGCTCTTTGCCAAATCTTTGTGCTACCAGAAGCCTTCAAGATGTCTTCATATTGACATACTGATTTAGTTTGTACTATCACACCTGTGCATTTTGTGGCTCCAAGCAGAGTTCAGTGCTCGCCTGTGCCTTGGCAGCAGGATTTCTGAGAAAATGCTCCATATCCTGCATTCAGAACAGCACCAATACTGGATCAGCAAGGAATATGCATAATACACCCTTTCATAATGGTGTGCAGATTAGAAGAAGGCATTAAGGCATAAATGCCTGAGCATAACTATGGGGCCTTTTTGGGTAGCTGTCAGTTAAATGTCTTCACTAAGACAGCCCTTTGTGAACAGTGTGATGAGCTGCAGTGTTGGGTACATTTAGTCCAAATAAATGCTATGCATGCAACACTGAACTCCTGAAATAAAGGATGAAAGACTGGCATCTGCCTCCCTGAAAAATAAGCACATCATATATTTATTTTGAGATGTCGGATACAGTTAAAGTACTGTAGGATTATTATTATTTTTTGCATAATGGAAGTTTTGATTCTAATTCCAGAACATATGTATTGTTATTCCTGGCACTCTTATTCTTTCAAAAATAATGAACTGAGTCTGCTGAGTCACTTTGGTTTTGACCCTCTTCCCTCACCCAAAACACAAGTGTTAGATCGATGGTAACATTAGCAAATCAGAGACAGATACTTGATTTAATGTTCACATAATTGTACCAACAATTCCTTCATATTTTTGCACTGTAGTGCAAAATTTTATCTTGCAATTTATTTTTCAAGTAGTATACACTTCTTTCAGCACTGTAAGATTTCCAAGTATAGAGTATGAAATTTCAGGATTGAGCCTGTAAGTGACAGTCTAAAGGACACGTTTGTGTCTGTTATACTGCAAATTCAATTCTCTTAATCTGCAGATACAAATATCAAGATGGAAATGCATTTTCTTAAGTGATCACCATAATGTTATACAGACAAATACATAGAATTGTTCTGTATAGGCATGTGTGTGCGTGCGTGTGTGCACACACGTATGTGTTTGATAAAAGATGTTAGTTTTGAAGAATGCAATGAATTAAGAACCAATTTTTCATTTAGTTATGGGTTCATTTATTTTTCTGTTCATATACATCTAATTTCAGAAAATAATAAAAATGTAGTTCTGGAGGTCTGAAACTGTATTCAGAAAAGCACTATTGTGCTGTGTGTGTTTTCTTTGTGATTTTGTGTTTTGAATTAACACTGAGCTTCTGAAAACTATCTTTCAGGAGTACAGTTTCTCCCCAAGGAAAGTGAAAAGTGTAAAATCCTAGCAGTGCTAGTGCCTAATTAATTTAACCTGACGTAGTTACGCTACTGAACATATTTCATAGCATTCATCATCATAAATAAGGCTGCTAAAAGTTATTCTGTAGAAATACCCAGTTCTGTCCTGATTTTATTCTTGATTAAGTCAAAGTATGCTGTAGTCTCACAGATCTATCTATTCTCTCCTAACATAAGGGAGAGGATTATTAAAGTTATCTTTTGAAACATGACTTTCATGCTGGTGTGTTGCTCAGTGACTCTATTGATCAATTAGCCTCTTGCATATTTAAAAAAAAATGGACAGTCCTAAAGCATTTTACAGAAGTGTCATACAGCAAAGGCATCTGAAACATATTTCCCACCTGCCATCATCGACATCTGGTACGAAGCCCCCAATTAGCCTTTTATTCTAAATAAATGCAGTTACCTTCATATAGTTCTGTGATCACATAAGGTAAAGTTTTTAGACAACATGATTGTGATTATTCTTCTGAAACTAAGAAGAGGCAGAAGTTTAATTGACAATAAAATTATAATGCAGAAGCAATCTAATTTATGGGCTTAAGCCAGAGAGCAGCACATTTATTCTGGTCTAGTCCAAGAGCCTAACTGATTGTTTTGATAGCATTGACTTTTCATATCACCCTGAAGTGCTACCAGGGCAATATTTACAAAATCCATCACCTCCTGTACAAGATCAGTCTTATTGCTGTGCCTCAGAGAAATCAAAGTTCTTCACAAACCTGTACCAGTTTCACCATCTAAGCTTAGCAAATACCCACGTTTGAAAAGTGACTTTAATGTAATTCTCCATTTTGTGTCAGAAAGCTATGGGCATGACAAGGGGCAGTTTGATGACATTAAAATAATTCAGAACATCTTTCTGAATTACAATTAATCAAAATAAGGTCAAACTGTATTTTTAGAATGATTTCTTAAATAAAAGAGAGTACAGAGGTACCCAAGATTGTCCTCTAGTTGCTGACTTGCTTAATTTTAAATGCCTAAGGCTGCTTCAGCAAATAATTCTTACATTTTTCTTCTTGTAACGAAACTCATTCCCATTACTGGCTAGCCATTTATTCCTTTCAAATATTGCATGGCAGTATGCCAAGAACATACTGTTCAACTTTGCTCTAATTTTGCATGCAGACAAGAAGCAAAATGAAGGCACAACATGCCTGCTAAAATTAGAAGTATCACTTTTGTGTGAGATTTCGTGCATCTTTGAACAAAGGGTGTTTTTACTAGGTCTTTGATAGCTGCCTTTTCTGTGTTGTAATTTAAATGTCTGTGTCTGCATCCTTTTGCTCAGTATAAGTGTACAAGCTTTTGTGAGCTTTCTAATAACTTCTATATTGTGTATCACAGGCATTGATATGGAGGTTTGCGCAGGTGAATTAATGGCCCCTGCAAAAGTGCTTTTCTAGTTGCTTTAATGGGTTTCAGCAGTATTTTCATGGCAATACGTATTTCAGCAATGCAGCATGAATAGTAACTTCAGGCTGAAAGTTGATACATATGGATGTGAGTTAAATGATGTTACAGTTACGTTAATTAATTGCTAACTAAATCACTTGTGTTAATAAGTAAAATATAATCTTCATTATAATACCACTTCACTGGAGCTGAACATTTTCAAATCAAGTAGGTGCACTTTTTAACAAAATCTGTCCATTCAGTGTGCAGCACTAGCTCTTCTGCCTTCCTGGTGAATCCTGAACCACACTGATTTCCCTGTCTGTAAAATAAGAAACACACTTCATGCACTTCTCTTTTTTGGCATGTCTCAAAGATCACAATCTCTAAAGCACATATCCATGCAAATTCTCCTGACAGAAATAATCATGCATCCTCTCACTCTGTCGTGTTTTCAGCTGGATATTGCTTTCCTGTGCCACAATGCACCCTAGGAGCAATGGCCTCTATTATGAGCTTCTTCCACTTAGACATACTGGAATCAAGCCAGTCTCAGTAGTTCTGACCCATGTGTCCCTTCCCAGTACATCTAATCACGCACATAATAAGTCTGCTTTCTCTCTCACACTATATCAAGGGGTAAGTTACGTATTTTCCATTCTGTTCCATATCATACTAAAAAATAAAAGTCTTGCTGGTGCCATGAAAGTACCAGCCACTTGACTGAGGGTGAAGTAATTCATATCAGTCTCTACAGGAAGGCTGAGCCAAATTACAGCTCATCAGTCATAGTTGCTAAGTGAACAGAAAGAGTATGTTTGAAACAGCTGTTAAAATGTTTAGTACTATAACAGTATAAATTTATATAAATAATTCTGACACTTATGTGCACTAACCCTCCATTAAGCAGAAATGCTCTCAGCAATTAGGTGAAGCTAATCTATTGCGAAACTTCTTTGTCAATTTATGAAAACTGGTCCATCATTATTGTTCTCAATTCATCACCACTCACCTTTTGTGCACAGAATTCACTTTTGAAATGCCATTTTACAAGTTTTTAAAAAAGAAATTTAATAAAAATTCAAATAAAGGAAAATAAAGAAAATACATATATTTAAGAGATCTTTGGGGAAAAAAACTTGTCCTGAGGAAACAAATACTTGTTTATCTGTCTGGTCCTTAATAAGAGCTATCACCTTTGGGTTTAGATACTTGGCATTCAACTGTCAACTACTGTCAACAATTTCACCATAACCAGGAGCACAGGCTTAAACAAATCCTTTGTCATTACTTTCAGACTCCAGTCTTTTTTCCTTTATGTAGAGTCAAAAATCAAAATCCTGGGAGATCTATATGTCCCATACACATACATTTCACCAATTGGAGGACATGACTGCTGACTTCATTTCCCTCCTTCACTCACTGTAATGACACAAGGTATGGTCTTTTCTCTTTTTTCTAGACGGAATGGGGCGAGTCCTTGCTCAAGATGTATATGCAAAAGATAATCTACCACCATTTCCGGCATCAGTAAAAGACGGTTACGCTGTCAGAGGTAAACACTCACTTTGTGGACATGAAGTATAGTGTCTGCCACTTTATGACATGTTAATTCACCTGTTTTGGATCCAGCAGGGGTTATTTTGGTTTGGATTTGATACAGATCATTGCTGAGGTCACAGTTATATAAAATGCAGCTGTCTTGAAGGAAGGTCTTAAAGCCGAGTTCAGATGTTTTAAGTGGGTACACGAGCAAAGGTACATCAATGTGTGCTCCTAGATGTGCACCTCTGTTGCTCATGCATTTCTTGGAAACATTTAAAATTCAGGAGAATAACAGGACATCTGTTTCTGAATTACAGATTCATCTTCTATTCCTCTGTTGTAGATTTAATGAGGATTTTCTTATGTATCTGTTACTTTGTTGAACTGTCACAGACATTGATTATAACAGAGAATTTTCAAAAAACTTACCGGAATGTTCCCTTATGGAGACACCTCTAAAGAAGAAGTTCTTACTTTAAAAATATTGCACCTGCTATGTATATATAAAATTAGTTGTATGAATTTATTAATTTCAAGCAGCAAATATGGTTTCCCAAGAGACCTGAGTTCATACTCTGCTTTGCCACTACGTGCTGCATCATATTGAGCCAGTTGCTTCTCTGTGCTTCAGTTTTTCCCTTTGTAAAGTAAGAATAATCATGCTCACCTCATATATCTATGAAGGAAATTTAAAATACACAGAATTGAACATTATACTAGTAGTGATTTAATTGTGGTAGTGGTTGAATCATTATAACGCCATGTTGAAATTTGTACCCAACTTTCTTCTAGGGACATTAAAATAACTTTTTTGTTACTGGCAGCTGAAACCATGGAAAGCAACTGCCCATGAAATAGACTGTCTGCAGATTCAGGCAACAGATATAATGCAGTAGCTTCCCCATAGATTTGATATAAAAATAAAATTTCAGGTCCACAAGATGAGTGTGTCTGAGGGACAGGCAGACCAAAATGACTAGTAATAGCAGCAAGGGAGTGCATGTGTAGCCAGAGAAATACAGGTAATGTAACACTGAGAGAAGCTAAGAGAGTGAGCTCTGAGTAGAATGCTGAGTGAGAAGGGCCTTGGGATCAAACCAATGCTGTCTTGCAACCTGATTGCTTCAGGGTAAGGCAAAGCACGAGTGCAGTCTCAGTAAACATGCAGAATGAGCAGAGTGATCATGAACACCATCTTCAGCAACTTCTGTCAGAACCATTACACAAACCCTAATTTTGGTGGTGGATTCAAACAGAGTAACACTGAGGTATTTGAATGCATCCAGAGAAGGACAGTAAAGCTGGTGAAAGGGCTGGAAGGAATGTCCTGTGAGGAGCAGCGGAGGACTTTGGGTTTGTCATGTTTGAAGAAAAGGAAGTTGAGAGGTGACCTCATGGCTCTCTACAGTTCCCTGCGAAGGGGAAGGGCACAGGGTGTCCAGTGATTTTATGTGTGGGAGTGGTTCTAAGCTGTGCCAGGGAAGGTCTGGGTTTGACATTGGGAAATATTGTTTTACCAAGAGGGTGGACAGACACTAGAACAGACTTCCAGGGGAGTGGGTTGATGCCCCAAGCTTGTCTGTGCGTCAAAGGTATTTGGACAATGCCTTTAATAATTTGCTTTACATTTTGGTCAGCCCTGAATTGATCTGGCAGTTCTATTCTGTTCTATACTGGTTTGTTCTATTCTTATTGTTCTTGTGAACCCGTTATCTTAGGATATGAAAAAAAAAAAGCTTTTAGGCAGAGATAATATTGACGACGTTAATGGATGCTTCTTACCAAAAAATTAAGTATTAGCTTTCAGTGGCATAACATGTCTGCCCAAACCCCTGTCCTTTTCTTGTTATATATCAGTTGTGCTTCATCTATAAACTTTGTCTCCATGTTATTATTAGTGGGGGAATAAAATCTAATTCAGTAGCATTTTATCAGGTTTAAAATAATTTAGGTATTAGGGATTTCTTTCTCTTCTTTTGCTGGATCACCCAAGCCCATTTTTTTCAGTGAAGGTCTGGCAAGTGTTTTCCGTAGTATTACATGCATTATGTAAGGATATCTAGTTGAAGAGTCCTTTTCTACTTCTTTATTTTAGAGTTCACTCTAAAGCTCATAAATTAGTCTGTTTGATAGGCTTTTAAAGCTAAGTTAATTATTAGTCTTCAAACATGACTAAATACCATAGATGAATGATTCTCAAGTCTCAGCCAATGCCTGAGTACAAATGTGGTAAATCATTATAGACTGAATGGGCATCTTTCCTGAAAGCTCTTCTCAATACAAGGTTACCTAAGGTGTATATTCAGGGCTCCTGATGTAAAACAGAAGTTATTAAGATAAAGGTTGTCACTTATTAGACTTCATCTCTAGGAAATGAGATTTAAAATAATAATAATAATACATATTTAAATGTGATCGTTCAAGCCTAGTTCGTTTGAGCACTCTTGGCGACATGACTGCTGTGCTTAGAAAGGCAGAGTTGCTTGTGCTTCATGCATGCTTTACACCATGGTAAATCCTATAATACTACTGATGGAACTTGCTGAAAGACCTTTGAGGCAGGCAGGACCTTAAATGTCATTAGTAATTGTGCCTTCCTTGTCCCAGTAAAAATGCAGATTTGCTAAATTGGAAGTCCTGAAGACCTGTGAAATCAGTGATCTCTGACTCGTAATTTTCAGTATTGCAATGCTGTCATGAACACTCTTAAGTCTTTGTTATTAATGTAATTCCTCCTAGTCTTCATTTACATGGCCTCATACTGCACAGAAATTTTCTGTTAAAAATACTCTGTTCTCTAGAACATGTGTTTTTCAAAATAATAAACACATCTCAAACAGACCTAAAAGATTAAATGTGTGCAGCACTTCTATAACCTTACTCATGCTAACACTGAATAACTGAATGTTAGATCATCTTTGCTCTTCTCCTATTCTTAATTTATAATGTCATCATTTGTTTTGGTTCAGTGTTTACCATTTGTGTTGTCCCTCTTAACAGCTGCTGATGGCCCAGGAGATCGATTCATCATAGGGGAATCCCAGGCTGGTGAGCAGGTGAGCACAATTTCTTTGTTCTTTTTTTAATCTATTTTTGTTCTGTAGGATTTTGCTTTGTATTTTTACAAGCCTTGCCAGTGCTCCAAAATTCAATAGTCTTGGATGTGGTGTGAAGTAGGACACAGCTGTACTGACCCTCCTGCTATGTGCCTTGGGACATGATTTCGGAAAGTAAGGGTTGTACAGTTACATAAGGAACTAACAAGGATATCCCAAAATACTTCAGAGAATTGTGCTGACATGTCTGATAGGAGTGCATACAGTAACATTCTGCCCTGGTACAATGTTTGAGGACATGAGATTTCTAGTGGTGCAACAATTCATAAGCAGAGAAAAGCATGATTTAACCCCCTCTTGCTGACAGATTTTTAAAGGATGTCAGCCCAATAACTGTTTTCATAAGATGCTTCCATTTTTTACACTGGTACCTGCAAAATGAAGTGTAGAAATTTTATGTGAAGCTTTTAAAGATAGGTAATGATCAGAACTATCTTGAGGAAGCCTGGCAGCAGCCTGGTTTGAGGCTGGTTTGTGAGAAGAGTGTTTGTGCACCTAAGCAGATATATGGATTGATTTTGAAAGCAGGTGGAGGCATGACCCATTTGTGACCTGCTGTGCTCTATAAGTATTCATGAATAGATGCATTTTGTGATTTGCTCTCAAATTCAAGAGCATATTTCATGAAATTGCTGTATTAATACTGGGGTAATGGGAAAAAAAATCAGTTATGTTCAACTACTGTCATTGTATCCATTTAATCATACCTGCCAGCTGTGTTTAGGGCAGTATGAGTTAATCTAAGATGTTTCTCCAGCTATTTGAAGTCCCAGTTTATAATTCTGTGTATTGTGTATGAAATGATGGAGAACGGGATAAGCAACAGGCAAAACAAGGAATTGATCCGTTTTAATGAGGATTTTATAGTGTGTCCATTTTGACTGCTAAACAAAAGTGTCCAAGTAAAATTGACTTATTTCAAAAGTTGTATCAGGTTTTAGAAGTATTACCAGTTGCAGGATTATTCGATTTTTTTAAACGGATTGAACTGCCTCTAAATGTATGATAGACATTTAATTTGGCTAATCATGATAGATAGGAAGAACTGTGAAAATTATTTTTGCTTCAGGTCCCATCCATCATCATGAATTATGCTTTGGTATGATAGACACCTTCTCAGTACTGATATTCATCTGAACTTGGATTAATGCATCTGTTGTACAAAATATGTAAAATTACTTTAAATTCTAAAAAAACAAAAGCAAATTATTTCAGCAGTTTTTTAACCTGCATTGAATTTTTAGGCCTCCTGACTGCATTTTCAAGCATTGGTCCAGAATCCAAAAGACTGATAACTATTTTTACAACCCTTTTTATGATCACTATAAAATAGCAAGAACCAGCAGAGCAACCTGCTGAATTATCACTCCTATCACTGTTCCCCTGTCATCAATATTATCATTCTGCTAGCTAAATATCACAGCACATTGTTGCTTAAAAGTAGTACTGTTGAAGCTGTCTCTAATGGGGAGTACTCATTAGAGGTCTGAAGTGTTTCAGTGTCCTCATCAGTTCAGCAGGTTTGCACAAAAAATAAAAGGGCAAATGGAAGCTGCTTTCCTCCTAGAAAGTTCAAGAGCTCACAAATATCTCTCTACAGGGACAGTCTGTCCTCCTGGATTATGGGGAATAGGAAGGCTCTGTGGCAAGGAACAAAAATTGGATAGGAGGGAGGCATGCAGAGAGAGACTATTTCTGAAAATACCAGTGGCAAGTTAGAAAAACAAGGCTGTTGACCTCAGAATAATTGGTCAAAGTTTTTTTTCTGGGACAAACACATCTTCAGGTTCATCTCCTTCCCAAGAAATTATTTATAGCCTTGGAAGGTTCCTCAGTCTCATTTCACCCTTCAGTCACTCTCAGCAGCAACATTCTGCTTTTCATGTTACAGACCAGTTAACAGAATGATTCACAGCAGGGAGTTCAAAATAGATTTAGATTTGGCTCCTTCTGTGGGGAAAAAGGTTATGTAAATGCTAGTAGCAAGGAAGAAGATGGGACTGAGAAATGCAGGGAGACCAAATAGCCAAGTTGGACATTTCTGTATCAATTTTTAATTTCTGTATTTTTTGATTTCCATCTCCAGAAGGTAATGTTTATGTTAACCCTTTTTTTGTTGTATATCAGGGAAAGCTTTCAGACAAGCAGGGTCGTCCCTGCTTTGGGAAGGTTAGGGCACACTGAGATTACCGGTCATGAGCCATCCACAATGGCCTGTGTGTGAAACACTCAACCATGGGAAAAGTGGTTTTCCTTCTATAGACTTACATAGTCAGACCATAGCATTCACTGCAAGACTTTCTAAAGGTGTTTGTAAGAGGCACTATGACTAACCAGCTACAATGTAGGATGAAAAGCAGACATTTTCCACAATTCCATTAACCTGTGCCTTTTTACAGAAAGGAGCATGGATCATTCTAAATCACACAGGAGAGGTGTAATCATGTGCAGGAGAAAATGCCTGAGATAGGGGTTGTGCTTAGTAGATTATTTCTGGGTTTTATTCAGTGACTAATATTGAGTAGATTATCAGTAATGAAGGCCAGGACAGAAACCAGTATTGCCCCATTGCAAGTAAAAATGAGATCTCAAAGGCCTTTAGAAGAGCTTCTGTAAAATTTTTGCACATTAATACATTTTCTGAGAAGCAATCATTTCTTTATCTTCCTAGTCTCTATCATAGAGGAACACAGCCCTGGAGATTCACAAATAAATCTGATGGTTGACTTTTGTTCATAAAGTTAATCTGATCAAATTCTCAGCAGATAAAAAGGAAATTAAATATAGGAGAAACATAGTGAGTTCTAAAAGCAATTGTATCATAAATTTGTTTAAATGTATCACATCATTGCATCTCAAAAAATTAACTCATCTAACAATAAACTCCAAAAACATGGTTAGTTACAGCACATTTTATCACCATAGGCTCTGATTTGTGGCACTAGTAGACATTTTGTATTCTTTGTGGTGCCTTTGAAATGGGAGGATTTTTTTACGGAATACATTTTTCCTCTGAAAATTGTCATTTAAGTTGGCAGTACTTAGTAAGTTCAAAACAGTATTACCAATTTTTAATGTACCTTTAGAACATATCTACAATAGTGTGCAAAATACATAATCTGAGGTGTAAGCTTTGCCTTTTGTAACATTTCTTTCCATAAAAATCAAAATTACACACTAGACAGCATTATTTTGCCTTTTAAGCAGCTTTAGTACAAATGGCTGTATCTCTGCTATCCATCCACAAGTCCTTGAAATAGTCTGTGGTGAGGAATAAATGCCATTTTCTTAAAAATATTTTTTGTGTCATCTGGTTTAGATACCTATGTTAGGATAGCGTGAATCTTGCCCTAAAAACACACTAACCATGACATATGTCAAGTGTGGGTTTTATTGATGCTCTTTTCCAAGGATATTAGATTTCCATTACCTGTAGAAAAGAGTCAAGATTCAGTCAGTTCCAGGCTCAGCTGTTTCTTGGAATACGAAGGTCGTTGTGATACTGTGGTAAGCCAGATAAAAACCATTCCCAGCCTCTTCCTAGAGCTTCTGTCCCAAACGTGTGAAATACACACATTTCACAGTAAAACTCACCTTTCGGAGGTTATGACAGTGCTGAAGTGGAGTAGAAGAATGGGCAAGGCAAACAGCTTTATGCACCTGAAGTGCTGGCCACTGGTCTAGAGTTTGGTGGTGTCTGTCAGCCTGCTGATGAAAGTCATGGAGTCAACGCCTGCTGGGCAGGAGCAGGTAACAGTCCTGGGCAGTACTGCCTGCAGGCCTGTGGGTTGCTGCCAAGTATGTGCTAATTACAGTTTGAGAAGTCCTGGATGTATACCAGCACTGCATATGGAAGATAGAGTCAATCTGCACATGAATTATATGTGTGGCACATACCGAATATGTTGCTCTGATCACAGCTGCATAGATCTGTGTGTAGCACATGTTCACTAATAACAGCGAAACTTAAAGAAGCCAGGCTTACTACAGTGCTGTGGGGAGCCAGCAATGAAATCTCAGTCATCATATCAGCTTCTTTTAGTTTCTTTTTTTTTTTGTTTTTTTTTTAAGTTATTTATTTCTTAAGTAGCTGTGGTCAAATTACAGTTTTACCCTGAATTTTGAGAAATGTTTATTAAAATAGTCTGCCTGGTGAGAAATGTTGTTAAAACCGTGTCATTTGTTTTTTCATGTTGTTCTGATATTTTTCTATTCGTTGTATTCCTTCTGCTGAAACTTTTTATGTCCTGCGACTTTATAGAATTGTAGAATATTATCAATTTTAGGCTATTCTAAATTGACTCTCACAAAGATAGATGTTCTCTGTGAACTAGTATTGAGCTGTCCCTCAGTATTAGGAAATCCGCTTAAAAATTAAGCAGTTGTTTACATTACTATTATATGTTGGTTTTCCATATATAGTGTTCTGGTAAAACAAAACAGAAAATCCAACCAAAGCAAAGCAATTTCAGCCCTGGCAACCAGAGTGCTCTGCAAAAATATTTATGTACTGAGAAGTGCTAGATTTTTGCTCATGGAAATTTCCAGAAGGTCACCATCTAACAGTTAGATTTCTAAGCCAGTTATTTTTCTATGCCAAGTATTTTTCTAAGTATCAGTATATTTCTTCTTCTGAAAATTGTTCATGTGATAGAAATCTAAAAACTGAAGCCACCTAATACGTGGCCATATAAATAAAACCAGGTGTGAATTGGAGTTTATTGTGCCTGTTGATATTGCTCACAGTATAGCAAGTCTGATGCTGTAAATAAGAATTCTGGTCCTTCAGATGGGTTACTTGGATAAAGTTCAAGTGGTTTGAAATTTTTTTTTCAAAACTAGATTAATTTCTGGGTTTTTTGTTTTTCAGCCAACTCAGACTGTGATGCCTGGTCAGGTAATGCGTGTTACAACCGGTGCTCCAATTCCATGTGGTGCTGATGCAGTGGTGCAAGTGGAAGATACAGAGCTCATCAGGGAATCAGATGATGTGAGTCATAAGTTCAAAAACTCATTTTTCTTTTGTGTGCAGCAGTAAATGGCACATGATACAATCCTGTAAATATGAAAGACAGTCGTACAGAAAAGTTCTTCAGTAATCTCAGAAGTTTGAGGATTTTTGCATCAGTTCCTAGTGGCAATTATCACTTTTTCAGGCTGTGATAACAGTACCACAGACCTTCCTGTTCTGAGTTTTCATCAAAATTGTTGAATGCTGAATCTAAAATGCTCAGGAGCATGATTTGAGCGAAAGGCAAATGCCTCCTGAAAATCCATGCTTACAGTCCCATTTGAATGCCTACTGTATTCACATTTTAAAATACAGGCTAGTGGAAATCTCACCAAATAAGAAGGGAAAATGTTTTCTTAAATTACATGTTGATCTCAGAATAATACATTGAAATACTGCTGATGGAATTAAAGCTGAATATGATTTTCTGTGGGAAAGTGAACTGTTTTAAGTGCCACAAAATCCATGGGATGACTTGGGTTCTTTTTAACTGCTAACAAAGAGGTTCTGTATTATCAGAGTTGGTCTTGTTTCAGCAAAGGTGAATTTTGGAGAATACATCTTGTACAAATACCTTTCAATGAATCTATTTAGAAAAAGAAGTTTTGTTATGAAACGGGGGAAGTAAATGCCTCCCAAATTTTTTTAAACTACCACTAAGATTTATAAGAGACATTTGTGCTCTTTTAAAATGAGAACATTGCTGAATTTAAGACCTCTGAAAACCAAGAAATAGATAAGGTGCATATTCCTCCAGGATGTAGACATAACCCTATTTTTGGACAGATTTAAATCATACTAGTGCACTACCTTACAAATGCTGCAAATATGAACACAGAAGGAAAACACAGAAAAAAACCACAGAAAAAATATGAATACTGCAGTACTAATATTCTGTATGCACAGTTGTCTCAACATGGTGAAATGTGCTTTTTATGAAGCAGAGGAACTCTCTTCATAGAACTCTGTAGACAACTTTATTCCAAAGAGCCCATCTCAGACTTCGGGTTCCTGTGTGTGCTTCTGAATCCCAGCTGTGATTTCAGAGCGCTGTCACATGTTTGCTGTCATCTGAGAGACTTGAAGGCAACAAGATACATCTCTTATTGACACAACTTCCAAGTGCAGCTTTGGAATGAACTATGTGTAGGGTTCTGTGCTCAAATCAGCCTTTGCTCTACTGCTGCTGTTCTGACAAGCTGTTCCACTTCGCCACAGCTCAGTGTCAGCATTGTGATTGTAGCTGGGGTGTATGCAGATGAATCCTAGTGTTCAAAACTGATAAAGACTGCAAAAACTGAAACCCACTCTTGGGATCCTTCCTCATGCCTTATTGAACGCACAGATTTTTATATCTAATGACCTCAGCAAGCTGTCTAGGCTGTCCTTCTTCCTGTCAGAGAAATTATTGAAATTATCAATCCCGCTTTGAGGTTACAGATATAGATGTACAGATTATATCTTCCTGTAAAATACACCATTGCCTTCACTGCTTGTTAATCATTCCATTAGCCTTACTGAGCAAGTTTTTTGTGGCCATTGCCCATCTCGTCTTGAGAGGACTGTCACAATGCAGAGCAACACACATGGTAACCTTTTATTTTTCTACTTCTTTGGATGACTCTGTCCTGCCTTCCACTTTTTATGTGCATGTTCTCCTTTGCATGTGAGAACAGCTTATTTGGCTATATACTTAAACTCTGAATTTTTTCACAAATGATCAGCCACCTTCAACTTCTTTTTCCTGCCTGTAAGTATGGGGTAGAACTCTTTAATTTCTGCTTGTCTTTGAATACACCACTCTGTGAATCCTGTTCATAATAATTAATAACGTTTAATTAATACGTTATTTTTTTCTCTTCCTTTTCATGTCTGGGTGGCTGCATATTTCAAGAATATTTTTCTTTTTAGTGTTAAGAACTCATTCAGGGCTGGGATTTAACTGAAGTGAAGTCTTTAATATCTGAAAAATATTCCTCTGAAAAGAGATTACTTTTCAAAGGAACTCCTTCCTTGAGTTCTAGCTGTGGTAGCAGTACTTAAATTCCATAGCAAGCATTCCCCACATGACCTTAGAAGTCATAGGCCTGAAAAGGATTACATCTATCCCTCAGGAAGAAAAATTCTCTTCATCTTGCCAAGTGCACATTCAATAAGAAACACGTCTATACCCTTCTTATTTTGAGTTTTTATGTCACCTTGTAGAAGAAAGAACCGAAACAAGAGTTAGGTCCTGCGTCAAGCCCAAGCATCAGTGTATCAGCATGGACGCCAACTGTTCACAGCCACCAGAACAAGCTACTCAGACATAGTTCAAAATGCATTGATACACAGCAAGAATGCTGCCTGGCATACACCAAAGGAAAGATGTTCTCAGCATAATTCCATACCTCTCTGCAAGCCCCTCTAACCACCTTGAGTTATATTGTATTCCTTAAGCATTCTGGGATATCCATCAATTCCATAGATTTCAGTCTCTGTCTATCACCATGTTGTCCATAGTCACACTTTCCACAGTGCCTTTTATAGCTGGGATTGCTGAATTACTCAAAAGCCTTTTTTTAGTTATTTCCCCTAACCCAGGAATCCTAAACAGGACCTTTTATATTAATCAAATGTATCATTGCCTCTCCTCTTGATTCCTTTAAAATCTTCTATCCATCTTTAAATGTTATCAAAGGTATGGAAATTTCAAATCTTTGTGACTGAACAACCATCCCCAGAGTGTCATGAAAATAAAATAATTCTGGGACTAACCATTGCCCCAAATTTTTATTGCAAGACTCAAGTGTCTTTTACAGCTTCCTGACAATAAGGGGGCAAAAAGCCATTCTGGGCACCAGCACAGCCAATTTGAACACTCACAGACAAAAATCATCTCTTATACAGAAAGAGCAAGTACAAAAGGAACAGAGTTTGCAATAAAAGCTTCTGAAAAGCATATGAAAATACTGGGATAAAGAAAGAAATTTTTTGTTAGTAATTTTCTGGTTTTCAGAGGTTTAAATTTTCACAGTAGGTAAACAGAATCATAATCTCTAATAACACATTCTTTAACTTTGGGGCCTTAAGTTTAGAGAACTTAGTTTGAACTCAAAAACTGAGGCCCATATCACCTTTAAGAAAAGATACAAGTCCCAGTGTCCTATACAGCACTACTGTTCTTGTAAAAATTCCAAATAACACTGACTTGCATTGTTTTTCTTCTAATATTAGTGTCTAATTTATAACTTTGAGGTATTTAAATATGAAGCATTATGTGATAATGTAAAAACAAAATTTGTTCCAGTCTAAGTTTAGATTTAGTGCTGCTGAGAGGCTGGCACTATCTCAAAGCTGAGTTTATATATCATCAACCCATTTGCAAGGCTTAAAATTAAAATTAACAGTATAGGTCATGTGCCAATTATTGGCATTGAATGAATCACCAAACCATTAACATTCTGAACAAGGAAATGCATCAGACTTTTCAGGCCACTGTCTCTTGTTCACAGTAAATAAACAAGATGAATGAGCCCCTTTCTGATTCATACAAGGCTCTCAAGTAGGAATATCCACTACAGCAGTCTACATGAAAACCCTGAAACAGCTGCAGCACATCGCTTCTTTCCACCTTTCTGCTAATGTAGTGGCCTACTGTCTGGCAGACTAATGGTCTTTTTGAAGTGCCATCTTTGAAATGGTTTGACCAGATCAAGTTGGCTGAGAGGAGTAGAAAGAATCCACTCAGTGTACCAGGTCAACAGGTGTAACATAGGAAAGCTATATAAACACAGGTATCATTAGAAAAGAAATTGGAAGCTAAAACTACATATTCAGTGGTGGTCCTCCCCTGGTGAGCTCATCATGAAGATCATTTCTTAAAATGATCAATTTTAGCACACATTGTGTTACAAACTTGACAAACAAATCAGGAGAACAATATGATGCTTAAACCATAATGTCTCCGTGTAATGAGTGCTGTGAGCTGTGTAGACTTCTGAGAAATTAAACATTAATCTTCTTTGAATAGCTCAGCTGACCATATGTGATGTCCTTGTGTTTGTAGGGCACTGAAGAACTCGAGGTTCGAATCCTGGTTCAAGCTCGACCAGGCCAAGATATCAGGTCTGTATTTATTAAAATATCTCTGTGAGGAATAGAAGGGCTGATGAATTTCAAAGTAATTTTTTAATCATGAGCAATATTGACGTTTTGACAGTCTGAATAAGGACTGTCCATTGACAGTCCTCACCTGGAGCCAGACCCAAAGGAAGGGTACTTTGAATCTCATTCTGCTTTCTTCCATGTTGTTTTTCTGTCCTGATTTTCAGACCCATAGGACATGACATTAAAAGAGGTGAATGTGTGCTGGCTAAAGGAACCCACATGGGTCCGTCTGAGATTGGCCTCTTAGCAACTGTCGGAGTAACTGAAGTAGAAGTTAACAAGTTTCCAGTGGTTGCAGTAATGTCAACAGGGAATGAGGTAAGAAAAGTTTTTTTAGAATTATAGTCTGATTTTTTTTTAAGCACTGTTTTGGATAGTGACTTTCACCCTATTCCCAAGCAGATTCACTTTCTGAACTGCAACTCATGCTGACATGAGCTATTTTTGTGAGAGACCAACCCATAATCGTCTGCTTGTGTTTTCTCCCTTAGGGGCTTTTTCACAGGTCTCACACTATCTTTGCCAAAATTTTGGTAATGTATCCAACCATGTGCCAGCTGCTTTCCTCCTGCCAGCAAGGGAGAACCTGTGGGGTAGTCAGGGTTGTAATTCATGTTGCCAATCACAACTGAAGAGTAATTTCTTTTAAGCATCTCCTCTATAGCTATAATACAAATGGCAGACAAGCTGTCTTTGAGAACTGAATAGTACTACCCAATGCCTTGCTGCAGTATTGTGCCTCAATTTTCTTTCTAATATTAGCACATGTTGAAATCCAGACAGTCTCCTGTTGGTAGAACGGCAGACCAGCTTTATAATTGCTTGAAGTACATCAGAAAAATCAGGTTTAAGATTAACTTAATTTATTAATTTTACATATGTTGTGTGTTGACCCAGGCCAGCAACTGTTCCCTCTCATTTCTTCCAGCAGCAGGACACAGAAAGAATAGGAAGAGCAAAACCTAAAGAACCATATGGGTTGAGATATTAAGACAGCATTAAGTTTTGACTGTCCTTTAAGACAAACTTTTTGAAATCCAGCCACAAACATTTAACTCAGTAGCTGTATTCTCATGAAGCTTGAGTATGTTCAATTTTGAAAGATTTTCAAAACTTTTAATTAATAGGTTGAATTTTGTCATCTGGTGTCCAGATTCTTACCAGATTTCATAGCATAAACAGGGTGTGGAATGCAGGAACCAAACCACTAACTGAAGAATAAATTCATAGAGCTACAAGGAATACAGGTGGTGGTTTTCTGATTAGTAACTTCCATATGATTGAAGATTCTTACATGTCATTAAAGGGTCCTATACTGATGTGGACATTCTCTTTCGTAAAATGTTAAAAGAGACCTTGCACAATGGGTTTCTTAAACACCCTATGAAAGTCTTCACAGAAACAGCTGCAAGCCAAAACATAAAATTTACCCATGCTCCATTGTTCATTATTCATACCTTACTACCTAATGCTGTGATTTTGACAGATACATTCTTATTAGTAATATTATTATTTATCTCCTGTCAATATTGTATTGTCCTCTTGTGTCCTATATTAGAGTTTTTAATATATATAAGACATACGTTTACATATGTATGTTTTGTAGTTTAGCTTCCAAAAAACATAACACGTGTGGTAATTGCCACAATGTACTCTCTGGAGAGAAAGTTTTTAATCCAAAACAGTAATTCATATAAGAATTAAGCATAAAGCTTCTGTCTATTAATCCAGTGCAGATTGTTGTATTTAAAAGACATCTGTTTTGGTAAGCAGACAATGAACTTCAAAATGTTCATTAGTACCTTTAAATCTGGTTAATAACATCAATGAGATTCCCTTAAAACCATTTAAAGAGGAACAGTAACATGAAAAATTAAAAGTTTTTGTTTTGATTGAGATTAGAAGCCAAGTGCTCATAAGGAGTAGGAACATTTTGCAGACATGAACCAGTGGAAACAAACTAAAAAACATGGACGATTGGACTAAACAAGCACATTACATATCTTATTAATTTATCACTTTATATGTATGTTTCATGATATGTATCTAAAAATATCCCGTCCAACCTGAAGGTAGAAAATTCTCACTTGTGTAAAGCACAGTATTCCAAGGAGACTGACTGAGAATGTTTCTGGTTTTATAGCTGCTGAATCCAGAGGATGACCTCTTGCCAGGAAAGATTCGGGACAGTAACCGCTCAACTCTGCTAGCTACAATCCAAGAACATGGCTATCCAACAATCAACTTGGGAATTGTGGGTGATAAGTAAGTACCACATGTTAGTAAAGATGTCACTTCATATTCATGCGATGCGCTTTATGGCATCCATGGGAAAAAGAAATCCTAGAGAAAATTTCACTCATTACAAGGGTCACAGTGTGGTGAGAAGGCCCATCTTGGAGAAGGTATTTCACCCTTTTCATTAGACCAAGAAATAAGTCTGTTCTAGTATTAGGACGAATCTTCTGAAAAAAACTTTATTTAATGGTGTTTAATTTGTTCTGTATTCTATTAGTTGAAACACATAATCTATTTCGTGTTCCAAATTTAATTTATTGCTGCAGTATCCTTCCAAGCACTATACTTCACACACATAAGGGGAGACAAGTCTACAGCAGCTATACTTTTTTCTGGTCAAATAAAAGGAGAAGGGAAGTTTCTCTCAGAGTTTATTTTCCATGCCAAAATTAATTTAGAGTATAAAATTTTGTCATATTCTGAATAATTGTCTTTTGAGGAAGGCCCCTCTGCTGCATATTGCTCAACAGTTCCAGAAATACGTGGAAGAATTTTTATTTTTTTTTAACTTTAGTGGTCTTTACTTTGATTGCCACAGAGCAGAGCCCTACTGATCAGTCTTTCTGTTCATCTGATAGCGATTGCTCCTTGTTTCCCAGTGGTAGTGAAGTGACATCTCTTGAGAGAGCTCCAGGATAAGTGATTGAAGTGTTCAGTTTCTTGTCCTTCATAAGATTGTGCAGTGACTGCCATCCATGGCTTGAGTTTCTCAGCATAATGTATTTCCTCAATTTATTCAGATCCAGAGGCTTTGAATAGTATTTCTTGCTTTTCAGTTTGGGTGTCGAACCAACTGACAGACTTGGTTTGACAGGAGTTGTTCAGGTTGTCCCAGTGGGTAGTTAAAAGTAGAAAAAAAAAAAAAAGAAAAAAAAAAGCAGATGACAAGATCCCAGTCAGGGACTAAAAGTGAATCCAACAGGGTTACTCTAAAGGAACAGGTCATTTCAAACCCAGTCTTCCCTAAAGCAGTATTCAATAGGAAACATCACTAGCTTGACAGAAAGTTTATGTATGGGCCAGCCACTGCATGGTTTTACAGTAATTAAACCAATCTGTGTGGTGGCTGCAGGAAATGCAGTTGAATTTGAAGTACTCATACAGGGAATGTGACATCACAGTTGTGATCTTAGGGAAGGCAAACCCTTCTGGATACTCTCACTGCATCCAGCTATCCCTTTTTGCTTCTCTAACCTAGCAAAACACCATTGCAGCTCCAAACAGCAATAAATATCAAGCCCTCCTGCCCATGAAGGCTTCCAGGTTCAGGTGGTGATGTCATACAAACAGAATCTAAACTCATGAGACTCTTCTTTCCAGGAATGGTATCTAAGTGTCCTGGATTGCTAGAGCTTTCTATATTTTAACGACCTTTTTAAACTTTAAAACATAAGTAGCAAAGTTTTCAAATGGAACTATTATATACAGAGATCAGGTTCTAGGTTTATGTAGCTAAGAAAAAAGAAAACAGCCACAAAAAGTCTCTCAGCTCCTGAGAGTCATCTCTGTGTAGAGGGATTGGCAGGGGTTTCCTTCAGCAAAATACTGTACATGGAACTTTTTACCACCTGCAGGACCAAAAGTAACAGCTACTGTTACCAACATTATTGTCAACGACAACTTCCATCCTGTATTACCAGTGGCTTCATCCTATGGAAAAGATGCTTTCCCTGGTAGTTCCCTCTGGAAAAACAAGAGTGTAAAGCTTGTTTATGGCCTTGTCCTAATCAAATAGGTATAGTCTCAACTTTCCTGTGAAGTCAACACTATCAAAAGGAGAGCTTAACTTAAGGTTGTTGTGCCAAACTGTAGCTATGTACTCCATTGCCTTCAGGAATTGTTTCTGTGACCTCCTAGGCATGGAGAGTCTGTGAAGATAAATAATCTTGAAAGCTCTCAGTAATAAATGGCAAACAACTTTGAATCACAGAATCATTTAGGTTGGAAAAGACTTTAGGATCATCAAGTACAACCAGCATTGCCAAGTCCATAACTAAACCATGTCCCCAGGTGCCACATCTGCATGTCTTTTAAATGCCTCCAGGGATGGAAACTCCATCACTTCCCTGGGCAGCCTGTTCCAATGCTTGATGGCCCTTTCAGTGAAGAAATTTTTCCTGATATCCAATCTAAACCTCCCATGCTGCAACTTGAGGCCATTTCCTCTCATCCTGTCACAAGTTACTTGGGAGAAGAGACCAACCCCCACCTGGCTATGCCCTGCTTTCAGGCAGTTGTAGAGAGTGATAAGGTCTCCCCTGAGCCTGCTTTTCTCCAGGCTGAACACCCCCAGCTCCCTCAGACATTCCTCATCAGAGCCCCAGACCCTTCAACAGGTTCATTGCTCTTCTTTGGAATGTCTTTCTTGTAGTGAGATTTAAGGCCCAAGACAACTTTTTGCTTTTCTATATTTTTTACAAATATATTTTATGACCCTTTTTTACTTGTCAGATGCTAGCTGAACACCAGGCAGCAAACAAATATATCAGTCTAAGGAAATGCCTGCAGCTTTGCTTTCAGTTACAGGAGAGGTTGATTCTTTTGAATCTTCATTATTAAAATGATCTCTGAGTCTTGAGACAGTATTTCCTTGGCAAAGGTAGTAAGAGTTCTTTTTAAGTGTTTGGTTTCCTGCTTTTTTCTGTTTCATGCTAACAAAGCAGCTTCTGGAGAGGTAGTTACTTTAGCTCATAGAATAGAAATAATGAGCCTCCAATCACAGAGTGTACTTTGCAGTAAGTTTTGAAAGAATAATTCACTACTACTGTTGACTTACCTAAAAATCTTCTGCACCAGATAGCAGGATTCATTCTTACCAAGTCTTCTGCCGTTTTTCCACACTCACATGCCCATCCATATCCTTACTTCAAAATGCATCTGTAGTTCTATTTCACTCAAAAGGAAAATCTGATTGTGTAAATCAGTTTGATAAGAAGCACGGTGTTATTTCATTATGTAACAAAACTGCTAACAGAGTGTTGCCCATACAAATATTCCAGTACATATCTTTTGGACTAACATGACTGATTTGATGGAGTACTGTGGCACTTGAACAAATGCAGGAGACCTACAGAAAGACGTTAGAAAGGGTACAGTTTTGACACTTCAGCATGTTTGTTGAAGAGAGGAACAAGCCTTCAGTGTCTGTTTTATGGTTTACTGAAGTTAGACCATAGATTATGTGTGCTTGTGTGTGCTCATGTATATGTGCATTTTGTATGTATAATATGTATCCAGACACTGAAAAACAGGAAGATTTTATATGCCTGCAATATCTACTGGTGTAGTAAAAATACTGGCAAACATGCTTTTCAGAAGGAAAAATTAAAAACTTGTACTTTCCTTTTTAATGTATCATGGTAATATATTTCTTCCTTCACATACTTTAGATTTGGGTGGTTTTTTCCTATTTCCTTTTTTTAATACAATTTTCATGTGGTAAATTTTACTTCATTTTACTGGGAGTATCACTTCCTGTACACCATAAGCACTAATGGAGTTTGAGACAGCAGCTAATAGGGAGCACAGCTGAGTATTACAATTGCTGTAATAGGTCAAGGTTTTTAACAACCACTGGAATCCTCTTCAATTGTATTTGCAGATCTAATATTCAAGCATAAAAAATTTTTAGAGTAGTATTTACAAAGACAAACTTAGAGGTTATTCCTGTATATCATTTCAGCATGCAAATTACTCAGAGGTGTTTAGGTAAAAAATAGCTTGTCCAGCTGCTTCAAAGCCCAGGATTGTGAGACATGTAAACACATTCCAACAGAGAGTGTGAAAGGATGGGGAAGCACACTGAATAACTGGGTTTCTGAATAGCAGTCAGAAGCATTTTAAACATGCCTTTGCATATTAATCGTACATGAAGTTACATTTTGAACTGACCACTCAAGTCTGACAGCCTACAGCTGTATTTTCCTTTGAAACAAATATTATATTTATTTTGGGACTTTAACAATTTCTGAGATTGTCACTGTCATTTCTGTTCTCATAAATTGTATATATCACTCAATATTCAAAATAAAAACAGCAATTCCAAAACTCATAGGTAAAGTTGAAATTCTAGAAGAAAGCAATAGGAGAAAAGAGCAGACCTGGGAATGTGATACAGCTGAAGTTAGGTCTGGCCAGAAGCCAAGATTTTCTCTATTTATGTTCTTAGCATGTAAAAACCAAGCTGTCTGAAAAGTACACATCTCTGAGTAGAAATGGAAGATATATCCATTTCCAGAGCTACTCCAAACATAACAAACAAATGCAAAACTAAGGAAAGGAAGAACCCTTCTGATATTGTTGTTACTGTTGTGTCTTACATTTCTTGTCTGAATCTCAGACTCACTCGTGAAAAAATTTAAAAGACAGCTGGCCAGTTAAAGTTGGTATTCCAATGTACTTTTGAATGTTGCCTCCTAATAGCAAGACCAAGTTAAAAAGGCTTCTAATTTCATTTGCTTGCTTATAGTCTTATGAAGTTATTTTTTTTAAACCAATGATAAAAATAAGTTGCACTTCTGATCTGATCTGTAGAAGTCTAATTATCAGGATATTTTTGTGTCTGATTATTTCATTTGTGTTGTTCTTTGTATTCCATTGTTCAAAGTGTGAAGTTTAGCCCTAGCAAAATCTGCTGTAGCATGGGCCTCTGTTTTACAAAGTCATCCTCCATTTTGACAGCTTTTCTTCTGTGAGAGACTTTTTCATTAAGCTTGCTAAGGAATTTTGATCACGTATGTAATGAATTCAATTTCCTCTGCTTTTACCTTTGTTTACATGGGTGCATTTTCCCCTTCTCTGCATTCTTTTCCTTATTTGCTAATTCCTTTATCATTTTTCTCAGAGACAAGTATAATATTTAGTTGCATCCAGCAGCATTTTCATTTATGAGCTTGTGATTTCACAGTGGAGAGAGAAAGAATCTCTCTCTTTAGAAGAAAAATTTAGGAAATTCACATTATTTCCTCACTTGCTTGAAAGATTTATCTGAATAGTTATTAAATCAGCAGTTTATGAGAGCTTTTCCATATTAAAAGTGTTTAGTCTCTTATTTGTATACCTTCTCTTTTTGACATACTGTTGGACATAGAGCTTCTAAACAACAGGTATTCCTGTAAAAATCACCCTTGCTGTTGTAACAGCATTACTCTGTGATATACCTGAAATAAAAGCTTTGATAGAGTCTCTTCATATTTAGAATAGATACTGAGATATTAATGGATGATTTAGTCCACTTCAATTTTAAGTTTGCCATCCCAAAGGAAAGGTTAAAATCTTTTGTATTTGTGTGGCTTGCATGTATTTACTACCATTATAATATAGATGGAACATCTGGAGTGGAAGGAGGAGAGTGGAGAAACTGCTCCAACTCCAAAATTTCTCATGCAATATCAACCTGATATATATCATCATATGAGTTAGAATATGTGTTATGGGCAGAATCCAGGCACAGCATCCTAGTCTCTCCCTGCTCCAGTTTAATGCCCAGCTTGGGTAAAAATCAAATATGCTGTGAACAAAATTAGTAGTAGTAGTAGTAATAGTAGTAGTAGTAGTAGTAGTAGTAGTAGTAGTAGTAGTATCATTTAACAAATGACTGCAAGAAAATGCTTGTTAGAGAAAAGGCCTTAATTTAAATGTCACAATATTAGGTTTTGCTAAAGTGACTTCACTTCTAGTTCTGCTCAAACAATGATGGTGTTATAAATTTTGATCATAGCCTAATGAATGCAGGGACACAGCCTAATGGTTTGAAGGTGAATCAGATGTGGAGGTCCTCTCCTTCATTGTGCCCTGTCAAGAATATTCTCCTTTTCAAGCAGAAATGTTTAATATCTGTCACAACAGCTCTTGATAATCATTAGGGAAATCTTCAAATAAGTTGTCATATTGACAAGTCATCTCATCTAATGCACATGTTCCAAAACCACAAAGGAACATCTGAGCCAAAACAGAGGTGAAAAAAGAAATTGTGAAATGGGACAGTGCAAGTCCTAGGGAGTCTTCTGTACCAGTAGGAAACAACATAGTGTGACAGGTAATAAAATTTCATGCTGTAGAGGTGACAGGTGCAAAGCTAATGCACAGCAGTGTGTCATTTTCCTGACTGTGTTCAACACAAGCATGGGCTCCTTCCTGAATGAGCATTTTTAGAATCTCAGTAGTAGACACTAAAGAGCAGATAATAAAGAGGACAGGATACTCTGAATATCCTCTCTTTGAAAACAGAGGGAATCTATTTGTTGGAGGAAAATAAAAATTACTAATTTTTATGGTCTATTTTTGAGGCATAGGTTAACAATTTTAAAAGTACTTGGAGATATAAGTTCTGTTTTCAAGAGAACTTCAGCTTCTAGAGGGCAAAGTATCATTCACTAAAAAGACTTTCAACCTTCTTAATGCCTAGAGCATATATAGGAATTTGAGTTCCCAAGTCACTGACAAGTTTTTGAGGCTTGAAATTTTACTAGTACCCTAGAAGAAAATAATGAAAACTAATAAAAACAGTAGATACAGAACAATCAAAGAAGTGGTGAATGCTGAGGATGGGTCACTCTGTCAGTGATAGGAATCACTTACAAAACTGGGTTAAGTATATTGTTAATACAGCCAAATATGAATTGATACATAGAGGATTAAAGAATATAAGTAAAATTTAAAGGATGAAGGATTATAGCCTAAGAAGTAAAGATTTAAAAAAAGATTTGAGAAGCATCTAGATACAAGTTCTAGCATATATATAAAGAGCTAATCTCCTATAGAATTAGAAGGTTATTTTTGACCTTACCTTTGTATTCCCAGGACAAGATCCACTAAATTTCTCAAGTGGTTAAAAGATGTTCTGTGTACTCCAGTAATGCCAGAACTTAGGCTGTTTAGTTCAACAGATGTTCTTACAAGATCACTTGATTACCTTCCAGTAGTACTGAGCCACATGGAGAATAAACTGAATAAAGTTTCTATTTCAGCAGCAATGCCTATAGTTTCAAGTTAGACTAATTCAGACTGTAAGTAAAGCACAATTTTAACAGTGATAGAAATTAGTTATTAGGAAATGAAATCAGATGCTTTGATATTCATTTCAAAGTGAGATTGGATATTTATTTATTAATTCAAACAGAAGCAAGTTCAGGGAGGTTCTCAGACTATTCTAAATACTAAATCATTTTTAAAAAGAGAGAGTTATTTCTCCTGGTTTCAAATAATCTCTTAAGTGTTATTTCAGAGAATTAAATTAACTTTTGTGTCATTCTAATGGATGATACATAGTAGAAGCACAATATCAGAAGACCAATACCAGCAGAAATTACACAACAGAGTTTAGCATCATGCTGGAAAATATTTGGATTTCTGAGACTGCTGTCTGTAATATTGATGGTTAAACCAGAAGCTGGGATCGTTCATGAAATCTGAAAGTCATTTGTGTGTCACTTCATGACACAGGGACCCTGTTTTGAGAAATAAAGATTGACTTTGTCCTCTGGCAATGAATAGAAGAGCGAATGAGAGACTGAAGCCATCTTAGGAAATTACTTTCTTAGGGAGCCTATCAGAAAAAAATGGACATCTAAACTTTTAACCTGAATAATTAGAATATTTTTCCATCATTTCCTATCAACATTAGTATGCATTCAATCTGACAGACCCTCTTTATGAACTATGAGGAGAAACCTGGCATGGATTTACAAGGTGATAAAAGAGGATTTTAGATTTCATGTTAGCAGTGACTGTGGGCATGTGTAACAGTAGTGTAGGGACATTGGCCCAGTCTTCTCCTCACATTCCCCAGTCAGACAGGACATGTGTGCACAAAAGTGATCTTCGAAATGCCAGACTGAAGCTGCCTTGTGCAGGATCTGCTGGCCCTGGACTGGGGAGGGAGGTTGACTTTGGTGTTGTTAACTGCCCAGCTAGCTGATATGAAGAAATGGCTCAAGAGACACACAATGATGACTGATGACATGATCCATTTCAATCATGAATATCTGATTTCAGGGTTTTTTAAAAGGTGTTATTATAAATCTTCATGTCCAGTGAAGATTTTTTTGTACATTTTACATTTAAGAGTACAAAAACATAACTTCTATTCATTTCATATTTCTGTTACAAAGGACACTAGCTAAAAAGTTTTTTTGTAGAAAAACTGACTTGGAAGAAGTATATGTAAAACGTAATGCTGCTTTCATAAATTGGGAATTCACAGCAAATCATTAATTGTTTTAAATAAGGTCCTGATAGGAGTAATTTTCTCTGTCTTGGACATTTTTTCTAATCCTGCCTCTTGCAGCAGGGTATGAAGCTTCTCATGAATGAAGTGGCATCTTTATTGACTATGGAGTTATAAAATTAGGATAATTACAGCTCTTTCCCCCTTGTAGTTAAGAAGGTGACAGTTATTATGCCTTGATACCTATTTCCTGAATAAGAAGCTAAAAGTGTGAGTAAAAATGTTTCAATGGGCCCATCTCCAAATATTTTCCCATTATCTGTGGTCCTCCTTCCAAAATGTCAAGTTGTTTAAAACTTCATTTTGCTTTGTTTGGAAGTCAAGAGCAAATAAGTTTCTCCATAGACACTGCAAGGAAAGATGAACTGTTCTTTGTTGGCATGCCCAGTTGAGCCAAAATCCTTCCATAACTTTACTTTTCATTCCTTGTGAGAAGCCCATCCAAACTGTAACAGAAAGATGTTCCCATGCACTCCCTTTCTCTCCCATTGGCTGGCCTTGCAAAGAGGAAGCATTTCCCATTTAAATATCCAGAGCCACCAAGGGGGACACAGCTGGGCACAGAGCTTCCCTTTGACCCCAGGAGACTCTCTCCTTCCCTGGCTCTTTATTATACCCCTTCTGCTTCCTTTACCCTCAGGAAGCCAGATGTTTTTAAAGAAGAAGGGACACAGAGCTTCCAGAACACTGCGGAGACAGGCCTACCAGATTGGTGAGCACTGTTTTTAAACCACTTGGGACGTTGAGGCACGTGCATGCTCACAGGCAGGCTCGACCAGGTGTCTGTCAGGGCAGAGGTCAGAGCACGGATCCAGCCAACATTTGCCATACAGGAGCAGATGGTGTTTCATTCTGTCCATTAAGTAGCACTGCCTTTTCAGTTAAGTTCTTATGCACCAGTGCACTGTAGACTTACATGGCTCCACAACATTGAGAAAACAAAAATGTTTACGTTACTCATCTGTAGCAGCAAACATCTTTATCCAGCAAGGCTTTTCCCTTTTAAAAACAGAGCAAATTAGGAAAAAACCTGCTTGAAGGTAGTAGTGTAGTCCAGGGAAGTCATTATTATGATTCTTCAGTCATAACAGGGGTTGGACTTCAGTGATCCTTGTGGGTCCCTTCCAACTCAGGTTGTTCTATGAGTCTCTGACACTGCATACTTGGTTTTCCACCACTGTGCTGATCATCTCCAAAGCAGGCTCTAAACCATGCACTGTGCATTTTTTTCCAAAATACATAGGCAATTATATACTACATCTTAGTTAGGGAGATGGCTTAATAATATAGATTAATTTTCAGAACTTGCCCTCTTAACACAGACAGGCCCAAGGTGCAGGAGTGATGACAGAGGGAGAGTAAACCACCTGTCATTTCCTCCATTAAAAAACAGAAGAAAATTAGTTTTTACCGTTTCATTCATGTAGGAAATAAAAACAGGTAGAAAAGGAATAAAAGTCCTATTGAAGACTAATACCTGAAAACTTCAGATGTTAGGATCCTCACTGGGGTAAATGGGCCCATTTTTATAAGAAGGGGATGGAGGATTGGGTTACAGCTTAATGTACACTTTGCATACTGGCAGAACAGATTTCTGTTCTCATTACTACCATATCCTTAGCTTTCAAAAAACTGGTTCTTGTTTAGCAATCAGTTTGTTCACACTGAAGCCAGGTTGTTATAAATCTAGGTTTTCCTCATGTAATGGACTAAACAGATCAACCCACTAGAACCTTTTGCTATACTACACATCCAAAAAACTTCATTTACGAGAACCTGCAGTCTTTAAAACATTTCAAGTTAATGTGAAGAACATGATACAGACTGTCTGCTTTATCTGAAATTACTTAAAAGGTGGAATCTACCAGCAGATGATGGACTTGGAATTCCTCATACAAGTCAGTTCACACCTCATTGCTACTGCCTAAAACATTAAATGAGACTTTGGGCTCTTCTATGCAGTGTGAGGGAAAGCACCAGCAAAAAACAGCTTCTAGAATAAGTCTTGCTACCCAAAGCACAAGCAATAAGAAAATGCTTCTGCTTCCATAGCAGGAGAAAAGGCAATGGGCATTTTTTTATGTTAAAAACATCTTTGTGCTTGAAGGAATATGGTCCAGTATTGTAGAGACAAATGAAGTTCTAGTTCCTTCCACTGACTAACAGCTGTCAAAAAAATTGAGTTGCTGGTCTCGAATAGGATAAGTTTCTCAGTTCCTTCTCTTCATTTATTTCTAATACTGTAGTTTACTCTTCTTGGGGAATTTGTATTTTTTTTGTAAAAAAAAATCAATGTCATATTTTATTTGACATTCGCTAAAAAGTAACTATTTGTTTTAGGACATAGCTGATGACAGAGAATTTTAAAAGGTCTTCTTATATTGTCTCTAACCTGTGACTTCCAAGTCATTTTTGTTCTGGAGACAGACATTTTCCAAGTGATTAAGTTATGATTCTATAAAAGGTGGAGTGTCCTAGAGAAAGCCTTCATTTGGAGGCATTGCTTTTAGGATCTGCATTTCTACCTGTCATAGAGACATCCATACTGTAGATCAATAGCAGTTACACCAGTTTACAGGGGGGATGAATTTACTTAAAATACCTTTTAAATTTATTTAAAATTTACTCTTACAATGGAAGCTAAAGTAAAATGAAAAGTAAGAAGTTCTGTGATAACAATGTCATTTCACCATGTGTCAGATTTGGTGCTTTTATTTGCTATGTATAAACAACTGGCACGAATTACATCCATCATATATTTTACTTTCAGTTGTGTCAGTATAGGCCAATTCTCATATTTCATGATTGAAATAATTGCAGAACCACAGTTGCCCTTCAGACTCACCAGTGCACTGATATCTTTACTGGTGAGCAATGTCTTTGGCATTGATTATTGTATTGCGTGGTGTAATCTTCAGTCATATTATTTCAACCCAGCTACAACTGTTGAATATTTTCTACTCCAAAAGTGAAAACTTTTCAGTGAATCCATATTGACTGACTTCCTTTGTAAGAAGGAAGATAAAATAAAAATCTTTACCGGTGTAATCCCATCCAATTTCTTAGAAAAACTAATGGATTTCTGCTAAGTGTACTGATAAGGTTCATTATCTTCAGCCAGCAAAAGCAGACAGGGATAGTTTTTTAATTAGTGGAAACCAGCAGTTCTCAGGCTGCTTCTTACACTCAAAGGATACAAACTATACTGGATTTAGAGTGAATTAAGTGCTCATGAGTTAGTACAATGGCACAGCACCTGTAGACAGCTATTATCAAAGCTTTGGTCCTGTTCTTTCAGCATTTATGGAAAAAATTACAATTCACACTGAAATGCTTGCAGATGAATGTACACAAGCAGCAGACAAGGATGTGATCGAGGACCCTTCATGCAGGAATGTGCCCATACTACATAAGCACCTGGCTTCTGTGCATGAGACTTTTTCCTGTAGCACTCCCATAGCTATCTGTTTTTCTGACCTCTCTGATCTTTTGTCATTCTGGCATATTTATGAGTGGGAGTCTTCTGAAGCAAGTGAAGGAAACAGTGGAGGAAAATATATTATTATCTAGATACAGAAAAAACACTGAAGGCATTAGACAGATCTCATGGTTACTTCAGCAAAAAAGTTGAAGACCTCTAATTGAAGGCCTCTAATCAAAATCCCTATGAGTTCATAAATGTAACATGAGAAAGAATACTCTGCAGAATAACATTCTTATTTGCAGCAGCAATTAAAGGAACAGCAAAAAGTACCAAAGACAGATTCTTTTATATTGCTGTCAAATAGACAAAACTTACATAGTCATGTTGAACAAGCCAAAAGCTGCTGTAATTATTCCAGCTTCCCTCACAAGCTGGCCTATTTTCATAGGGAAAACATATTGCATCTGTTCAGAGTGATCCAGGGAAATATCACAGAAGGTAGAAGAAAGATATATTATGAGAACACGATGAAATACACTTGAGAATTTTGAAACAAATACAATTTCAGAAGTGGATCCATATGTTACTACATACACCATCAAAATTGGATTTTCTTCTGCTTTCAAAAACCATACTAGTCAAAACACAGAATTCCTATTACCTTCAAATATTCATTCATTGAATTACATTCATTGAAATGTATTCATCGATTTACGTTCAATATTACATTCTACAGAAGGTGGATTTTAGCTGGTTAAAAATAATGGTATCTATTCACCATTCTGCATCCTGCAAATTACTGATATGCAAAATACTCCTCATGGCCTTGAGGTGAGAAGTGGGTGACAGACTTTGTCTTTATGCCTCACTGCATTCATCTATTCATTTTGAAATCTGTCACCTCAGCTGAATAAGCAGTTAAAAATGAGAGTTAATGATAAAGGATCAAATCCATATCCCATCTTTCCTCAAGAAAAAATGTCATTGAGCTTGATGAGATCTCTGAGCACAACAAGTAGTCTGTTGGTTATTTGATGAAAATTTTAATTTGGTAAATTCTTTGTTATTTTGGAGGTAGAACTAGAAGTCTGACTGGGATCTTTGCATCCATGGGGATTTTCTAGCAGGTCTTTGTACCTCAGTTAAACCTGTTCTTCTTCTGGGACATCTGTTTAGCAGAAAAGAGACCTCATAAGATGCAAAAATAGTACAAATCACTGTTGCCAGTTTGTGGGAACACATCCAGAATGTGCTAAACTCAGGGTGCCTCCAGACAGCACACAGACTTTTGAAGCTTACAGTCAACTACTGTCGTTTAGAGAGCAGCTGGTCTGCTTTGGTCTTTAGTGTGATTGTGTAGGATCACTGCTAGCACTTCCATTTTCAGTGTGTGTCCAGGGATCTGTAGCTCCTCAGAACTTGTGAAGAATCATGTCTTTCAGCATATAAATGAAATACATGAGACACTTTCAAATACAGTAAAACAGTAGGCAAGAAAGATTGGCCAGCTCCGCTTTTGAACTCACAGTAGACACTTGTGCATGCATCTGGTGCATTATGGTGCATGCGTATCTTTCTGTATCTGTGTCCAGTGTATCTGTAGAGCACACAGGTTCAAGGTGCTGACTGTGATGGTGCATGCACACATTTTGCAAGTACAGGTTACCAGAAGACCTGGGTTTGTAAAAGCCCAGGCTGCTGCATAGAGAAATACAACAACCACAAGTGTTTCTGTTAGTCACCCAATAGTGACAAGTAACAGCTGTATATGGCAACAGACAGCAAGGACTGGAAGTGACTGTCAGGTAATGAGGTTACATTGAATGAATGAGACTCCTGTGGCAAAGAATGTGGTGGAAATTATCCTGGAAACCAGTAATGAACTGCAGATTTTGTACCGTGACAATGGCTTGATAAGTCAGTGCTAACTAAAGGTTCCAGTTCAGTTTTAACTGGGATCACTCATTTTACTGCAGAGTGATAGGTGATTTTTTGAACATTTGCTGTTATTTGTTCTCTAAATTAAATTATAAAACTGAGCAGTTTAATTGCATATATCAAACTGCTGCTAGTAAGGGTTGTATCACAGAAAAAGCCGACAGATTGATAATTAATGACAGTGAAGCACAACAATAGGATCAACAAAAGTGAATTAACATGCGTTGATTTCTATGTGAAAGAGAAAATTACACTGTAATTTAGGGTACTTCAAACTGGCACTTAAAACAGAGAATTCTTTGGTCTTGACTATAATGTAGCTGTTTCTTTTGAGAGTGGAAAGGAGAAAATTTACATGGCTGATGTCTGTTTTAATGAGGCTTGCATCATTTTCTTGTTCAAACTCTTAAGCTTTTGTGTATATCTTTTCAGTTCAAAGACAGCTCACTTGACAGCTCAAGTGTTCAGTAAGTTTTCCACAAACTAACTTTGATGATGAGAATTTTTCATTAATCCAGAAGGTGTTCCTGCTGTACTGCCATCCTGCAAGTCCTCTCTTCCAATCAATGAAATTGTCAGCTGCAATGTCACATATTTGCTTACTGGACGCACGCTGCTGCCATTATACAATAGTTACCCTCCAACTAATTTCCATATTGCACTGCTCATTCTATTCCATAAAACTGAACAAAGAGGGTCAGGAAATTGGGGTAGTAAAGTCTATCAGACTGACAAAATCAGCAAAGAATATAAAAACATACTTAAAAATACATGCACTCTTTATGCAATCACTATGTCTGCAGGTTTAAAAATGTATGTACAATACACATAATATTTGTGCAGGCACGGTCTGTTCCAGGTGTAAAGAGAAAGTTTGGATTTGTTTCTTATTTATCTATATAAATAGTTTCATAAACTGTATGCAGTCCTTATAGAACAAGTTTTCTTCAAGGTATTTACAAAAGGTGATCAGATGTGACCTGAAACATCTCTGAGTATAACTTTTTTAATAAGTTGCAGCATGTTAGAAAAGCACACTCCCTTTTTGTGCACAATGTCAGTGTGACTTTTAAAATCATCGAATGAAACTGAGTAATTTTGTCATCTGGACATGAGACTTCCCATCAAAATCTACTTTACATTGATTAAGGTATTCACCATTATATTTGAGCACCTGTTACAGTTCTGTCCATGAAGGAAAAAAGTCCAATAATAGCACTTTGACAAGATATTTTAAAGGATTTATTGTAGTAAATTAGACTATTAGTCTAGGTAGTCAGGTATCCTGCCCCTAGCAGTGGCTAGGGCTTCAGAATGTAGCTCCTAATTTGTACCTGCTCAAACAGTGAGTGTTGTTTCTCAGCTTCATGGGGATTTCTCACCTGCCTTTTAAAACAATTTTGTCATGTTATACTCAGATGCCAAAGTTATCTTGTCTATTCTTTCAGGATTTAATAGTTTTCATTATTTATTCCCTTTTCAATCTAAAGGAGCAGCTGCTCACTGTTTCACGACAAATGAAACAAGAAGTAGTATCTTGTTATCTGAGTATATCAACTCATTGTTAATATGCAATTTGAGTAATAACTCTCTGCATTAAATCCACTAAAGACAAGGGAAATGTTCACTACAGTGCTGATTGAAGATTGCAACAGGTGACTCCTGTAAAGAGTGTTTGGTGCTAATTGCAGATTCTTGGAACTATCAGCCTTAAGTACAATATAAAGTTAAGCAGACCTGAATGACAAAAAGAAGTCTGCCAAAAACGGCAAAAAGACACTTTCTGCAAAAGCAGGGGAGGGAATTCCGTCTCCCTTTTTCAGAATAAAAACCAAACTAACATAATCGTTCAATTTATTACAACAAAATTTCTATCACATCTTTCATTTTGGAAGAATTAAATGTATTTTTAACTATGTTAAAGATGATATGCAGTGCTATTGGCTGGATAAAGCTTTAGTGGTAGAATTTTTAAATGCTTTGCACTATACAGATGGTAAAGAAAAGAATTTTAAAATGGTGAAGAAAAGTATATTGTACAGAGCATTCTGCTGAAAATTCTAAAAATGCACCAAGTCCAGTAATATTCAGCTTTTTACATGACAAAATAAAAATACCGGAATGATGAATTAGTCCAGTGGTATGCTGCCCTCATAAGGAAAGATGTGAATTAAATCCTCACCTGGTTTGAGGTTGGGCTTATTTGGGGGCGGGGGGTAATGATTTTTTCCTTTGTTAAGTAATTTAATCCATATACAAACACACATATATATGTATTTCGTACGTAGGTAGCTGCATTTCCATTCTATTTAACTTTAACAACAGTTAAATATACACTCGTTTGCTTTTTACTGTTCCTTCCATTATTCTCAAACCACAACCAAAAGCAAGCTACACTTCATTATCCAGAATCAGCATCTCCCCAGACCGGTAGTCTCACTACCTATGAATAACTTTTAAATAATTAAACAAGATAAAATGAAACAGCCCGGAGCAAGCTCCAGATAAGGTCCTCAACTCCATCATCACCTAATGAGAAAAATGTACTGAGAGCAGTCTTAGGCTGGTGATAGTGGCGTATATCTGACTGCCGAGCCTCAGCAATGACAGTATCGACCTGTGTAATGAATATGTATTCCTTGCTGCATTCCAAGCAGCCTCATTGGCAAGGATTAAGGGATACTTAGATCTTGAGAGACTTTTCCTATTACAAACTCTATAATAATCTTAAACAATATCTTATTACATACAGATACTGCTTAGATGATCAATACGAGACAGTTGGTTCTGAAGAAGCAGCCAACAGCAGACTTGCTTCTTTGTACTTTCTTTCAGTGACTAGTGAAGACTTGTGCTGGGTTTTTTTTGGAGAAAATGGTCCTGAGATTTAAGAAGGGGCAGCTGATAAAATGTCTGTTTCCTAAAGAACAAAGGAGATGGTTTTGCTTGAGCCCACATATTTTCTCCCAAAGAAAACAGTTTAGGCATTCTTTGTAGGCCATTAAGAGTATCCAAGATACCCAGTACCCTAAACAATAGTCATGATTGGCATGCCACAATACTGCAGCCACTGTTTCCTTCTAAAAAGGGGTAGTGTATAATTCTATCTTACTGATTGCAGTCTACAGCAATCTGCCCTTCTTTCTGCTGTATCTTGTTACCTACCTCTTACAAAGCAACCTGACCCCAGAGAGGGATGTAACCCAACACAGATAATAAAGTTATGCAGGATGACTACACTGTGATGCCAAAGAACATGGTGCTTCAATCACTGCACATAGTGGAGAAAGAGTCTTGAGCCTTTCTGCCTGTAAGGCATAACCAGGGTAGAGGGCACCTGAGGGCTCTCTGGTGAAGAGATGAGGCGTGCGCAAGTTTGCATGCACTGAGATATTTACTCAGTGAGGGAGTATAGTCATTCTTGTGTCACATAAATTGTAGTGCACACAGCATCATTTCATGCTAACTGCTGCTTATATTTCACTGAACCATGGGCAAAGAAAGGATGCTCAGAGGAAAGAATTTTTCTTTCTGAGATGTTTGAAACACACAGTTTCTGCTGGTCTCCGAAAGGTCATCTAGAACTCGCACAATATTCCTAATTTTCATGTTTTCAGCTCAAACTCCAAAATCAGTGCTGTAGTTCTACTTTTGGATGAAATACAGTCAAAGTTCCTAAAGGATAGCCCACATGCCATTTTCAGCCTACATTCATCACCCGCAATGACATTTTGTAATTGTAGTGTGGCATTTACCTGAGGTGCTGTATTCCAGGTGAAGGCCTTCATATAGTCACTAGCATTATTGCCCAATCTTTCAATGGCATTCTAAGTAGGAACAGCCTCCCATGAAAAACTTTCAGGATCATTGAAATGAAAAGACTGTTGAAGAAACAATATACGCAGTTGTAGCAACCGGTCAACTTCTGGTCAGTTCACAAATGTTAAATGCAATGTATGAATTTAATGTATTGGAAATTGGTTTTGATTCCTTTGAACCTGTGTGAGTTGTATTACTGAGTTTCTCCACTGCATGCTTTGAAGCTCTGTATTGGCATTAGTACTGCTCTTAAATATCTAATGCTCGCTTCTAAGTTTCCAGTTTAAATCTAAAATGAAAAGAAAAGAGTTAGGACACCAATATCCTTCACAGTTACACTCTTTGTATGGAAGAATATCACAGCTCCCATTACACTGTTTCTCGTGAAGCTGAATAGACCTTTTAACAGGCTGGATTGTGTTTTTGCAAGCTGAAGTGGATATGTACAGGTGGCTTTGCTGCAGAGCCCTCTAACAGAGAAGAGAAACAAAAGATTTACACCTACTCTTCACTGATCAAAGTTTGAAGTGGAGCCTCACCTCATTTTTGCATACGTCAAATAAGCTGGATGGGTAGTACTGCAGCCTGCTTGGTGGTCAGTAATTTTCATGTGTCAGGTCCCTTTATATATCCCTGTCAGTTCATCTAAGTCACAATTTTTATTACTACCTACTGTGCCAATTGCATACCCTTAGACACTTGTATTAGCATTCTTCAGTCCCAGTCTGAAGTATCCCACTGTTCCTGTTGCAAAGCTTGGACAGAAAAGTGCCAAACAGTGTGGCATTCACTTAATGAGATAGCAGCTCTTGATTAGAATTGAACAGTGTGGAATCTTAAGCTTGAAAAGACTTTGTATTATTCTCTTAAAACATGTGTGTGTATGCATCTGTATGTGTGCACACAGACTTATATTACAACTCATAATAATTCCATGCCACTAATCTGTTTGCCTGTTCTTTCCTGTAGCCCAGATGATTTACTGAATGCACTGAATGAGGGTATCAGTCGTGCTGATGTGATCATTACATCAGGAGGCGTATCTATGGGGGAAAAGGTATGCAAAATTTAAGTATGACTTCCTACAATATATGTAAGAATTTCAAACCAGAGTCTGTCATCTAAGCTACTACCTTTGTATTAATGTTTATTAAAAAGGGACCTTACTTTTATTTGAACACTTAGACGTGAATTACTTAAGAAAATAGTCTTCAAAGTTCATTCCCTTTGTTCTTGTTTCTGTATTATAGTTGACGTAGTACAACAGAGAAGATTTTAATTCTTGATGTGAGTGATTTACAAATGTGTTCTTATTTAAGGAATTATTTATGTAGATGAAGAAGGTGCTGGGTTAATAGCACATGAAGACAACAGACTTCTTTTTATTTTTAGAGCAGGTAAAATGTAGATAAATTTAAGGTACTTTGAAAGTACTTCAGAAAGCAACCTGAGTATATAAATAGCATTTTTTCACTCAGCACATCTGTTTCTTGAATGTGCCAAAGCTCTTATCTGTTACAAAAATAGTTTTATCACATTTTGCGCCTGATAGTCCTACAGATGCAATACATATGAGACCCAGTAGCTGATATATTTGCCTTTTGAATCATTAACAGAATTGTTGATTGAGTTCCTGTTGATTATCCCTGTGCCAAAACCATCAAAGAAAATAGGGATACACAGATGCTGGTGGGGCATAGATGAACCTGCAGGACATTTATTAATCATGACTTATGCGAAGGAAAACTCAAATTACTTTATGATCCCAGGCTGAATCTGTGAGTTTGGCAGGTAAAATAAACATCTTTTATAACTAACAGATACTAAAGATGGTCATTAGGAAATGGGAAACATGAGTGCTGGTTTTGTCCCACTTTTCTGAGCAGAAATCATATCGTTGGATACATAATGAAAACGGATAATTAATTAAACAAGTGCAATTAACTTTCAGTTACTCACATTGTTTTCAGTATTCCTAGAAAAATAATCAAGGACAAGTACTGGTCTTTAAATTGGGAATGTGGCAACATAGTGCAGACACAGGAACACTAAGAAGTGGCTGGGCTGCTGAATGGTCTTACAGACATTCAGATGTTCGACTCATAATAGGCTCGACACTCCACTGATGGTCTGCTCTTTGATGCTGAGGTTTCTACAGTTTTAATGAAATAGCTGTGAACATCCAAATAGTAAACAGAAAATAAAAGAGGGGTTAATGCAATTAATAATTGAGAGTTCACGCCTGACTGAAATGAGTTGCTGCTTTCCAAGTATTTGAACATACACACACACAAAAAAATGAGATAACTACCAGGGAGTTTCAGATTTACTGCTCTCATTTACTACTGTCTTCACAGGTGGCTGTTATAGCCTGTGTCTTTAGCCTCACTGAACATAACAGATAGGGTACTACATCTTCAGGCAGTGCAATTGTCAATAAAGATTAAACAAGTAATTCCATTTGTTTTAATAACTGGATCAATCGTGTTTATGCAAAATCATTTAACTTGAACTCATTCACAAGCCACCCAAGTTTTTCCTTTCTAAGGCATGTTAAACCCAACCACTGTGAATTAGACCATTAGATCCAAGAAATTACAATAATTACAGTATCCTGGAAAACTATGATTTCTACAGTACAGTATTGACTTCAAAAGTAGTAGGAGATATCTAAATCTGCAACTAGATTGCTTCCATGGCAAAATTTAAATAACGTGATCATTTAAAGTCTTAACTTTAAACCATAAAGGTTTTTTTTCCATCTTTGACATAGAGAATGTTTTAGTAGTAGGTATTTGTGGGGAGCTCTAAGATTCTGATGCTGCAGATGAATTTTGAGGAAATATACATCCTTATGGAGTCAGGTTTGGCACCTAAATGAGTCTGTTCTTTACTTCCTCTTTTCCAAAAAACTTTCTTTCAAATACTGGAAATTCCCCACTGGGCTGTAGCGCTTTCAGGATATGCAAATTTTCATCTTCGCTTGATATTAATTAATTGCTTTGAATGCTTAGATGATGTAAAGCCACTTTGATGTTACTTAATTTTTTTTTTTTAATTAAACAGGACTATCTTAAACAGGTGCTGGATATTGATCTTCACGCACAGATTCACTTTGGCAGAGTTTTTATGAAACCTGGGTAAGAAATCTTTCTGCTTAGGCAGCCTAGCTGGAAGCTACATTGGGCCAAATATCCTAGTGAAGTGCTTCAGTAGATTTCACTTTTCCAAATATACTCTAAACTACAGGATAGATATATGTGGGAAAAGCAGTAAAATCAGTGCTCTTCAGATTAGTCATCATCTTTATGGGTGAAATTAACTGGTACAGAGAGATTATTTTTTATCAGTAAGAGATACTTCTCTGATAACCATTGCAAATCGGGTTTGGGGACTGGTGGGAAACCAGCATGGTATAAACATTGCCACAGCCTTCAGCGTGATCACAGAGCTCACACTGGCATTACCATGAAATAACTAGGAAATACAAGGATATTAAATGGGCAGTTTGCTTAAAGAGGATCTCATTTCACTTTGAAAATTGCATAAATTATATTCCTACCAGAGTTCCTTGAGAGAGGTGGAATGACAGCTAATTTACAAAGCTTTGTCTAATTGGCATATTGAGCATAGTAATTTTAAAGTAAGCACAGTCCTTTATGTGTTTAGTTTGCCTCAGAAAACTGTTTCAGCATTGCTTTTCTATGCTGTGGCACTGCTCATCAGTGAGTCTGGAAATGTGCTCTGTAGAGAGAATGAAAATTACACATGCTGAAAACAGAGAGTTCCCTTTTCCTCACAGTACAAGAGTGGAAAGATGTCTGCACCTCTGCCTCACTCCCTGTGGAGGGCAGTTTGTTTGCAAGGTGGGTCAGAATGGTCCAGCTACACAAGATCAAGCACAGCTTTGCAGAATGATTCCCTCTAGCCCAGAACTGTTGTCACGGAGCAGAGCTGTAAGTGGGTGTTTGCTGTGAAAACAGACAAATACTTTTACTGTCTCTGCATACAGTCTGGTGAAGAACTGTGTGTGGGCTTGGTGCTTGTGTTGCTCCTACCACCACCTCCATCCCACAAAAGGAATGAGTGAGCTAAAACCTTGTTTCTTCCCGTGGTGGATGTAGCCCAGGCATGGAAACTGCTCACTGCTTCTATCATACTGCTACAACTGATGTAGGGAAATCCCAGAGGCAGAATCTGCACTCCAGTGTCTGCTGCTGACAAGAATGATAACTCGATTAAGAGAATTCAGAGTATTAAATTCTGTTCTGGCTTACTTGTAAGCGGACATAATTCTTTCTTCTGGTGATTCCTCTGTAGACCTGCAGCAATAAACTGCTAATAACTAGCTAGAAAAACTTTAAGAAATTGGTTTTTTCCCTAAATGTCTCTTTTCGTTTTATGCCACAAGAAAGGTATTTCTTATTGCTACCAAAACATTTAGTCATCTGTTCTTACTGAGAATGTAAGCGCACTCCTTTTCATTGGCTGTAGTGCAACAGCAAATATTGTATCTTGGGTTTTATTAACTGCATCTTAAAAGACTGTAGATTGTGGTTACTATAGTGGGAAAAAATCCCTTGAGTAAGTTCCAAGCACAAAATCAGAATTTGTTGTATGCCTGTATTTGATGAGTGCATGGGATTTACTGTCCCTTCACTTCTTCTGAAAGTTGCTGAGCTCATGTAAGGTTATCTTGTCTGACTGCACTGACAGAAGAAAGTGTTAGAAGATTCTACCAATGATGGTGTTGAAATGTCATATGAGAATTCAGAGTTTCCAGTAAATATGAATTACAATTTGATTTTTGGTACATTGGTGTGTGCGCTGGTTATAACAGTTGGAGGTCTGGCACATAGTTCTCATCATGTTAGAGGCATTTTAAAACATGAATGTCAAACCCTAACTTCCCCTGGTAAAATAGGATACTGATGAGTCTTAGCAGATACAAAACTAAGTGATAATGATCAAAGTGTAGCAAATCTCCAAAGTTGTTTCTGGTCATAAACTGTCATCTACTGACCAGGTGGTAGTGGTCAGCTCAAGATGAAGCCAAGGAACCAGCGTAATTGCTCCTATAAGATAGGATTTCTAATTTTTGAAAGGATTATATTAACATAGGTGTACAGAATTCTTTTTTCATGGATGAGTCCCTTTTCTTTGCCAGCCACATTCTTAAGCTGTCACATTACTGTCCTGTTTGTGTGACTGTTATAGCCCTCACAGCAAGTCACCAAAGACCACTCAGCAACTCTGAAAGGCAGAGAGGGCTCTTCACTGACAGACCTGGGTCTCCTGGCTGCAGCTCTGCTCTTGTATCTGAATTTGTTCACCTGCAGACTAGCTAGCATTTGCTTCAGAAGTACTGCTCCTTTGTCAGTACTGCTGTAGAGACTGGAGTAAGAGAATTAGAGTCACCAATGTTATAAAAATTGGAAACCTTTATATGAAAAAAACCACAGCTCTGTAATTGCATAATTTCAGTATTACTTCATTGTTAATTAGCTTCTAGCATGAAGACAAGATTTAGATTTTTGATTACTAGTTCATCTCCTTTTAGATATTATCTGTCCAAACTTGTGTACTTAAAACTTCAGAGCTGAATATCAAGAAAAATTCTTCTGTCACCACAAAGAGAGGACTATACCTCCAGTATGGAATAAGCAGGAGGTGCTAATGAGTTGCTGAGAGAGAGATGTCCTGCTTTGTTCTGTTTTCTTTCCCAAATGTTTTAAATAATATAATAATGTTCAGTCAAATTCTAATGCAGATATTAAATAATTTTTTTTTCCATAGCCTGCCAACAACTTTTGCAACTCTGGATATTGACGGCGTAAGAAAAATAATCTTTGCACTCCCAGGTAAGACATTTTGTGGATTACTTTTGTTGCTCTGCATAGATGATAGACATGAAACAGAATAGTGACATTTCACAGCACCTGTGCCCCAAGGAAGGCACCTGTAAGATTTTCTCAGAAATTTCCACCTACGATGGACTTACAGGGAAAGGAGTAAAGGAGTTCTTTTTTATCCCTGTCCTCATAATTTTCTGGTACAGGTCTTCCGATTTCTTCCATCCAACAACTTCCTTACGTTTTTTACAGGGGTGTTTTTTCCTACAGCTCCCTCCACCATATATATCCTGTGTGTGTAAGTCATTACATCCACTCTGACATACTGGAAATGGAGACAAAATGAGGGAGTGCCCAGGAACTTGTCACAGAATATTTTTGTTTATCATGCTCATGCTGTGGAACCAAAAGAGGGCAACACGGCTGCACCGCTGCCTGCTGTGTGCCCTGGGAAAGCACTCCTTCAGAATAAAGATTTCCTTATGGATTTCTGTCCTTCTAAATGAGGAGGAATTTATTTTTTTCTTATTGGTCTGGCTTTCCATGAATTTTGACTACACAAGGAGTCCTATTCTTGATAAGCTGGTGGTTTTCAGATTATCTCTAGTGCTTCTACCCTCTATTGCTTTAGTTGCTGCAGTACATTTTCTTTGAGGGGAGTGATCAATGGAGCATCTGTCTGATCACAGTATTTATTTTAAAACTGTTGTCTAGGGAAGTCCAGATATGTAAGACAGTGGTGTTTGACAGGTGGTCATACACCTTTCTTGCAGGTCAACAGAAAACATATAAATCATTAGGATTCTCCTCAGATTTTGTCCTACAGTATTTTGCCACTCTGTTAGGGAATTGAAAGTTATTTTTCCCTTGGTGTCTGGGAACCATTAGTCGTGAATAAAGAGCCCTGTGAGGGTAGAGCAAACAATTATGCACAATTAACTCTGCTCCAACCCCGGACAAATGTAGGCATAGGACAAAGGTAGAGGAAGAACAGAGGCAAATGGTGGGGCCTGAGGAACATGGGGCAATTCTGGTCAGAGCAGGACCTCAGCACAGCATCATCCAGAGTGCAGCTTTCAACAGGTGCACTTGCCACACGCCACTGCAGTCTGTACAGTATGCAGTACATAGCATGGAAAGCTCTGTAGAGTCCTTTAAAGTGAAATTGCTATAAAAACATGATTTTACTTTCAGCATTTCAGAGTAAATCGGGAGGGTATCACCACCAACTGTTCTTTGTCCTGCAGGCAATCCTGTGTCAGCTGTTGTCACCTGCAATCTCTTTGTTGTCCCTGCACTGAGGAAAATGCAGGGTATCTTGGATCCTCGGCCCACTATCATCAAAGCCAGGGTAAGAAGCTTGTCCTCTATTTAAAAATTCTCTCAAGATGTTGAAGCACAACTCTTTGGGCAAAAAAAGACTGTTGTGTTTGTGGAATCTGAGCCCTAGACTGGTTGTGGCAGTGGAAGGACATTCACACAAATAGAGGCACATTCTCAGTCTCTGTTAATGGTCATATTCAGTCCCACGATTTTTTAGAGTTAGATGGCCATCAAATGGATCAAGATATACAGATGCAGAGGCAGCAATTTGCCAGTCAGTGGGAAAGACTCTCTCCTGTTTAAAAAAGACATTTGTTTTAGGCTCTGTTAAGAAATGCAGAGTAATCTGCGAATACTTAGAGTTGGATAGTTCTGTATTAGCAATGGAAAATACAAACTTCAAAGTCTTTTTGTTGAGTTATTTATATAAGAAACCCACATGACCCCCACCCTAATCAATATAAATTCCTTAAACTCTTCACACTTTTCTAATAAATCATGGATATTGTAACTCTATTTAATATAGATTCAAGGCATGTTATTATAATGTCTTTTTCTGGTTTTGATTCAAATAAGGTACAAGGAATACATAACCTTTTGTAGTTCCCTTAGTGTTCTTGGCTATGCACTTTTCTCTTACAGCTTTTCTTGTGTCTCTCTTTTGCCCTTCCTCAAGCATCCAGATTTTATCTCACAGCTAAAATATTCTAAAAGAGAAAGCAATTTGCAATGATCTTCACTTTTGCATGCATTTTCCATTATGAGCCATCTCCTGTATGTCTTTTCATTTAAGATTGGCCATTTTCCTTTTGTCAGAGCTAGCAGGATTTTGAATGTGAATGACATTTTTATCTTTATGCAATGTAATCCAGAGACCAGGCTTTTTTCTAGAGAAATACTACCTGTAAACTCTCAGTAAACGAACAGCTTTGGAGTATCCCACTTAATGCATGTAGACTCTTTCAGACACTTTGATATTGTATCACAGTTGCATTTCCTTATATATACTGCAGTGTCTGCCTTCTACAGTTTTTAATCTTGCACTAGACACCATCTGACCTCAAAATGCAAGTTTTTGAAAAGACTGTTTTTAAGGAAAAACAATTGAGCAGATTATTCCATTATCTTAGACAGTGCAATGTGAATGCATGACATGTTCATCCTTTCTTTTTTAATCCTACAGTTATCATGTGATGTAAAATTGGACCCCCGCCCAGAATATCATCGGTGCATTCTGACTTGGCATCACCAAGAACCACTACCTTGGGCACAGAGTACAGGTCAGTGCCAGACACACAGATGGCCACTCACACACGGCCTTGCCTTCCTACAAATGTGTCTGGGAGCAACCAAGAGTCTCCACATTTTTTCATAGAACCTTCTTTATGCAGACTTGATTTGCTGACACACTTTTGCATATGCATACATGTACATTAGTACAAAATTCAGTGCTGATATGGCTTGTTAATTTAACCATTCAAGCACCCTTTATTTGAATAACCTGCCTTTATACACACACACACTACACCTGTATGCTTGCATATGTGTATACATTCCTTTTATAAACATCCATCAAGCTTACTTGCAGTCAGGCACATTTGCTTCCTTTTGCTGTCGTGCATGTACTAAACAAACTTGAGTTGGGGCAGAGGTAGGAGCAATACAAATAAAAGAAGTGTGATTTTAGCTGAGCTGGAAAGGTAGGAAAGATAGCAGAGGCTCTAGATGTTCTCTAAAAGCAGGCTAATGATTTATTAGTCATGTTTGCCACCTAGGAATACTTCTGGATGCTCAGCTGCAGTTGAGGTGAACACTAGATTTGAATACTGGTTTAGCTATCTATTGCTAGAAAGCTGACTGTGACACTTTTGCAAGAGATTTAGGTCCTTAAACAACTAATTGTCCTTTTGCTACATCCAAACTGTTCAACAAAAAGCACTATGTGTGAGTCTCCACAAGGAAAATATTAGTTCTGTTCTGGGCCCTTCAGTACAAGAAAGTCATTGAGGTGCTGGAGAATTTCCAGGGCAGGGCAGTGAACCTGGTGAAGTGTTTGGAGAGCAAGTTCTATGACGAGTGGCTGAGGGAGCTGGGGGTGTTTATCCTGGAGAAAAGGAAGCTCAGGGAAGACCTTACTACTCTCTACAACCACCTGAAAGGAGGCTGTAGCCATGTGGGGGTTGGTCTCTTCTCCCAGGCAACAAGTGACAGCACAAGAGGAAATGGACTCAAGCTGCACCAGTGGAGGCTCAGGTTGGACGTCCTTCTTGAAAGGGCTGTTGAACATTGGAACAGGCTGCTAAGGGAAGTGGTGGAGTCACCATCCCTGGAAGAGTTCAAGAAACAACTGGACGTGGCACTTAGTGCTATGGTTTAGTTGAAATGGTGGTGTTCTGTCAAAGGCTGGACTCAATAATTTTGGAGGTTTTTTCCAACCTAAATGATTCTATTCAGAGAGAATAAAGTCAATCAAATTTATTCTAGAACAGTATATTAAAAACATTCTAGACAGTGCTGATTTCAGTGTTTGTACAACTGGAATAGTTGAACAAATTGAAAAATAAAGTAATTTTGATAAGATTAGCAATTTACTAGGNGGCACTTTTCTAATAAATCATGGATATTGTAACTCTATTTAATATAGATTAAAGGCATGTTATTATAATGTCTTCTTCTGTTTTTGATTCAAATAAAGTACCAAGGAATAAATAACCTTTTGTAGTTCTCTTAGTGTTCTTGGCTATGCGCTTTTCTCTTACAGCTTATCCTGTGTCTCTCTTTTGCCCTTCCTCAAGCATCCAGATTTTATCTCACAGCTAAAATATTCTAAAAGAGAAAGCAATTTGCAGTGATCTTCACTTTTGCATG
>VZTZ01035127.1:70176-89345 GCA_013400955.1 Drymodes brunneopygia
TGGGCACAGAGTACAGGTCAGTGCCAGACACACAGATGGCCACTCACACACGGCCTTGCCTTCCTACAAATGTGTCTGGGAGCAACCAAGAGTCTCCACATTTTTTCATAGAACCTTCTTTATGCAGACTTGATTTGCTGACACACTTTTGCATATGCATACATGTACATTAGTACAAAATTCAGTGCTGATATGGCTTGTTAATTTAGCCATTAAAGCACCCTTTATTTGAATAACCTGCCTTTATACACACACACACTACACCTGTATGCTTGCATATGTGTATACATTCCTTTTATAAACATCCATCAAGCTTACTTGCAGTCAGGCACATTTGCTTCCTTTTGCTGTCGTGCATGTACTAAACAAACTTGAGTTGGGGCAGAGGTAGGAGCAATACAAATAAAAGAAGTGTGATTTTAGCTGAGCTGGAAAGGTAGGAAAGATAGCAGAGGCTCTAGATGTTCTCTAAAAGCAGGCTAATGATTTATTAGTCATGTTTGCCACCTAGGAATACTTCTGGATGCTCAGCTGCAGTTGAGGTGAACACTAGATTTGAATACTGGTTTAGCTATCTATTGCTAGAAAGCTGACTGTGACACTTTTGCAAGAGATTTAGGTCCTTAAACAACTAATTGTCCTTTTGCTACATCCAAACTGTTCAACAAAAAGCACTATGTGTGAGTCTCCACAAGGAAAATATTAGTTCTGTTCTGGGCCCTTCAGTACAAGAAAGTCATTGAGGTGCTGGAGAATTTCCAGGGCAGGGCAGTGAACCTGGTGAAGTGTTTGGAGAGCAAGTTCTATGACGAGTGGCTGAGGGAGCTGGGGGTGTTCAGCCTGGAGGAAAGGAAGCTCAGGGAAGACCTTACTACTCTCTACAATCACCTGAAAGGAGGCTGTAGCCATGTGGGGGTTGGTCTCTTCTCCCAGGCAACAAGTGACAGCACAAGAGGAAATGGCCTCCAGCTGCACCAGTGGAGGCTCAGGTTGGATGTCTGGAAGACTTCCTTCTTGAAAGGGCTGTTGAACATTGGAACAGGCTGCTAAGGGAAGTGGTGGAGTCACCATCCCTGGAAGAGTTCAAGAAACAACTGGACGTGGCACTTAGTGCTATGGTTTAGTTGAAATGGTGGTGTTCTGTCAAAGGCTGGACTCAATAATTTTGGAGGTTTTTTCCAACCTAAATGATTCTATTCAGAGAGAATAAAGTCAATCAAATTTATTCTAGAACAGTATATTAAAAACATTCTAGACAGTGCTGATTTCAGTGTTTGTACAACTGGAATAGTTGAACAAATTGAAAAATAAAGTAATTTTGATAAGATTAGCAATTTACTAGGACAAGATACATGGTACTTATCTTGTGGAAGGCTGGATAGGAAAGCAGTCAGCAAAGAGAGTGATGGTTTTGAGAGCAAGTGCGTTGAGAGGCTGACTAAATCTCCACAAAGTTCTCTGTTTCCATCCACCTTGGAACAGCAAGATCCCAGCTCCTTGAATAAGTTAGCCACACAAACATCATCATAACAGCTTCTGTTTGTCTCACCATGTTGCAGCATTTGGAACTAACTGAAGACTTCACTGCAATTGTTCTCCCTCTCTCCTGTAGGGAATCAGATGAGCAGTCGTCTGATGAGTATGCGCAGTGCCAATGGACTGTTGATGCTACCTCCAAAGACAGAGCAGTATGTGGAGCTTCACAAGGGGGAGGTGGTGGATGTCATGGTCATTGGAAGGCTATGATGTCACCAGCAAGAGCGAAGCTTTGATGCATGTCCACATATCATTGACTGTATCCTGTAATATGCAACGGCACAGCTAGTTTTTCTGATTTGGATAAAAGTTGATCAGTATAGTCAACATCTTGAAATATATTTCAAATGGAATTTAAATAAATACCTTTTAAAAAAAAAACTTTAAAACAAATCTTAACAAAGAAATTTATTCTGATTATATCAAAGCAACTTTTTCCTTTTCTTGCAATTGCTTTGTGTGTTCAATGCTAGTTCTAATAGCGGTAGCTTTTAGTAGACAGCAGTAGGTGCCTGCAGAACTTGTGTTTTTTCTCATCTTTAAGATACAACTACTTACGCTCTTAAAACAAGGCTGTCTGCTTATTTATACTAGCGTAGACAACACTTGGATTTCCCTTATTAGTATGCTTCATAACCGCTTCACAGAGAGCTTCTGCTTGTTCTTTATCTTGTATCTCGTGTTGATGTGCATAGTGCCAAAAGCAGAGTGGCTGCGCTAGGAACCCAATGAAGCCCCGAGGTTTTCTCACCTCGTTGCGCATTCAGGGATGTCTCTTGTCCTGGCAGCCACCCAGCTCAGTACTCTTGGGCAGTAACTGGATACCTTTTATTTCAACAAACAAAAAAATTGCTTCCTTAAGTGCTGACAGCCTTTTTAACCAATACATTTAAAAATGTACAGAACTAAAAACTAAAAAAAATCAAAGACTGATCTTGTACAGATATTAGTGTTACCAGCATTCGTGTGGAAATTAAATGAGCAAAGAAATAAAACTAATGTTAAACAACTCTGTACCATAACATTTTCTGTAATGATATTGAAACTTAAATGAATAAAAAAAATCCTCAATCATTATTTAAAATTTCACCTGTTCAGCCTTGTTGTTTGAAACAAAAAAGTAGTGATTTAAGAGGGTATTTGGAGTGGGGAAAGGGCATAGGGAGGAAGAGAAATAGTGTGTCCAATCTAGGGCCTTCTCTCCATGTACAGTGTCATGAGTGAACTGAAATAATAGAGTGAGCTGTCTCTCTCTCACACCTCCCAAGGGACAAAATGGAAGCAGCATTTAGAGGTGAGGTGGGGTTACAATCAGACTAGTCAAAGCTGGAGAATACTTTTTTCCATGTAAATTGCATAGCATTTGCAAACAGCTCTTGTGCTGCACTGTCTGGAATTTGATAAAGTGTTCTTTTTTTCCCCCCCCATGCAATAAGGACTTGTCAGCTCCCACCAGATTGCGTATTTTGGTAGCTTCACCTTTCATGTAGGATTAAGACCATAGTAGTGCCCTACAACACCTTGTTTCTTGGACTTCATGGGTAAAATGCTATCCCACCAACTCCGTTTGTGAAGCCAGAACATTTATCTATAGTATTTTTTGAAGACTTAGTCAGGGAGAACACAGAAACTTTGGTTTAAATCCTGACTGCCAGAGTGGACCGGAGCTGTAGTTCTATGATAACTGCAGAGGGCATCCCTAAGTCTGGTTTTAAAACCCAGCTCGGTTTGCTGTGAAACTCCCTGCATGGGCCATTGCAAAGGCTGAAGGCAGGTAGGCATACACTGTGTTTGGAGGCAATCCAGGGATTGATTGTTCAGAGAAACAGTCACACAACTTGCTGATTACCATATTTTTTTGTTCTGGACCACATCTCCACGTTTATGATCTCTCTATGTAGCAGCAGGGTGGTACCAAATTAAATTCATGAATGCCTGCATTTAGTGTACTAATATTTTAAACCAGAGAAGGAAGAGAGAGGCACGTTAATTCATCTCTGAGAAACAGTGCAGAACACTGCCTATTATATACCAAAGGATTATTATAATGCAGTTAGGGGTTATTATAGGCAGCATGTGTAATGAAAATCAGAAATTTATAAAGGACACCAATAACAACAATTTGAGGGAAAATTGTTCATGCAATTGGAGATGCTAGACAATTATATAAGGGAAATGTGAGGAAACATAGCGAGAAAAATCTTGGGTCTGGTTTACATTTACAAATGTTGCTAAGAAGAGTTGTCACAATGCTACATATAATGCTTGGCTACATTTAAAACATTGCTTGTCCTGGCAACTCTTAACAAGTAAACACTTGTAACAAACAAAGCATTTAGAGGGTAATCAGACAACTGCTGTAGCAACCCTGTTTTCTTGTAATGGCCTCTGCTCAGTGTTCAAAATGTTATGCAAGAACATAAACTTTGTGCTTTCTGGGAGAGATGCTCAGAGCCCAGCTTTCATTAACACTGGAAGCCATAGCAGTGTGTTGGAGAGGAAATCCTGGGACCAGTACAATAAATCATTCTTACAACTATGTGTCAATTGTCAAACCTTAAATCTGAAGAATTTGCTTTGGTTGTTATCAACTGATATAATTGTGATAAAAATAGATACATTCAAACTACATTTTTACTTTTAACATTCCCAACTTACAGTATATGGGAAAGTTGGAAGCTTCAGAAAAGAAATCAAGGACAAAGGGATCTTCAAGTATGTGGTTACTTTGGTTCAAGGACTGAGACTTGCACATGGAAATGTTTTAAGGAATATTTCCTGTATTATTACTTCTCTAGATAAGGTTTTAGCACAATCAAAATAATACCTTAACAACAAGAAGCAATGCCATCAGTGACCGAAAATGAGGTTGGTATTCCAACAGTTGTAGTTTTCTTTTTACATCATTTTTTCAGTGCATAAACACAGAATGATCATGGGTAGAAATGTACACAGTAAGCTGAGTCCCATTCATCCAGCTGGGAAATCCTGTAGTGACCTGCAAAATCCTACAGCAACTTTTGTATCCCAGCTACGTGGTACAAACATCTTGACTGAACCCACAAATGTGAGCCATCACACAAAATTTGACTGTATTCACTCACATTAATAGAAGGATCAACTGGCCTCTTCCAAATACTGATTTCTATACTTTAATTACCAAAATTACAAAATTAATTCTATCTTGATGTTAAAATATACTAAACATAAAATGTCTTTGATCTGCAGGTAGTTATTACAGATTTGTATGACTCCAGAGATTACTAATTAGCATGGAATCTTTAGACTTTTTGGTTCTTGAGCCGAAGGGTTGGACTTAAAACTTATTACAACATGAATACTGCTTAAGGACAATATGCAAATGGAACCATCCAGCAGGTTCTGACTTTTTCCTCCCCAGCTCACCACTGTGCACCAAGTATAAATGTTGCCTTCTGCACAAATTCTACACTGTCCACAGAAGTGCCTGGTGTAGTGGCTGGATCCACGTTTTCCACCTGGTTGCCTTGGTTCAAAGCTTGTCAGTGTTGGGATGGCACATGCCAGCCTCGCTGCCTTCATGTGGCAGCAGTGCTCAGGACCTGTCTCGAGCCGTGCCCAAGGAAGCTCTTCAGGCTGACACCTCTGCCAGCACCTGCAGGGCAGGAACTACCTCTCGAGGTGGTACTTTGCAGCGGGATACCTTATCTAGGAAAGCAGATGCTAGGCTAAGGTGCTCCAGTACTTCCAATGACCCTCTACTGTGTTCTAATACTCAGCTTCTCAAAAACAGCATCATCACATGAACTATTCATGAGGTTTTGTGTTAAATAAGAAAAGTATCTATTAAATCAAAACAAAAGAAACATACCAGAGCTTTTTTCCCTTACCTGATAAGAGTGCCAAGATTTTCCAGGTAGCTGATTTGCAGCTGACAAAGAGAAGACAAGGAAAATAAGGAAATAAGAAAAAAAATAAGAAAAAACCAAAAACAAACAAAACAAAACAAAACAAAAAAACCCCAACAAAAACAACAACAACAAAAAAAGTCAAGGAAACAGTCCTTTGTTAAGGGGTGGGATAAAAAGCAGACACACTAAGGGTCACAAAGAGGATGGTGGGTGGGCAAACCCAAATAACACCTTGCCCAAGCATCTCTCTGGGATGTAGAAGTCTATCACATCTAGTTTTAAGAAAGACTAGTGGTAGGGTATTTCTATTCTCCTTTCTATTCTCCATCACTTAGGTTAATGAAAATTAGATGCTTAATAAAGATTTATGAATTGTAATTATTTATTCATTTTGAATGGGTTTTTCCCCCTCATTGAGGGAATTAATTTCATTACTTGTTCTCCAGCTCTTGTGCTAAAGTCAGCTTGATCAGTAGCTGGAGAATTTATACTACAAAACATTGTCTAAGTCCTGTCCTCTTCTTGATGTCTGACAAAAACACGTGATCCAAAAACTGCAAAGATAGAAGTCACCATCCAGCACTGAGAACAGCCCAAGGGTTTCTACTGTTATTTGCCAAATATGTCACTATACTCATGAAAAAAATACATAAATTAAAAATACATTGTCTTAACAGTGCCAAAAATATATAGGATTACTTATAAACAAAAATAATATATTGAAGTATAGATCAACATGTGCAAACTAGTGCTTGTAGATTCACAGGCCCTTTTGCCTTAAATAAATAGTAAAAGAGGAGATGAGATTTGTTAGAAAGCCTTACAAAGTTCCCTTTTGCACTTAAGATCATATGTTCTTAAAAATGTGTGTTTTGTGGGGAGAGGTCTTTCATAGTCTAATAAAGCGTACCAGGAAGGATTATGTTTGTTTCTTTTCATAAACATCAGGGGCAATTTTTTAATATAGAAGCCTTTTTATCTGTATTACCTTTAACTTGTAATTTATTTTAATTTTATGGATAGGCAAAATGAAGAGCAAGTTTGATTCTAAGAGCATCAATTCAAGTCAGATGCTCATTATGTGTGACATTCAGAGACTTCTTAGCCGAAGAGAATGTGTTCTTTTTACCTCTACTTCCATCTTCAAGAGCAAGTTTGTCCAGGTAAAAAGTCATTCAAATGAAAACATTTAGCATGCTGAGGATAAAATTACTGGCAATTATTACAATTTTTCTCCCTCAGCTCAACAGGTATTTCTCATTCATTTATTCTCACTATTATGGTTCTTTGTTTACTACACACATACGGATATATTTTCCTTCTCACTCGGCTCACACTTTAAAGGCAATAGTTCAGAAACCTGGCAACAGCAATGCTACAGATTAGAGAAGGGCAAAAATTTATGTTTTCATTCTCCTTTTCAGTCCCTACTCCTTCCCATAGCAGCAGCTAGAACTGTTATAGATAAAAAAATATGATTCTGTGCTACGTCATTAAGGTTTTTAGCCACCAATGTCAGTTCAACCTAGTCAAAATCAAAGCCCTTTCTGGGCAACCTCTCACCACTTGCAACTTCTATTACCCTTGCAGGCAGTATAACTACCCTCCCTGCCTGTCACCCAGCACTGGCCAAAGCCCTGCAGGACTCTGGCAACAGCCTACACTCCCACAATTCTGCATTCACAGTGTGTCTAAAATAAGTGAATTCTATTTACATGTTCTATCTCAACAGTGTTTTTCACAGGATTTCACTACCTCCCTTTGTGATAATTACGACATCCTTTGGTCTTACCTTGATTAATTAAATCTTGCATTGTTGATACACCTGCAGAATGTTAATGAGCTATGAGTCTCCTTTTTCAGGGTACTTTATGATTTATTCCTGCTTTATTTATCAGACCTCATTTACTACAAAGAAGGCAGCTGCCCTAACCAATCAACCCAAAAAAATAGCTCCATCACTGATTCATTTACACTAAAATAAAATTTTTAAGTAGCCTTTGATCTTTTTTACATACTGTGTCTTACATTTGGGAGGAGATTCTACTAGACATCCACAAATTCAATGCACTGTCCTCCCTCAAATTCCTGCTTAGGACACACTTTTTCTCCAATGCTTGTCAAAACCAAGCCCTGACAATGGTGCATAACATGTGATTTGATTAGCAACTTAATCATGTGATTATACTTATTGAGTTATTCATATCTTCTTGTATTTTCTCATTTTTCTCTTTCTGTAATTTCATGTCTTACACATAAATTACCTGGGTTAATTTTCCAGTCTGTTTTAGTACAGCAGGATCCTGGTTCACAACCAAGTCCCATTAACATCACAGTAATGCTACAAAGACAGTGAATCATCAGAACAGTGTCTATTCCATCATGTTTACACTAGGAGAAATTAATGAAAATAGTACTCAAGGGGTTTCTGACCACAGCAGTCAGATACCTAATGTTTTGAATTACACACAAAGAGTAATTTCCAATCATCCTTTATTCTTACTCAGCTTCTTTCCCTTCTTCTCATTTATACATATTCTTGTTTCATTATTCCACATTCTCCTCTCTCCACACCAACTCAGCAGATAAACTCTAGGGCCACCAAGCCAAAACACTGTGAAATCTATTGGTAGTGTATTCTCTGATAGATCATATGGCAAATGTCAGCACTGGTGGAGCTTTTATTTTTTTGTTCAGGTTAATAGAAAAGTGGAACCAATTTGTCCAGAACTGACCCAATTGTGTGATCACTGATCTCTGTGCTGTCAATCCCTGTTCACCAATGCCTAATGTGATGCTGACAGCACGCCCATATTCCCATAGGAAAGTATGACAAACCTCTGGAAACTGTCACAGCAGCCATCCCACGTGAAAGATGTAGAACTTACCAGGTGAGTTAAGACCAAAAAGGATTAAATATTTCTTTGAAGATAAAATAAGAAATATGAATGTATTTCCCATTTCCATACCCTGTATATCTTCTTTTAAGGGTTACTTTATTAACAGACCTTGTGGTCCTGAGACTAAAGCCAGCTTCTCTGGGCCTCTGCAGAACTCATATTTGCACTGGCTCTTTGTCTCAGCACTAACACCATAAAGTTAGGAGAAACAAATTTAAAACACACCTTTTGACCCCACTCCAGTAATCATTTCAGGCCAATGCTATCCACATTCATATAGATAGAAAATTACTATAAATACTTAATAAGCATTTTTCTAAATGTATCAGAATCTGAAAGCTGGTAGCAAGATTGGGAATATAGGACTCTCAGGGAATACGACAGTAGAATAAAGGCATTGTAGAGACAAGAATGCAGAGATTATGAGAAAGTAAGTAAGGGAGTTATAAAATTTCTTAGCTTATATATTCCTGCTTCAACTATACCTACAGAGCCACCATTCTTCTGTTGTCAAAGACTAGATCCTTTACCAATTTCTGGATATCAGTTCCTGTGTGTACAGCTGATATCACTAGTGATTCAATGTACTAAAGTCAAGATCCAGAACTAGAATCTATTTTTCTTTACAGAATAGATGTCTTATTTTTTCCAGTCATACTTCCAGCACGGCTTCAATAGCTTGAAGTTTTGGCTGTACTCACTATTGACTTTTCCACTTTAATGATCTTCCTTCACACACTTCTCCATTTTGCTAAGTCATGAAAGTTTGAATGAGCTCTTGTTCAGTCAACCTCCTTTTTTGTGCACATGCTGTTACTGTGTGGTCCTCCTTATAGCTGGGGTTTAAGTTGGGATTTTCTTTTGTATTATTACATCCTCCCTTTCCTTTTCCTGTTTAGACAGAAAGCTTTCTGCACATGGGAGACTTATAGGTATCCCTACCTCAGCTACTTGAAAGAAGAAGACAGAAATACTTTAGTAGGAACCAGTGTCAAAATCTGGACAGATCTGGCAGAGAGCAAAGACCTTATCTCAGTTTCCAAATGGGAGCAAAAACAGAAGAGCAAAAGCACAGAAACAATGAAAACTAGGTATGTATGTTTGGAAAATGAATCTAATATATTTAGTTTCTGCTGCTGACTTTGAAAAGTAAAATGTATCATATTTTTGGCTTCAGAAAATATGTTATTGCAAAAATTTTGCAGGTTTACTGTGATTTTCTGTACGCTTTAATGGATTAGAAAGCTGTAGAATACAGGTTGTAGTTTCTAGACTTTGGTTTCTCAGATAGATATTCAGGGCTTTTGAAAGACCGTTCCACCCTTTGGGTTCACAAAGATGGGCAGTCAAGCAAAAGTGCATGAATATTCAGTGACTGAAGTGCCAGTGGTCTCCTTGAAAGCTGAAGGATCTGCATACAGATAGCTTTGATTTAGACTCCCAGTATGTGAAAGAATCATATAGTATGAGACAGACTTAATGTTTCCTTTCTGCCCAAAATCAGCAGTATGTCCTGGCACCAGGAATCTGTCTTTTCTGTATCTCCCGCACTGCCATATGCACCCGGCTTGTGCAGAAAAGGAGCAGATTTTTTGTTGGTGGTGTTGCACAAACTAGGCAAGCAAAAGTTAAATGGCAGAAGGAAATGAAAACTGTCACTTACATGAGCATCGACACAACAGCAAAGAACAAGGCTTCACCACAATCACTTCCCAAGCTACATCTCTGCATCAAGTGATGTGCTCAGATGTGTGCTGTGTTCAGATATGTCATATGTAAGTGCAGTGTATAATATTCAAATATCTTAAGTGTGCCTGCACCTTAAAACAAGGCTTACTACATCATTTACCAATACATGTTTCTACTGCAGACAGGAAAGAGATTAAAATAGCACCTATTTCATACTGATGCTGATACATAATGACATTACTAGGGTAAGGCTTATTCCTGACTCTGTTGGCAATGGCATCGTCCTTTTTCTTGCTTTTTTTAGATCAAGTACAATGAAGCAAAAAAGTGAAAGAAAATATTAAACTTCAAGTATGACAGCTTTTCTGATATTTACTCACTTCCCTATTGCTATTCCTAATTTAATAATAGATAAGAGAAGCTGAAACTTCATGAGTTGAGAGTTCTTTAGAACAAATTTTTCTGTGTCCTCATTGCCAATAGATCAGCACTTGTAGGGCCATATTATTAGAAGGCACCCTGTGCTCATTCTCTGCTGTGATTACATCTCACCTTCCAGGGGTCAGTGGCAGGTTTCTTCTAGAAAGGCCTTTGCTGTTTGACTTGTTTGGCAGATAGCAGCCACTGCAACTCCACTGCAAAACAGATACAATACAGGATGGTGGAAAGGTTGAGGAAGCTGCAGACCTACAACAGTTCAAAGATATAATGTTGGTCCATACCTCCTCTTCCAGTATGATGTAAGACTTTCCAAAACCCCATGTCTGAGCTTGAATTTCTCTCCAGATAGCATGTCTGCAGTGTCCTCAAGCATGAGGTCCAGACTCAGGTTTCAAGCAGAATGTGGACATATTCTGAAGCACTCTCCAAGAAGTCCTGTTAGAATTAGCATTAGCACCCTTTCTGACATCCTGCATTTCTGCACAAATCTCTACGGAATACCCATCTGGAACAAGTAGGCACCTGAAGAAAGCCTTCATTAATGTTCACAGGTCCCTTTGTTTATATTTCTCCATTTCTTGTTAGTGATTAAACACTGTTATCTATGCATGCCAAGGAATGACAAAAACTGAAGCCACTTAGCTTATTGATGCCCCTTAATTTATGTCTAATCTCATCATCATTTTGCACATGACTGAATCAGTCTCTTGAACAAAAGGTTTAATGACCTTCCTTCACACACTTCTCCATTTTGCTAAGTCATGAAAGTTTGAATGAGCTCTTGTTCAGTCAACCTCCTTTTTTGTGCACATGCTGTTACTGTGTGGTCCTCCTTATAGCTGGACAGTGGCAGCTCATTGTCCTAATTGCCAGCTGGTGATCCTCAAGTGATCTGCATGACCTGGAGGAAAAGTACTCCAGTTTATGATGTGCTCTCATTTAACTGCTTTCTTAATTTTTCTGTGTGCTCACATCTTTTCATCTATCTGTCTGAAGATCTTGCTGCTTCTCTCTCTACATACACTTCGGTACATGAATAATTTTTAATTTTCCATTGTTATGTTCTTTCTCACTCACCTCCTCTCTTAACAGCCATTCATTTAGAAATGGGGATACTGACAGAGAGCAATGGGCTATGAGGAGATATGTTAGTACATGCTCAAGAACTTATTTCAGCACTCCACATGAAATGGAGACAAATAATAACATATTATTTAATCAACAATAACAAATTTTTGCACTAGATTAATTATACTCGCAGTTCAAATTAATTTCCTGCATTTTAAAATAATCTGTGACACACATATAGTGCCAAATACCTAAATTATATTTTACTGATACTTAGTGCTACAATACTGTATTTCTTGTGATTTTATTGTGAAGACTGTAATACAAGAAGTAGTAAAGCATTCAGAATAGAAATGCTTAATATATTTTTCCACTACACACATACTACCACAATATCATTCAGTAAAAAAAAAAAAGCCTGTCTTGACAAATCCAGCATTTGGATCCATTGCATTGAGGGAAGGGGACCTGCCTATTTATTTCAATCACTTCTCCTTGAGAGTTTTGTCCCCATTTTCTGTCCTATACAAACGATTCTAGATACTAATTTTGCAGTACTATTTTTGCACTGTATTTGCTATAGGGAAGGAAAAATAGCTGGCATATTTCCCATTGTTTTCTTTCTGTTACTGTCTCTGCTTCTTTCTCTCTAACTGATCCTTCTCCATAGATTCTCACAGTTTTTCTGCTTTTCCTCTGATCAATTTCCCCATTCATTTTCTTTAGCTCTAGATTACTATTTTTATCACTTCTCACAATCCTTCAACTCTCCTCTTTCTCTTTATAAATAGTACCTTCCTCCGAAGATGTATTTGTCCTTCTGTGCAACTGTGTCCCTTCTTTTCCTTAAATTTCTTACCATGTTATCTCCCAGTCTGCATTCCCTTATCAGTTCCCAAATTTGCCATATAGAGGTAAAGCCAGGGTGTGTTCTTCCTGGGCTTTCTTAGAGCTGCAGACTCTGTTGTCTTCTCAACCCGCTGATCAGCTTTCAGTAAAGAATAAATAATGATCTTCAGATACCCCCAGGCAGCTGAGAAGTATGACAATATCAGGACAGCTCTTAACAGCTATGCAGAGGCTTTTCACACCTCTCAGGTGTTCTGCAAAGACTAACAATGACTTCTGCTGTGAACTGAGTAGGTGAGACAGCTTGTAGGAGTGGCTGAAGGAGAATAGCAGGGGAGAGACTGGGAACAGGCCAGTTTGAAATACAGAGCATGAATTCTAGTAAACTTCCCCAAAAAGGAGCTCAATTCCTGCTGGTCAATCTTTATTCCTTTGTGATTCTTGGTCTATGTTCATCTTATCTGTCCGGTTCTCTTTTGATTCCTTCTGCTTCTTTTCATCTCTCATTTTCTACCTTTTTGTTCTGTTTCCCTGATGCTTACTGTGTTTCTTTTCAGGAAAACAAAAGAGTGTCAGTAAGTCAAGCAGACTTCTCTAAGTAATATCCCAGATGAAAGTTTTTAGTAAGAAAATAAAAGAATAAAGCAAAGCATCCTGGATATCAGATGCAGTTGGAACAAAGAAAAAAATGTATACTTAGAAGAAAAACTTCCACTGCAGACTTCAATTCCTTTCATAACCTCTTAATACTGTACAATTAAGTATTACTGAAATACAAACTGTGTATTCCTCTGTATTAGTTCACAACTAGCACAAGAACAAATAAATTTGGCTCTTTTGTAGTGGAATCTACATTTGTTTAGTGACTGAAAGCAGTTTTTAGGGAGAGGACTTGTAGACTGCAGCAGTAGGCAAAGAAATAGATACTTGAATTAAACTTAGAGTACCTGACTGTGGCTTACACTTTCATGCTTCTCATGCAACCAACTTTCAGAACATTGCAGGGTGACAAATGATAGAGAACAATAACATGTAGTGGGCATAAAATCCTAGTAACACAGGTTTCATTTCTGCCAGGGAATTTCTATAAATGTGGGCAAGTCACTTTTCCTTTTCTTCCTCAGCTTCTTCATTTGTAGACTGAGGACAGGCCTCTCTTGAAAATCCAAAATACTAATGAGAACCATTATATAAGGATTTGGTATCGTTGTTACTCTTATTATTATCTAGATGCTACAAACATTGCTATCCTACTGGAATACTAAGAAGGATTTTTGACAGAACATGCTGCACTATGGATCATTTAGCATTTGAGCACACTAAATTGCTGCTACCCTACCTACAGAGGTAATATCTATGACTAATTTCATACCAAGATATGCTGCACATACTAACTAATAGAATGCCATAAATTAGATTTAATTAGGAATACCTCCCTCATAAGCTAAATACCATGTCTGGAGAAGCATTGCACACTGCCTACAATGATACATTTATTTGCATTCAAATAACCTGTCTGGATGCAAACAACAAGGCCATCAGAAATTACCTTATCCTAAGGAAAAATGCTAAATCCATCAAAATATAGGGATCAGATGCCAAGCAGAGAGTGATTTTTCTCATGAGAAATTACATTAATGAGATATACTCTTTTGAATTCTGAGAGTTGAATTGTTGAGAAGGAAATATATTTGCCCCCATTTACAAGCATTTGTCATATCGAAGATAAGCTGATGAGCCAGGACTGAAGAATTAACTAAATACTTCCACAAAGACTTACTTTCTCCTGTGGTAAATGAGACAAAGGTGACCACCAAGCTCACGACATTTGTTCTGAAGTCATTAATTTGGCAAAGCAAAACCAGAATAACTACTCTTGAGCATTGTGTTTCTCCTGACTGAACAGGTAGATATAGTCCTTTAACTGCAGAAACCAGGATCACTCTGAAAATTTCCTGTGCCGACTGAAATTGTCACTCTGACAGACCTTGAAGAGGCAGGGTGTGTCAAAGGACTGCTGCCCCATGCAAATGGAACTACTATTCAGCCTCAGTTTACTGGAATCCCATCTAAAATGCTCTCAGGCAGTGCTGCAAAGAATAAACGTCAGAGTATTGGGTTTCCCGGACTACAAGGGTGGGAAGTAGGACGAATTGCCTGCATTGCAAATGCAGTAAAAAATACCTCTTAATTGCTGTGCCTGGAGCAAAGAAAAATAACTCAGCATGGATGCTTGCTGGGTTACATACCAAAACAGTCTTATACCGAGCTGATTCAGTAGACTGGTATGCAGTGCTGGCTCACCGAGCCAATACAGTCTATCAGCTCCCGTGAAAGAAGAATTACTGCTGGGAGAATGACAGTCATTGAAGATCCTGCAAGCAGTAGAGCTACCAAGCATAATGGCTTTGACTACGCTTTTTAGGAAATACTGCAAAATAGAGCAGTATTCATGCAGTATATTCCAAAAAAGTTTTTGCAACTTTCTGGCAAGATGCAGATTCATGAGAACAGTATGGAATAGGCACTGCAATTTATAGTTTTATCCAAGGATAATGAAGACCATTCACACAGCTCTGTGGAAATGATTATTCTGTTAGTATCAAAACAACTTTTTCCTTCCTTAAAGATGATTGTGTAGCTGCTAGTGCTCTCTTAAAGGTACTAAGTAGGCAAGCTTTGCTTATGGCTTATGACACATATGCCGTAAGATATGACAAGCACATCATGGTGCTATCCTCCATAATTCACTATCACAAATCAAGCAGCTATGCCTCCATTGCTCGAGGTGGTAAAGAAAATCTGTTGGCATCTTCTAAGGAAGACATTATATTGGGATCAGCATGAACTCCTACAAAGGGACTGGATGCCGTACCTGAATTTCCTCTGTGCCATGAACTTCAGCTTTACACATGTGACGAGATGACGTAAGAAGGATTTTTCTGAATATGGTTCTCAAAGGAAAAAAAAAAGGTTGGTCTCAGTTTCAGAATATTTGCAATAAACTTACACAGCTATGGACCCAAATAAATCAGATTTTGAGTGACAATTCAAATGCTCAGGAACAACAGACATGCTGGCTGGCAGTTAATTGCCCCAGATGTTTTTTATAATCTGCTGAAAGAAAGCTCAAAAACCAGATTAATATTCAAGCAAAGGTTTTAAAAAGAACGATTTTGAAAGTGATCATGCCTCATGCCATAATCAGACATCCATGTTGTTAAAGGTACAGCACAGATTAGCCACAAATCTTATGTCAGTAATTAAAGGAGGGTGTGGCAGCACAGAGATTTTCCCGTGGGAATTTACTCTTCTCTTTCCTGTGTTTTATAAACACAGATATGGAGTTTGGATGTTATTGAAATGGTCTCTGGAAAGATAGGCAGTTCTACTGGCCAATCAGCCTGGGGGGAAGGTCTTGAACTTACCCAATCCAGAGGACCTTTTGAAAGTCTATATAAGTTTTAGAATTAAATAATAAATTCAGAATTCCACCATCACCTGGTTCTAGCCTGATCCTTACTCTCAGCTAACCGCTCTACAGCGACAGGAGGGGACAGTTATCATACTGGAGTGCACAAACTGGAAGTCTATACCAAAAGAGACTCATAAATAAAGCATAGCATACAGGATTATTCCAGTGAAAACTTAGAAAAAGGGAACAAGGAGAATTATGATGTTGTATACATTTTACTGTATCTTGCAGCTGTCTTACTGTACACCTAGTTTGCATTCAAGAGAAAGATTTATTGAATTTCAGGTTTATAGAATATGTGAACTGTAGTGTCTCACTTTTGGGTGATAAAAATATAAATCTCAAGCTTTACACTGCAGCATGATCAGATAGGAAGGTCTTGCCTTTGACATAATTACCACTACTATGCTGCCTTTCAGGAAAGACAATTGTACCTGGGAAGAATCTAAAAACCACAAATGTCTTATTTCAATAGAACTTACTACCTAAGTATTTTCCTCGGGTGATATCAACTGTTGAAACTTTTGTTGGTTCTTTTTGTTAGTTCTTCCCCTATTTTCTCACAGATCTCTGAGCTATCTCATAGGTTGTTATTTCTTCACAAATAGAGGAAATCAAGAATCAGCAGATACAAAGAGACAGATAAGATAATCACTGATTTGAGTACAACTTAGTCGGGGAAAACAGTGGAAGAAGGATAATTTTTATTACCTGGGGGTTTTTTTCCGGATTAAAAACAGTGCCCCAGACTGTTACACCAACAACCTCACTTTCAGCTTTTATTTGGGGCACGCATCTTCTGGGAATCATTCCTATTTCTGGGCTTAAGACCCTACATTGAGAGATGAGTAGTACTACCAGACTTAAGACATCTCTTCTGCAGATTAACCTTTTTCTGTAGCTGAACCTCTGCTGAGTTTTTGACCCTGATCATAAATGTTATGACCTTACTTGGAGTTGTATAATTTTGTATCTGAAGGATTATAAGGAGTGGCAGAGGATACTAGATACCAGAGAGGAAGATGTTTTGGCTACTCAGATGAGGGTGAATGCAGAATGAGGTTATTGAATAAGAAATAAGGAAAAGTTCTAGACGCTATAAAGGAGAAAAATATAACTGCATTTCAACCCTTGGTATTTGTTGTCCTGAGCAATGAAAAATGTTGATATGAAACTGTATTCCTGTATTAACTTCAAAATTCAGGGTTTCTTTTGCTGGGTTATGGAGACAAAGAATTATACTTTTTTTTCTTGCATAATGCAGAATTTGGCTTATGGACTTCTGTGTTTCACACTCTTCTTCAAAACATTAGATACTGAACCAACCAGCCCTACAGGTAGGCTAATGATGCTGTTACAGTCTTTCAGATGGCTGGGGCATATACCCTACTTAGAGTTAAAACAATCTTCAGATTTGTAGTCAGGAGATATCAGATTGCTGCAAATCAGGCTGGAAAGTTCACTGAGGGATCCTGTCATTTCCCCAGCAACACCAGGAGAATATATAGGGAAAGTCTGAGCAGGCAGGAGCTCACTTTCACTCATATTCAGTTACAGGTGACATTTAAATGTGATTATCCAAGATATAAGCTATCAATATCTAAAGGCCAAGGGAAAAATCCCTGTGAAGTTCTCAGAGACAGAATGAAAAAAGTCTCTTTAAATAGATGTCAGACATGAAAGTAAAGAGATAAAAAGAAGAGTACACAATTTCTCAAAGCTGTGCAAGAATAAAAGATCAAGAAGAAAAGGGTAATCAAGATAATAAAAGAAGTAACCAAACAAACAAACAGCAGAAAGGTCAAGAAAGAGAATGGAATACAGGGGCTGGCATCAGGCAGACAAGAATGCTTTAGGGATTGCAAAAAAAAATATTTTTGGCAAATAAGAGGGATGACACCAGCTTGGAAGGGATCCAAGATGGAGTTAGAAGAGAAAGTACATCTGCTGTAGAATTGATGCTTGGTGAGTTTAGAGATAAAGAGTTTAGAGATAAAGGGGAGGAGAGTAATGGGGCAGACAGATGGGGATTACTTCTCCAACCCACTGACATAAGCAGTGTAGCCAGTGTGGCTCTTCTGACAGCATTGCTTTTTTGCACCTGTCTGTAGAACCATTCATAGACTGTAAAGCATAAATTCAGTTAAATAATGGCATATAAAAGGAATTTTTACCTTATCCTTTGATGATTTTCCATTTCCCCTCCAGAGGGCAATGGTTTCAAAGAAAACATTTTGTTCTATGTTAGCCTGATACCTCAGCTTGAGTCAGGATTTATTTATTTCTTTTCTATTGATTGCAATCAACCAGACTTAGATTGATCAACAATTATATCTGCACCCTGCTGGCAAACAGTGACATTAATTCATGTCAAATTCAATTCATCAAAGATGAACATTTTCTTTGTTAAAAAATATTTCACTGTGGAATGAATGCATCAATCCTAAAAAACAGGTCCTTCTGTAATAAATAAAGTTGCCTAAATACACTAGTTCTGTAGCTGCATGCATGTTTTAATGTTTCCATAATCCCAGATAGTAAAATCATAGAAAAATGTTGTCTAAAATTGAAATGTTCAAAGATTCAACCTCACAAAAAGTATCACTTGGGTATTTCTTTTCAGTTCCTTCCTCCTTAAAGATAATAACTGAAAACTTTGAACAAGAGATGGAAAAGAAAGCTTTATACTACTCTGGTAAATTTACTTTGGTGAATAATTTTCTCATTTCCTTTAAAAACTGTCTGTATAGATCCTCATGTGAAAGATTAATCAGCTAAGACAAAACAAAGGAAGACTAAAAGCTTTGATCTTCCCAATCACCTTTCCATTGTCATTCCTCATCCTCCCATTCACCTTCTTTCTCTGTATCTTTTCTTTTTGATTTAAAGATTTTGCTAAATTCAAGCTAAAATGTTTATTTTCTCACTAATTTTTGTGTTCTCAGCATACCATCAAACAGCACCCACAAGGCAAAATGAACCATCAGAGGTAAGTGATTGAAAACAGAAAGGTTATCTGGGTCTTTACAAATAATGCTGCTGATCCTGTGCTCTATTGTGAACCGTTTTCAGGTATGACAAGTTCTTGGCCTGACAGGGTCTTTTAATCTGTCGGATAGAATTAGCCAAGCACGCCTCATTCAAGTACCATTGGAATGGATTTACCAGCTGGGCGCAGGCTAGTATTAGGGTTTGTGAAAGCCAGAGGGAGGAGATTGGTTACCAAAGAAACAAACAGATCTTTAAGCAGATATATCCAAGAGATATCCCAAGCTCAGTCTTAACCTGGTCTGGTAACCCCTTCTGGCAAAAAAAAAAAAA
>VZTZ01035127.1:91277-113239 GCA_013400955.1 Drymodes brunneopygia
CCTGCGGCTTCCCTCCCGCCCTCTCTTGGGGTGCCTCCCGGGAGGTTAGGGCTAGGAGTTGTAGGAAAACCTCCCGCACTTGGCTGTGCTCTCTCTCTGCGTACTTGTAGTGGGTTGTGTACGTGTTTAAACAAGGGGGGGGAACTTTAGGCCCCCCTCCCGTGCACTTCTGATGCTCTGGCAGCTCTGTGTTTGGAAATGATTCCTGTGTGAACTGATCGCTTCGTACTGGTTTATGAAGCTTCGCGAGGCTAAGTTAAAGCAGGTTGAACAAGAGCGACTTCCAGTGTGTTTTAGTCAGCAGTAGTTAGCGCACATCCCGGCGTGGTGCGGCTCCGTTTTCCGAAAGCCTGTGGTGGTAGTGCTCTTGTGGTGCTGCTGCTTTCCCAGTGGAGGGATTGAGGCTGTGTGGTGGGAGAGAGAGAGAGAGACACTATAGCCAGGCAACAAAGAACGCTGCGACTGAGAGGTTGGTGAGACAGACTGCGTGAGAAAATTCAATTAATTTGTATTTGACCTTACTGAAGAATATTTATATATAAATACAGGCCGTCTAAAATAGTAATATTCTTAGATGTCTCACATGGGACGGATTCACGAAAAATAACTTAATGAGGAATATTAAAAAGGGTAAATATCAATTAGTGCTGTGAGGGTTTTTTCTTTTAAAAATAAAGCCTCTGTTGGAATTATTTAGAAGTAGACGATATCCATTGCTCAATAGAGCAAACTACTTTCATTCTATATACGTGATGATATATCGATGACTGCAGTCAGACTTCTAACAAGTGACTGATGATCTTCTTTTTGCTGCTTCTGTGTTCAGTTTCCTATGCCTTAAAGGGGCCTCTCTGTCCTTGTTGAGGATTGAGATGTTTTTCATGAATTTGTAAAAAATAAGGTGTCTCTGTAGTGTCATTAGACATCTGAGTCTGCAGGCTTTTGATTTTAATCTGTTGTCCAAATTTTCACAGTACATAATTTTTCTTATGGTCATATTAGAGCTGTTACTACAAGTCTGAATGTCAAGCACTTCAAAGTTTGGCTGATTTATACACATGTGAACTCTTTTCCAACATGCTGTGCTTTAAAAAAATCCAGTATTTTACACATTAAAAGCTTAACTTATGGTTAATATTGTAGACACTTTTAACAAAGAGTCAAAAATATTACAGGATTTTGAAGCAGTGTTGTAGAATGTTACATTTAATTAGCAGTACTGTTAATAAAGAAATAGAGATTTAAATGTTAGTCCATGATCACTGAACTATTTTCTAGGTATTTTTTTCAGAGTTTACATCCTTCTAATGTGTGTCATACTGCCTTGCAATGTGTGGAATAACAGTGGATGGTGATTTTTTTTTAATAGAATTAGCTGACAGTAAAGACTAGTTTTACTTAGTTTTTATTAAATTTCTTCTCAAAAGTTCTGAATTTAGAAATGTGCATCAAAATATTTATTCAACAGACTGATTAATCTGGCTTCAGAGTCTGCAGGAGTTACTTATGACCATTGAGGGGTGATAGGCATCTTTCAGTACTACAGCAGTACCTGATACAGAACCATTGAAAATGCAGTGCAGAGGTTGGAATTCATACCAAGAGTTATGGACACAGAAAACTTAATGTAATCTGAAGATCATGTGCATCCATTTATTGTCCCTCGTAAATAATTACATTTTCCTAGTACTTCATTTGCTGTCTTAATTAAAATCTCCTGCTATAATGAAAAGTTGCCAGCTTTTAAAAAACCTACTGCATTTTTGGATGCAAATTCTATTATGATGTCTCTTCAAAGACTGGATCTTAACATCAGATGCTAACAGTTTTAACTGTCTGTTTCAGCTACTGAGTTTTTCCCAATTTGTACTTGTAAGTGCATTTCCTTTACAGTGTTAGGCTTTCAGAATGCTGAAGGCTAAAATTTCAAAGAGTGTGCTGCTTCCTAGATAGCAGGATTTGTATTTGTATTCATGTGCCATGTTTAAAATTTTTAAATGTTGTAGCAACTGGCATTTTGAAAGTATTTTCTGAGGTACTGTTGCAGAAATGCTCAACATTAGGGTATTTGGAAGACTACTGCCTTGGTCATGCATTTGAAAACCTCAAGACTTTTTGTCAATATTAATTAAATAATGCTCTATTGTTTTCCTTTTATTAATGAGCGAAGAGAGGCATTTGTGTATTTGAAAAGGTTTGCAGTATGTCTGTGATAGAAAACTCGGTGGAAACAATTTAAGTGATGGTTTAAAATCAGGTCTGCTGGTAGAATTGCTTTTCTAGTGTAGGTGTCTACCTTGGAGCTTTCTTCAATACAGCTGTTCTGACAACAGAGGCATTTTATGTACACATCCTCTTTCCTGCACTCCCAATACAGCTAGACAAGCTAGACAAAATGTCTTAAGTGTAGTTCAGGCTAAAGTATGAAGCAGGAGAAAGAGGAAATTATAACTAATTAAGGTTATATTTCAGACTATTTAATGTAAGCTTTTAGGGTTTGTTCTTCTTTTAAATGGGAGGTGATCAGCTGTATATGTCTGTTGGTAAAGACTTGTTTTATAGTGCTCAGGTGTCTAATTGCACACAAACACATAGCTGTGTGGGAAGAAAAAAATGCTGTAACTCTCAAAGCTTGCATCAGTTAAATTAGAAAGCAAACACAGATACCATCAGTAATGCACACTTCTAAAAGGAACGCTCTAATTTTGTGTAGAAGGACCTAATCTTGCACACTTCTCTTTTGGCAGGATGTAATATTTCATTTCTTTAAAGATGTGAAAATGGTTTGAGTACCTAACCCAGCGTGTTGAGATTTGGATTCAAATCCTTCTGCTCTTTAGGGTAGCTGCCAATTCCCAAAAGGAATGCCTTAACTGCCAGAGCAGTGTGTGTATTGGTTTGAGTCTGGAGGAATAGTAGTCACTTAGGAAGGGAGTGAATATGTAGCCCAGGGACTGGCTTGATCAAGTACAAAATAATATGGATTCAGGTCTCCTTTCCTTCTTACAGGCAAAATGTTGAAAGAGTAAAGAAAAGGGGTTTTTCTTTGGGGTGTTTTCTTTTCCCTAGCATGGCATGAAATTTTGAAGACCTAAATCTCTGATCTTTGTTTATTTGTATCTGACTTGGCCAGTTCCTACTCAAGTTGAATATTAGATATTTGAATAGTACCTGTAATGTGTCATTTTCATTGTAGAGCAGGTCTTGGTTGTTTATCTGTGGGTTGTGGAGTCTAGTAGGTGTCATGGCATTTAGGTTCCCTTGTGGATCTAATTCTGCTTTTGTCTAAGACACCAAATAATTAGATACAGAAATATAATTGTTTCAACATACCTGTGATTATTATCTGTTACAATAGGTTAGTGTTTCCTTAATTTGCCTGTTGCATCATATGTCTGTTCTGGTTGGCCATAATAGTTTTCTAAAGAAAAAATAATGAATAAGAAATAGCTAATGTGGTTTTGTTTTAACATTTCTAGTACTTGATTTTGCCTCTAGTGTTGTATTTTTAAAATTTCAATTCTATGCTTAAAGAAAAGGTATGACAATTGATACATGTGACAATGCAGCTCATAGTCTGAATTCGCTATAATTTATCAGCATAGACAGTAAACTCCTGATGTCCTGCAGAGATCTAACAAAAGAATAGATGTTAAATAGAAATTCTGGGAAAATATAGATTTCTTGAGAAAAAGAAGATAGAAACCAAGCCATAATTTTCATTCTTGTATGAGGACACATCTGGGGAAACTGTTTTAGGTTATACTTGGTTATTTGGCCGTAACAGATAATTCAGAAGACTCTCAAATGCGGGAATTTTTTGGGGGAAAAACAGTTTCAAACCAGGAATGGTTTCTGGCAAGGATATATTTATTAAAAGTGATAGAGCAGTTAAGTGGTCCTTTACTTTAGGTATTGGGAGCACTCAAGTGTGGTAATAGTATGTTAGCATCTAAATCATCAACTTGTGTACATGCATCAACTGAATAGTCAGAGTGAGTTGTCTTGTGTGAAGTTGTTTAGTGATTTCTTCAAGCTCTCTAGAAAGCTGAATTCAGTAAAACCATAAACCTTTGATAACTGGGAAGTGCCAGTGCAACCTCAGCATCTGCTCTTTGACCTGGTGATGGTGCTGGGAGGGGCTGGTATGTGTTCCGAGTCTGTTTCCAAGAATAAGTGTATATTTTTAAAGTCAGTAAGGAGAGGCTGGAAAAGTATTCATTTAGGTACCAGTAGTGTTGAGTGGAGTTCTGAGTACAAATGTGTGAGCTCAAAGGAGGACAATGTATGCCAGTGCCTGAAAGAGTCACTTCTCATTTTAACAGTATATTCTGAAGAATATGTGAGCTGTTAGCAGTGTGATGTCACAGGAGTGACTTATGTTTATTGAAGTGTGTATTGAAGAGGAATGAAACTTTAAAGGGTTTGTCTGAAGGTGGTAAAATATAACTGGCATGATATCATGGTGAAAACACTGTTGAGAGAAATTACTTAGCTTTTGAGGTTTTCTGGAGCCAAATTTTGATCTTGGTTTGGGTGACAGAGAGATGAGCAGGCTCAGCTCTCATCTGAATATTCAAATGTGAACCCAAGTGTTTTCTTAACTGGGGTGATCTTTACAATTAAGGTCAGTGGAGGTGGTGTGCTTTGGTAATGCCTTTGCTGTTAATCACTTATTTAGAAACTGGTTTTTAGTGTGGCAGAGGAGAAAACTAGGGAGGGAAGCAAGTTTGTCTGCATGGTGTTTGTGGTACTGAGTTAAATTCTTTAGTATTGCAGATACCATGGCAACTTTTTCTTTAGAATGTGATGCCTTTGTGTATAAAGCTGAGGCCTCACCTTAATATCAGATCATGCAGTGTTCCTGCAATGTTGTGGTTGAGAGCTTGTGATTGCCCTTGTTTGTTTTATCAAATTGCCATTTACTTGTCAGCTACTGTTAATGAAACTTAAGAGAGATTAATTATAGGTTATTTCAGTGTACCTTGGCTAAGATAATTAAAGTTGCTTTTGTAGAAAAACTGTGTTACAGATAACTGCATTGTGCATTGTAGAAATGAACTGCAAGTCTTGTATTGGCTAAGAAAGTGTGTTGCTAATTCCTCTGGTATGTCGTATTTTCTAAATGTTCTCTCATCTCTGAAGGCAAAGCTCAAGCCTTTGGGTTAAGCATCGAGATTTGAAACTGGTGAGGTTTTGGATTGCATAGGTTTGTATCATATTGATTGTACTTCTTACATATGTATATCATTGTTTTCAGAGAACAAATCTCTTCTTCCCAATGTCTGAAAGGTCATGTGAAATCAGCAGACAAACTTAGTCCTGTCTTACTGGGACAGTGTAGCATTAGTGGACATCACATGCTTTTGCAGAATCAGTTCCTGTAGGATCAAGTGGTGATGGAATTGCTTAGTGCCACTACGCAATGACATTTACATTTTGTTTGAGTGGTATTAAAAGTCCTCAAATGCAGGAGAGAAGGAAATTGGCTTAAAATGGAAATGGGTATATGTATTTAAAGGTGGTGATTGTTGTACGGGAGTTAAAACCAACATAAAACAAGCTCTTGCTATTTAATTTTGTTTCAGTAATCAAGATATGTTCTAAATTAGTAACCTAATTACTTACAGGCTGGAATTAGCACAGTGTCTTAGTGTAAAGTGAGGTAAAAGCTGATCAGCTCAACATTGTGTTCTTGGGCTGACTGACTAAAACGACTTTCGAGCCCCGTGGTATTGGTTTTGTTTTTGACAAGTGGAATAATCTGTTTCAAGTATTTATTTTTTGTGAGAGTATAGACCACTAAAATCCATTTGAACCTAAGTTCTTGTTAGATTTGTAGCCTTTTTCAATGGAATAATCAATTTAATTCTTTCCTGTTCATAGAATGTTAACTTTTTGTGTGTTGTGATCTTCTCTCAAGATTTTAACTATGTCATGAACCGCTTCCTGGTGAAGGGTGTTGCATCAAGCTGATATAATGAGGCCTTGCTAGAACTCTGAAGAGGCAAGTTACTTGGCTTCAGTGGAAAGAGGAGAGTGGCAATTTGAGGATTTTAAAGTCAGGGAGACGCTTTTCTGCTTTTCAGCCTACTTAGATTTCTTTTTTCTTCATTAGTTCATCAAGCAAGATGTAAATAGTAAAGACTGAAAGTGCATCCCAAGAAAAACTGGGAATTGAAAAGGTGAATGTCACTTGTACTTCCTCCCAAAAGAAAAAACCATGAGGACGATTTTAAGGTAACAGGCAAAAAGCTGTTCAGCTAAAGTCTGGTTATTTTTGCATATTTTGTAGGTCATTCATTTCTTTAGGCTTTTGTTAATTTTGAAGTAAGGAGAAGTCAAAACGAAGTGCAAGGAGACCTATTTTTTCTTGACTGAAAAAGAGAACCCAGCATCTAATAATATATTTTGAAGCAGCAGTGAAGAGTTGGTTTTGGCCTATAGCTTATGAAGTAATTGTTAGGTTAAATGGGGTTTTTTATGTCTATTTTATTTAGACTAGTAAACTTACTGCTATTAGGGATTAGTCTTAGGATCAATTTTGAAGAGTCATGTTACATTGTTTTTCCATAGATCTTTCCTGATTTAATCTGAACCATGCTTTTTTGGCCCCTTTTTCATCTTTTTGCATTCTTCCTCCTGCAGACCTTCAAACATGAGTCTTTCCATCTGTTCTCTCTGAATAGGGAAGATGGGCAGAATTGGGAAGGAAGCAAAGGTTTTGTGTGTTGGATCACCCCACTTCTCTTTCTTTTGGGAAGAGGGACAAGTGACACTTGTCAATTCTTACCTTTCCTTTGGATATACTTACTGAAATTCGTCCTATAAAAATGTAGTAGGTTATCTCAACTAGATGCTATGCTGCACTGGGCTTCAAGATTGTAAAGAACTGCTTTTTTTGAAGGTTGATTTTGTTTCAAAAAGGGGGGAACTGAAGAGCTGGAAAAACTCAACGAGATGAACCAAACAATACTACAACGATATAATAATGTCCATAACTGGACTCTTCTCTACTAAAATGTCATTTATGGATCTGTTTTGATGACGCAGTTTTGATCAGTGGTAGGGCCCTCTGTTATAAATTCATCTACATGATGCTGACCTTGGAATCTATATGATGTACTTGTTTGAGAAAGCAGTCTTAGAAGTTAAATACCTTAGTTCAAGTTGAGGTGGGACAATCTGCAGAAATTGTTAGGCCTGCTTATTATGTACCAACCTCTTTTTGAAGCCTTCTGTAGTAGGGAAGTATTAAATATTTAAATATGTTTCTTAAGATTGAACAACTTGAGTTGCACACTTGAATTTATATATACTTTATCCCCTAAGCCAGTTTCTGACTTCTGTTGGTGAGAACTTCAGAGGTTTCTCCTTATGTCAATATTTTTGAAGCCTTTTCTATACAAATATTTAATGTATGCTGCTGCATACCTAAATGGTTGGGTAGTAAATGTAGGCTGGTTTGTGTTCCCTCTTAAGTGCATACTCTTGTCAAGACTTAGAAAGATATTTAGTGCTGTTGATTTGATACTGTGTGTGTTAGTGCTCCCTAAAACTTACATAGTTGGGACTTCCTGTGATAATTAAAATTCCGTACAAATCTTCAGTTCTTGATTTCTTAAAGCTAATTTGAAATTGAATATTCAGCCTTTAAAGTACTTAACTGATTAGTCAGTGCCTGTTAAACCTAATGGCAAATTGTTTAATAGTTCACATTGTGTTTCTGACACTTCTTAGAAAGATTTTTATTCTTGGGTGGATTTGTGACAATCAACACAGCTGATTTTGTCTACTTTAGAAGAAATTTAGATTGCAAGTACAGCTCTGGGAAATCTTAGATTTTGTGATGTCAGTTTTTTACTTTTCTCTGCTTGACTCCTCTGCTCTAGTTCATTTGCAGAATTAACAAGTGCTTGTTTCTCGGTTGTTAATGGTTCATGGTGTGCTATCTGGACCAAACTGCAATGCCAGTCTTAGCAATGAAGTGGCTGAGGTGACAGCACATGTTCGCTCCTGACAGTTCTACTTTTGGGATCAGTGACTTCTGATGGGAGTAGTCTATAGCTGAGGATAGTAACTTAATCTGCTGCAACAAGATTTGCTAGAGCTTTTCTATCATCATCTTTAATTTAAGCTTGCTGTTCTTTTAGTTCAGCCTCTTATAAAGCCTTATTTTTTTCTTTATTTGAAAAAAAAAGACCACAGGGAGAAATAGTAATTGACCTTATTTTATGATCTCTTCACAACAAATTCCATGTTAAACTTGTGACTTCTACTTTGAGAAACCCATAAGTAGAAACCCATAAGTAACATATTATTGCTGATCATTACATCCTTTCAGGTATCATGGATTCATATGTTGTTTATATTAGTATATTCATACAAGTATATTTCTGAACATTTTTGTTTAGCAGGTGAACCATGCAGAAATGCACTGCATGACTTTAATATACAGAACCATATGGTGCTCAGAACCAAAAACCAGATAGAGACAGTGGTAAAAAGTGTAAGTCCTCTTACTCTTAAGACTGAAGTGTTGTGCATGGGAGCTGTGTAAATGGGTGCTCTAAACTTTAGAGGAATAAGAAAGCGTTTAAAGTATGTTTATGGGTGTAGCTTGTTAAAACTTTTAAGTTCTCTAATAAATACCCCTTGTTGTATTCAGAATTCCAGAACTGGTCTTGAAAGAGTATAGGTGCATACTTAGAATGATTTGAGTTAGTGGAGCATGAAGGTATTCATTAATCTCACTGACCTCAAATAATAGATTCTGATTTCAGTACCTAATTTGTAACATGATTTTTTTCTGTAACTCAGCATATTTTTAATCTGCAAATGATAAATAAATATATGGAAATACTATTATTTCTTTTCATAAGTTTAGAATTCATCAAGAACAAAAAGTTATGAATGCTGATTCTGTTGGAAGTTCTCTTGATAAATCTGACTGAAGAGTTTTTTAGTATAAAATGTGAACTGTCTTCCGGTAGAAAATACATCTCAGACAAGTATCTTCCAATGAATTGGTCAATTGGAAAAGGCCCATGAAGCTTTTGGTTCAGGTTTCAAAATGCCTGGAAGTGATAGACCGCCTGTGGGATACCAAAAACTTACCAAACCATGGGATACCTAAACCTTTCTGGTTTTGCTTTATTACTTCTGCTTTGCAAAAATAAATTTTGTTATGGCAGCCATTGTAGCCTTGGTAGTGCTGGAACAGAATTCTCTGCCTGCATTGCTGAGATGATTTGCAGTCTCTAGGGGCCAAAGAACTACAACTATTCTCAAATGCTTTGAATTAAGTGGGATATTATTAACAGAATGTCTCGGGTAAACATATGTCGTAAGGATAAAACCATTGATTTTATTTCAAAAGTTGTAAGTTTCTACAGTTTTGAAGCAAAAATCACAGACTTGACTTGAAAAAAATTGAATTCATTTTAGTAAATATTGGGTTTCCTGTCTAATTAGTCTGTTGTTTCCACTGATAATCATCAATGTCTGCTGCACTTATTGTTTTGTAATTTTCAAATGGATTTGTAGCCCAACCTAAATTGCATTGTAATAAGTGTTTGAAGTGTCAAAATAGAAATAATGAATGATAGGTAATGTACATCCCAAAATTAGTTTGTTTCCTTAGTAGAAGATGGTAAAAAGTAACAATAACCTTGCGGTTGTGTCCTAGTATCACAGAGAGTGCATGTAACAAGTGTTCAGAGGAGGTGCCGAAAAAGAAAGTAATATGCAGAGCTGTTAGTGAAAAACCTCTGTGAGGCATTAAGACAATATCAGAGGGAGCTGCTTTCAAGTAAGGTACTGGTGCTGTTCACAGTGTTCCTGCTGGGTTAGAGGTTGGGCTAACCTGTTCAGCTTTTTAGAAAACTAATACTGCTTCACATTTCTGCTAATCTCTCATGAAGAACACAAAGATTTGCTTTTGTACTTCTGACAAATTGAGAATATAAATTACTTCTGGCACTTTCTTACTATGACAAAGTATTTCCCAAACTGATTTTACTGGCCTTGTATATGGCATTTCAAATCTCAGTTAAAATTCTTTGCTAGAAGTATTTTCAGTCTACCAAACTTTGCCTGAAAGACCATATTCAGTGGCTTCATAATTAGACTCTTTGGTGTCTGTAGAAAGAATAGTCACACATTCTAGTGAATAAAGGAATTCAAGGTTGGTGCCCAGACAAAACCTGTCACCTGGCCAAGACCCTGCAGAGCCATACTGCCCGATGCACTGGCATGCCAGGGAGAGAGCAATCTGTTTTCTGAGAGCCCTGTTCTCTTTACTTGTGATTAAAGTGCAGGTGCCTGAGCTAATAAGCTCTCAAGAACTTGGAGTGCCTAGTTAGCACAGCAGAGACAGAAATTAAATTTATCATGGTTTATTAATTTTAGACCACTGCCATTTGTGCTGGACCCAAGAACTTCACAGTGTCACTTGATTTTAGTCCTCTAAACTCATATCTGCAGGCTTTGTTGTTGTTCAAAGTTTCCCAGTCGGTTACTGCTTGATGGGAATATTGATTAAAATATTTTATTGCAGATTTCAAATGTATTTTGTTTCAGCCATTATACTGAGTGGTACTTTAAAAATTGGGCTAGAAAACCATTTTTAATTGACCTGTGGTCATGTCAGTCCTCATTATACTCTCAGCTCTGTGTGAAAAAAATTTACTGTTTGAAAAAAAAAATTGTTGAGACAGTCTGAGGTCCTGACATCCCTCCCCTTGACATGGGAGATGAAGGAAGCCAGCAACACTGCCCTCATAATACTGCTTAGCTGCTATAGCTATGTGGTAGCTTGACTAAAGTTATATTCTTGTATTTGCATGTCCTTTCCAGTTTGTGCAGCTGTTTGGTTCATTTTGTGCACTGCCCTTAATAAAATCTTAGTGACTTTTGTAAGCAAACCACTTTTTTGCTCTTGACTTTTGTCAGAAAGCCTTTTAATTAAAAATGCATGATTTAACTTCTGTAGGCTGTTCCTTATCTGTACATCTGTTTGTGTATTTCTTTTGTTTCATGTGTAAATCATGTCATGTCTCTCTAATTTATAGTACTGATCTTTAGACCCTACTGATTCTTTTAAGAAGATGAGCAAAACCTGTTCTGGGTGAAGTTGCACATTGTTTCTTTACATAAGAGAAATCTGATGCTCCCTATCTTCTATAAGTTATGTTGACTGATTTATCCTAATAGAGACTGGTTTCTCTTTTAAAAGAAAAGCTTGTCTTTTCTTCTTAATGTGACTTAATACATTTAAGAAAATGCCTCTGGCAGTATTTAAAAATCCTAATCCTAGTCCTAAATCTACGTTCGTAAAGTTCTTCTAAAATGGAGAAAGCAGATAACGTTCACTGCCATCTTTTTATCTGATGTGCAGGGTAAGTGTGTGAAGTTTTGTCTGCTGCCATGAGGTAGGTGATTTTCTCTTCCAGAATCATTTGTTGCTGGTCACACAACACAGTTTGGGAATAGTTTTGGATTTTATTTTTTCTGTCATTTAAACAATTGAGCACATACAATTTCTGTATGTGTGTGTGCAGATTTTGTGTGACTTTTTGGGAGTATAAGTGGTCTACTCCACAAGAGTTTGAAACAATTTAGCTTTGAAAAATCTGTAACTCATCAAAAATTGCAGTCATTTTGGTGATATGGAGGGAGACCACTGTTTTATGTGCAAATGGTCTCATGATCTCAGAGCCTTTTGCTACTGAGAATGGTAGGTATCTTTCTCTAGAGTTTGTTTTCTGCCACTTTATTCCGATAAGCTGGCCTGTGGAGAGCCCTAGTCATGCCAAAGCCAGTGTGAAAATAAGTGGTTAAGTGCCTTGTGATACAAGGTAGAGGATCTCTCCATCTTGCAGAATTAATTGTATCTTAAGTTCAAGTGGGAATACTGGTAGGAGGAAATAGAGGATGTGATTTGTTTGCTCTGAAACATGGATATATGTGCTTGGTGAGGGATGGGTAGTGTGTATTGCTGCACCTTGAAGTTTTGCAGCTGTGCTGCTCCAGTGTTTTGTGAGAATTTACTGCTGTGAAAACTTGAAAAAAGTATGTTTAGGAAACTGTAGTCTTCTATTTTAGCTGATTAAAGCTCTTCAAATTGCTAGGCAAGAGAAGGACCAAATGTTTTCAAACTTTGCAGTGACAAATGTACTGACAGGTAGTAACTAGAGTGCTTGCAGCCTTTCAGATGCCATGGTTTGGATAAGGATAAACCTGCCTGTCTCTTAGGATGACTGCAGTGAAGGCCTAGGAGTGTTCTGTTGTTACGGCTCTGGTTCTTCACAGTGATACTTGGCATTTTGTCTTCATATTTTGCTGCTTTTTCCTGTTGCTTGCAAGGTAGACGCACCAGACTGGGTGGTTATAATTTCTACATACATAACCTTTTCTGTTTATTTTTCATCACATTTCATGTACCTGAATCACAGAAAATATGCTTGCTTTCTTTCTACTCCCATCATGGAGGGAAAACACAGTTTATCTCTTCCAGTGGACCATAACTTTCACTCTTTACTGTTACCATTTTTGGCTGACCTCTTTGATCTGAAAAACTTTGTGTAAAGACAGTGGCAGCTTCCCAAGCAGCATACAGAAATGCTGATATTGGCCCTGAGCCCCATATCCAGTTAGTGTTCTTGCTGTCAGTTCTGTCATCTTAGCTTTGCCCTTTGACCCTGGATTCTGCTTTTTATACAAGCAGGGAATTTAGAGTACTTTGACTTTGCTGTTGTTTTGATTATTGCTAGAATGGATAGTTACTCTGGTTTCTCCAATAATAGGCTTCTCCCTATATCATTTAGTTCTAGACTCTTCCCTTCTTTTCGCCCAATTTTTGTCCTCTGCATTTTCATTAATTTCTCTGACTTTTCTCAGGAAAAAAACAAGATGGGTCTTCCTTAGCATTCATATTGTATGCAGCTTCTGGTAATAGTGTGGAGCAGCAATTAAAGCTTTGACACCTGGCTTTGCAATAGGGCAAGGCTGACAGTTTATATCACAAGTGCTGAGAGTATTTCAAGCTGTCCTGTTATTGATGGTGAATGCCATCATTTATGGCACTTTTTAGTAATCAGTTTTCTCAGGCTGACTTCATAATTGTAACACTGTTTTCCAGAATGTTTCAGTATTATAGTGCCAAGTGCAGTTTTGTGCATATGACTGGTGTTAGGCTGCTGATTTGTCTCCACTTCTAGAGGAAGACGCCTGTCTGTGTGGTCTCAGCATGAGGGCAGCATCCAGGATTGTAATTTTGCTGAAGGGTTTTCAAAGTAATACTTTCGCTCAAAAGTTGATATTTTTACAATTATGTAAATGTGAGTTTAATAAAAGGTACCTTATGCTGAGAATGTTACGGTTCTTTTTATTCAAAGTATTGGTATAGTAAAACAGTTAAAGACTTATTTACTGAAGGCGTTATTCTTTAACCCAAAGAAGAACTGCCAAATCTGTTGCTAACACTCTTAGATAAGCTTAATTAGGGAAATTTGGCTCTGGAGTTTTGAATTTAATGGTAGTTTGTGTTCAGTTGGATGGCATCAGTGTGTTCTTATGAAGCTTCAGCTTTTCTAATAAGTATGTTCCAAAGGAGTCCAAATGCTCTGGTGGTTCTGGAATGCTTAGTGAAGATGCTGTTACTTCAAGTGGCTATAAATGAGAGAGTTTACAGTTCATGTCTTTGGGATTCTCTCGGGACACTAAGTTCTTACTTTCAGATTCAGAAGTCCCTGATAGCTGAACTATAAATATTGGGGTAATAAAATGTTGTGATGTTTTCTTAAGAGATTTAATGGCTATGTTGGTCTCGTGCATATAAATGTGTTTGCATCACTGGTATGTATAACTTGTACAAACCTAATCTTTAGGTATTTGTTTAAAGGATTGGGTGTGTGATATATTCTTCCAGGTATTGCTCAATAATTTTTTTGAATGTATCCTTAATGTTTAGTGCCCTTTTGTATAATACGTATAATTTACTGAGTGGTGAAATACAAAAATATCCTGCATTCATCAATTGAAAGCGTTCTTACCTCTCTTCCATTTTCCTATTAAAAAATATCTCAGTTCCTGAGATCTGACATTAGCACTGAGAGGAAATCTTTGTTGTAGAGAAGTTTCCGTATCTTGCATCCTTTTTTAATTTTGATTTAACTTAATTTTTGTGCACATTTGTTTCAGTTAAAGTGATGTCTTATTAACTTACCTTTCTTCTACTTTTCTGTTGAGAAACTTGTTTCAGGAGACGAAGTAAAAATGCATGAAAGATAAAGTGAGGACAAACCAGTGAATTTAGAACTTGAACAGAAAACTAGGAAGACTGACTGGCTGTTGGACTGTGATTTCCGTTTTCTCTTGCTGTTAACGTTTTCTTTATTAATGTGGGTAGTAGTAGGTAATATAACCTTATGGAACTACTTTTAGTTGTCAGACACTTTTGAAAGTTCTAATGATGTGGCAAAATGTATGTTTAGTTTAGGTTTTTGGGGGGTTGGTTTGTTTTTTTTTTAATAAGTAATCATGTACATGATATTATAAGCAAGTGTAAAGTACAGGTTAACATACATTTCACTGTTCATCCATTTCACTGGCAGAGAATATTGAAGATGACTGAGAATTTTTTTTGGTGTAAAAACCAAAATTCATTATTCAGCTTTCAACTCATGGGTTGGGTGACGGAAAATGGCTTTAAAGATGCTACCAAAGAAGGAAAACATTTTAAATGAAATTTATAACACTACTGGTGGAAGAGTCATCTTCAGTTTGATTAGTGTAAGAATTGAGAGGAAATACTTACTTGTTGTGTTGGAAGTACATTACACTAAAAGATTCACTCCATCATCTTAGGCAAAGAAAGGTTTCTGCTGAATTCCACATTCCTAAGTGTTGAATCGTTGTTCCTTAACATGATTTGAGAGTTCTGAGGAGGGACTTCGGTCACTTAGCTTGCCAATGTTTTTCCCTGAGTTCCATAGTCATGTTTAATATTTTAGTTCAACAGCTCAAGTGATTACATGGTTTTCTGGACCCGATTATTGCACCATTACATACTAAAAAAGTTTGCCTGCCTTCATGTAGAAAGGACTATTACATTCCTGTGAATTTATCACAAATTTCTAATGTTTTCTTAACATGTGCTTTAACAAGGTTTCAGAAACTGAATGGTCGTTCTTTGATTTAGTAAAAGAGTTGAATTGTGAAAAAGATCTGCAGTCACAGTTAGGTGCTTGAATTCACTTTGCAGCAGTGAGTTTGTTCCTGTCAGGATTTTATTTTGATTTGTGTAATAGATTGCTAACATTAGGCCCAAGAGTCCACTTAGATTTAATAGGAAAGAAAGAGAATGTTTTTATAAGGTACAGAAGGTCTCTAATGTTATAGCCTTGTGAACTTTTTTCATGCATTTTTATTATGAAGTCTAATGTGTAGGTTATTTACAGAGCATTTGATTTTTCACATCCTATAGTGAAATTTTGGTAATTCTTCACATAAAATATTTTTCTGTGTGTTTTCAATGTGACCTGTGTTTTAGGTTACTGTATGGTATAGGTTTGTACAGCAGACTGGCCTAATAGTTTGACCCAGGAATCGAGTTCTTTGGTCATGCTTGGCATTGCTCCTGCAAGTTTAACAGATCACTGTGATAAAGACTGGGAAAGGTGATTTGGAATTTTTGTCCATTCCCAAGTGGTTATCCATATATGAATCCTGTTATATGCCTGAGGTAGTACTTTTGTTAGTATTCGTGTTTGACCAGTAGGTGTTCTGTTTAATCTGTACTGTCTAATCAGTAGGTGATCTGTTTAATGCCTTCTGCTGCAGAAAATTAAGATCTCTGTTATTGCTGTCCTTTATAAAAACGGGGGAAAAAAGAAAGCTCTTGCTTCTGAGTTGTGGATTATACTATTTACACAAAGATAATAGAGACTAGTTGAGTATCTTCAAGCAATGAATGTGCAGAGATGTTCAGATATTGAACTCACTGTGTTAAACACTTGGGTGATTAATTTCTCATTTTTATTTGGGAGGAAATGTGCTCAAAAATAAATGCAAATTTTGTGGTGCCTCACACCCACAGTGTATCAGAGTATGCTTTCTAAGAGAAACCAATATTTCCCTTTTAACTGCCCTGTTTATATCATCAGGAAGAAATGCAAACGATTGTAGGTGTGTGGTTGCTTTTCTGTGGTGGTTTTTTTGGTTGATTTTGTTTGGGTTGTTTAGGATGAAAAGAATCAGTAGGTGTTGATGAGATTTCTTTGGGGGGGATGAGGAGAAGTGGATGAACTCACAGAATATGGTTCCATGAGATGTGGTCCTGTTTGGACTTGTCTCCCTCTTGCTGGGGCTGGGAGTTTGTACTTGTCTTTGTTCTTACCTCTTTATCTCCCTGGCCTGAAACATTTTTTTCTCCTGACCCTTTTCACCTTTCAGATTATTGTGCTCTGTTCTGGCATGCCAACTGTCCAAAACCAATCAGACAGAAGTATTTTGTGACATTCTGCGATCTTCTTGAATTTAAATGACTTGGTGACAGATTTGACAAGCTTCAAAACTGTCAGAGAAGGTAATGGCTGTACAACCCAAAAGTGGAGAGCATAAGGGAGCAGTCAAGATCAAGAGTAATGAGACTGCAGATCTTTGGCAGCAGCAAACTAGCACAGCCTAACAGTCCAAGGAATCATACTGACAGTCTCTTTTTTGGTTCTTGTCATAAATTCATGAACTATGGGTTCTGTTTGGAAGGCTGCAAAAGTAGGGCACACTTGAAAGCCTAGTCAGCTTTGTTCTGTTCTAGCAGTTGGCAGAGTTAGTTATGCGCAAACATAGGAATTTTGTGAGTTCCCTGAAAAAATTACTGAAATGTTTGCAAATACTAAGTAATGTGACTGACACAGTGTAAAGAAACTACAGCACTGCAAATTCTCAACACTTTTTCCAGCTTGTGAAATTTTGAGTTTTGACTTTGCCATTTGTCTTCTCAGGACTGAGAAGCATCCCAGCAGGTTTCATGGACATGAATTGAGTCAAGCATATTCCTCTGCAAACTTCAACTGTCACCCATTGGTTCTTAAGAGGATATATTTGCCATAGTTATCCATTGCACTTGTCCTGGCTGAGGATAGTTTCTTTCTTCCATTATAGCAAGGGCTTCTGTCATCTTTGTCTAGCAGAGCATCTCATCATAGTAGTAATACTGAAATGGCTAAAAAAAATTATACACACTGCCATGGTTGGTATGCCTTGCTTACAGTTCCCTCCAGAAAAATCAACTACAGATTATGTTAATTAGACAAAGAAAACCTTAGGGAACTACGTCCATGAAGAGAAAGTACTTCAGAGGGAAAATTTTAAAATTTATGCAGCAGATTTTTAGGAATTTGCTCAGTGAAACCGTCACCACCATCTCAGATGAGTTTAGGAATGAAAATCTTGTGACATCAGAGACCTGAGTAGCTAAAATGGTTTGTGTGTTGGGTTTTCTTCCTATAAATAATTAGAGAAGACCTTGAATGAAATGTGGTTGTTCTGAGTTTGTGGTATGCAATTGTGAGTTCTGTGGAGAGATCGATTGTATAGTTTTGTGATTGATGTCCTGTTTTTCAGAATGTCAACTTTTAGAAGTCTCAACCTATTTTTGTGGTCAGAAAAAAAAGATCCTTATCCCCTTCGCCCCCACATACCTATGAGTAACATGGTGACAGGGCTAATCAGGTTATATCATTGGGGATAACTTTAAAAAAGCTTTTAAAATCATCCCTGACACGCGTTCAGTAGATCTTGCAAAATAGAGTTGAAAAGAGAGCCTGAGGAGGATGGCCACATGAAAGAAGTTAGCATATGTATCTGTTACATGATGTTGTAAGATTTTGCTTTTTTGAACTTGCAAAGCTCAATCATATAAAATTAGAAGACAGTCTGGTCCCAGTATAATCTCCGAAGACTGTTGAATTAGATGGTAACATTTTGGTGGTTTTGGCTGAAAGGTTTTGATGAATAGCTGTATTTCCATTTTCTCTAGGTGATGTTTCTAAATTGAAAGCATCAGATATTGGAATATTAAAATAAGTAAAGAAGAAATTTATCTTTCTAGAGAGTATTGTAAGTATGGCTTAAGAATAACTTGCTATGGAGTATTAAACCAATGCCATTTTGTGTGAATTTAAATGTCAGGTGAGATGTAAATTGTGGAACATTGTAACTTCAATTTAATTTGGGATTAGTTAATTTAGTTTTGGTTCAGTCACCTCTTTGGAGTGACAGTGTCATGTACATACTAGTACCCATGAACGTTTGCTATTAATACTATGTTTTACTGAGTGAAGCAGTGGCAAGCATTGACATTAAAAACAACATACTAAAAAATACGGAGTTAAAACGAGACCAGAATGCACAAGCCTGAGCAAACAAGGACACAATTTCAAGGGGTTTGGAGGAATCTTATTAGAGAACTAAAACAACAGCAGCGTTTTTAATTTCACAGGGAATATAACCATTGTTTAAAGTGAGGACAGGCATATTTACTTTTAAGACAATGAAAGCTGAAGTCTTAGCTGTGAATAGGTGATAAGAAAATACTGTCTTGTTATCGTGCTTCTGGCTGTCCTGTGAGATCTGTTAACAATCCCTGGAATTCTAAGAATTTCTTTACTCTTCATTTGTTATGCTTCAAGGTTTCTAAGCATTTAAGAAACTGCTAAATTAAGGTAATTCCTTTTTTCTTGTACTATTATCTCATATTTTCATTGCCTCCTGTAGGCATCTATGTTATCCACTCATATCTTTATGTAAAATAAACGTTTTTTGTCACAGGGATTATTGGTGCTAAAGATTTGATTGGAACTGAGTATTCAAATGTATGCATAGTTGTAGCCTATTAATCTAAGCCGTGATGGGATGCTAGGGTGGTATGTCTGTGTGCTGTTTTGGGATGATGTGGGTGTCAGTCCATTTACTGAGCTGTAGTGTTGAATGTTTCTATGAGCTCCCTTTTGAAACAACTTTGGGGTTTTTTTCAGGTTTTCACTAAGAGACTGCCCTCTGCTGTGCTCTTCACCACAGTTTGGGGCTTGTCAGCTCAACTGTGTTGGGCTTTATTGAGGACACAACCTAGAATCTAAATACTATATTACTGAATTGTAAAATATGCTTAACTGACCTTGGCAGAAGTCTTTTAAGGTTTTTTTGTCTAGCTATGACTTTTAGCAATAAGCTTCTTTAAACTTGCTCAAGTTTATGTCTATTGTTATTCCCTCTCACCCCAGCTGAAACTCTGTTCTCCTCCCTGTCTATTTTTCATTTGATCTAAAAAACAGAAATCAATGATCATGTGCAAGTGGTAGTGTAAATTTAAAACAAAGGGAATTGTGGTATATCAGATGTTTGTTCTTAGTGTTTTCAGTTGTTTTAAATCTCAGTCAATTTGGGAAGTGCTTTAATTGTTTGTGTAACTGAAAAGAAAAAAGTGTTGATAAATCCACTGGAAAGATTTGTTAGAACTAGAGAAAGCTTCGTGTGGAGTGGTTCTGTGCTATCAATTTTAGCTGATTAAAGAAGCTCACTGTTGCTATATTAACCAAGGAAGGTTGCTGCTGATGGAACATGCAGCTTGTGTCTTTCACAGTGAGATGGGCAGGAATTTAAATGAGCTTTAATTGTTCCTCCCTCTTCATACAACAGCTGCAGAGGTATCTTGCATATATTCTACAGCAAAGGTGCAGTTGCTGAAAGGAGGTCTGAGTGAGGTGGCTGCTGATTGACATGATGTATGTCTCTTATTGGTGCCTGTTTTTCATGGAAAACACTTTGTTCATGTCTGTTTTGTAGGGAGTCGCCTCGTGTCTTTTGAAGTTGATAGTGTAGGCCCATTCTTGAGCTGTGACTTTTTTGATTGGTGACACTGCATTAACAGATAAACAAGCCTAATAAAAGCAATTGTCTTAAACAGACCACAATTCTTAGATGTAATACCAGTGTGGTACAAAAATGTGCTTATAATGTCCCAGGTTTGCAGGTTGAGCAATTTGTTTATACCATTTACAAAATTGGGATCTAACCTCAGCATCTGATTTTTCAGTTTCATCAATTTCTCTGTGCTTTAATGCTGCAAATTATGATTTCTGTTGTTCTTGTACAAAGAACAAGAGGACTTAGAAACTGCTAACAATGAAAATAATGGTCAATGTGCGAGTTTAGCCCTTTTTGCTGTTGATCCACATATCTTGCACATTTAAGTGAGTGTGGAATGCTAAAACCTCTTGGCATATCTGAGAGCACTTTGAAATTCACATGTTGTACTGAGTTACTGTGCTTGACAGGTGTTATAATGAACTCTGTTTTGAAATTATTCAAACAAGAGTCAGCTGGATATTGAAGGAGAAGTTTGCTTCCAATACTAGAGTCTACGCTAGAATATCTAGTTAGAGGAAAGAGTAATTTAAGTAGTGGTATTAGACTGAAAATACAGACTCTAGTCATTTTCTTGAATGTGTTGCAAAGCTAGTGTAAAGATCTTTTTTTCCATTACAGACTTTTTATTTGTAAATTAAAGAAAAGAAATATCAAGTTGTCATAAATTTTGTAACTTATTTTTGAAAAACATCAGTCTGCTCCAGGCTGTACCAGTTATTTCAGGTACTATTAAGAGTCATAGGAAATATATGTGAAGTATTTTCTATCATAAACTCTATTCTTTAACTCTCATCAAGTGGGGGTAATTAGTTTTCTGCTGTGCAACATGGTTTGTGTTGTGTTTTCATTTAGGTAATTGGCTTCCAAGTCTCCTAACCTTGCAGAGTCACTGAAATACCATTGAAGTAAAAATGGTGCATAGGAGATGATGCAAGGAAAGCTGGGAATTATTTTTTATTTTCCCTACACTGGGCTTCCATTTGTAGAATTATTGAAGTGTTTTACTTTGTTTCTTTGTGATTTTTATGACTTAGGTTTTGCTTGCCTAGAATCTGAAGTACTCAGTAAAAATACCAGAAGACACACTATTATGTGAGCCATTAATAATACACGGCAGAGATCTGTAGCATAGTTTATGCTCATATTATATTAGTAGTTCAGATATAAGGAAACATCTTGTATGTGATTTTAATCTAATTTCTAATCCACTTCAGCAACCTAGATTTAATCTTCCTGTTGTTTTTAATTAATATTTTAATATACCGTGTCTGTTATAGTATATGGCTTTAAGCTGATGATAAATCCTTGCACTGTGCTAATGTTTAATATTTATTTCTTGTGTTTATATTAAAATTACAAATATAGATTGGGCTTTTATACTCTAATCTGTGCCAAAACTAATGAAATTTCACTGGAAGTAAGCACTGAACTTCCTTGCAGTCATTCAGAATTTGCAGCTTTAATGAATTTTAAAAAGGGAACTATCAGGTCTAATCATACTTCTAGCACTGAAAGAATTTAAACACTGCTGAAATGTAACACAAAACCTCAGCTTCCAGAAAATGTCTTTTTTGCTCTTTGGAAGTTGCTGAAACAAAACAAATTTAATTTTACTGTACAGAATTTAGTTGTTAAAGCAATTAGGATTGCTATGCACACCAGCCACAGTCCCCAGGAAGCAAGTGAAACCTTGCAGCACTTCTATTTCAGTCTCTGTCAGTATATATTTTATTCTAGCATCTGCCTTGCACACCAAGATGATTGCATTTATGTATGTTTATTCTTTTACAGAGCTTTTGGGGTCTGTGCTTTGTTTAGTGTATTCAGGGTGTTTTAAAAGATGATAGAACCCTGATGTTGTTAGCTGTATGAAGAATGGTGGCTTGTAAAATACAGTATTTTTGAGAATAGTAAGTACAGTTAGCAGGACAGTACTTGAGGTTTTTTCTTTAGTTTTCCTATTATGAACTGGCATCAGAAATATGGTTTGTTTGCTGTTCATAATTGCATCCCAGTCAGAATTTTGTATG
>VZTZ01035129.1:0-10160 GCA_013400955.1 Drymodes brunneopygia
ACTTTAAATGTAACAGCAGTATGCAGTGTGGGTGAAGGAAGTCCAGTGTAATGTAATTTCAGTGTGATTACACAGTAACTTGGGAGTATGTTGCAAGTTTCTTGACAGTTAACACAGTAATCTTCAGAAACTGGTGAGATGCACACATCTTTTATACCATACTTTTACTGTGCATTTTGGAGAAAAGCTACTTATGGAAAGAGTAAGAGTGTAAAAATTGTTTTAAGAATTATTTTTTTTCTGATCTTTCTTGCCTGTGAAGTAGGCTTGCTTTATTTATCATGCAAGTACAGGCAATGTAGTGAAAGAAAAACTAGGTCTAATACATTTTTAAAAACCTCTAAAATAACTTTTCTCTGTATTAAGTTGCTGCACTGTTAGGGTCCAATATGTGTCAATCTGCCAAGGCAGAAATATATTCTTTCCTCCAGAAGGCTGGAAATCATTCCAAAGGATTTTTTGTTGTTCCTTTTTCATTTGTTTGTTGTCTTTTACTAATCCCATGCTGACTTGATTTATAATTGAGAAAAAGAGATTTATTTCTAAGGGGNGCTGGATGAGGTTTTTTTGTTTGTTTGGGTTTTTTTGGGGGGGGTTGTTTTTTTTTTGTTTATTGTCAGGACTTTTAAGTTAGGTACAAATTGTGATAGTCCATTTTCATACTTTATCAGCATATTCCTAGTCTTTTCTCTTGTCTTCATCTTTTAATAATCCCATGCTAACTTGATTTATAGTTGAGAAAAAGAGATTTATTTTTAAGGGGAGAATGTATATTGGAGGACTGGAAAGTGAATCTGAAGAGCTGAGTTATTGGTTTCAAAGTGTAATGTAGACTGTGCAACACGCACACAGCTTATTCCATTATTTTGCTGCTTATTCAGTTGTTGAAAAAACCAGGATTTTCTCCTGATTATATTTGCAACATATTAGGAAATCAGAAGGCAGATTATAAACTATACATAGAATTACAAAGCAGACTGAAATGAATGTATTATTGATAAAAGAACAATATAAAAAATACAGCATGTTCTAAAAGAGGTAGATAGGGGATGATATATTCTAGAAACATGCTGGAATAAATATTGAAGTGGCTCAAAACGTTTTTGGTTGGTTTTTTTTTCAAATCGATTTGGAGTCTGCAAAGCAAAAGATAATGCACCATTAGAGGAAAGAAGAGAGATAATTTAAACTAAAATTCTAGTGGACATTTACCCATCTCAATTAACCTCTATAAAACTTGTTACTCTTGTCAGTCTCACTCAAAAGCAACCCAGGACTAAAATAGCAAAGTGCTATAGGTCAGGTTGAGGTGCAGTGGCAGAGTTACGTGAAGGGATATACACACAACCTGTCTGCACTGCGGCTCAGTTCCAGACAGAGCTATTATAAGCTCCTCTTTAATGAGCGCTAAAATTCAGTCACACATTTTTAAAAAGAGAGCATGTGTTCTTAAAACATCATTGTTTCATGTTATAAAAGTCGAACAAAAATTCTTTGAAAATATTTGGAAAAAAATTACAGCTTGAATACCATTGCAAATGATGTCTTTAATGCCTTTAATGTTTTTAATTACACAGTTTAACTTTATTTTTTCAGAAATGTGACACATTTTACAGCTGAGAAAAAAATACAATATATTCATAACAGTCAGTAATAGGGCAATAATTTTCGTCCTGGAGAGTTTATACAAATATTATTATCTTTACTTCATAAAAAGCAAAATTTAGTGTGCAGACCTGCCAGTACCTACAAGGTGTGCAACATGCATCCTTTTTTAACATGCACATTTCATGTGTACATCCATATATGTACATGTGTGTACATATATGTATCAATGCACACATAAAGACTGAGAAAGTGCAAGAAAATAACTGAAATAATATGAAAAATACTTCTGCACTTACAATCATCTTGCATTAACACACTTAGATAAGAAAGGATTTTATGCTTGTTTACATTTTACTGATACCCCATAACTGTATATTTAAGAATAGGAAAAAGTGCAGAATGTTTGCATTGATACACTCAAGTGTCAAACTGATTCAATTTATCTATGTGGCTTTTATTAGATCAGACTGTAGACTACAATAATAGGCAATGAGGTTTTGTCTTGATTGAATTTTTCAGTAGAACACAAAAGAACCTTGCCATTAAAATAGTCCTTTATTCTCTTGTGTGAAGGCAAAAGGTTTTTAAAGTGGTGTGATGTCCAGTAATGAGCCTCTATCTAAATTATCATTGGTGACAAACTCACAAAGCACTTTTCGAGGACACATCGTTATGAAATGCCAGAGCTGCCACTTTCTTTCCTGTAATTATAGGCTAGCTTGCAGCCCTTCAATGATCATTTATAGAACAGCCTCCAGTGGATTACTGAGAACTTGAAAAACACATACATACCTCTGCCACATCTCCCTTTCCTCGCTATTGTTTACCAGTGATATGTAAAATAATAGTGCCTATTCATTCCCCCTACTTAATTATGCCAATCAAAGTACAGAAATAGTGTCGGATATAAATACAACACAATGTGACTAAATAAATAGGCTCAGTATTAACATTAAATTATGAATTTATGTACTTATGACTATTTTATACCCAAATTATTCTCTTTTATACTTTTAAAACTGTATCAGGTACTACAGATTGCTGTTAAAAATTCTCTATGATTTATAAATCAAGAATGAGATAATGCTGAAAAATGAGAGGATTGGTGGATTTTCTCAGTCAGTGCCTAATTGCTGTTTCAAAATGCATATGCAAAGGGACATTTCATTAATCATTTAATCATGTCCCTCGCAGGAAGTTGGAACTAATGTTGCAAATACCCTTTTCATATGAATGCTCTATAATAATATCTTATGCATTTGATATATTGCATATGTCATAAATTATAGCTGCTTCAAAAGGACAAAGTGGGTTGTTATCCCTGAAGATGCTTGTTACAAAACCTTTATTAAGTTTTTTTTAACTTATTGCTAGTTCTATTTCACAGCTCCATTCTAACCACCAATAATGCTCTTTCAGAAGGCAAAGGTCTGTAAATTACCCATGCAATCACTAACACCATTTCACAGACCTGTTCTACTTCTACTGGTCTGCTAACAAGGCGATTACACACAAATTACTGAATGCCTATGAAATATTTAAATGCATTCTACTCTACTATGCATTAATAAGAGCAAAGCAAGCTCTGGAATTCTGGTTAGCTCCAGTCCCTAATGCCCCCTAATGAGCCTCTTACTGTGACTGCAGTTCAAACAGAGAGGTGAAGAAAAAATGCAAAGGGTGCCTTCAGAAAGGCAGCACTGAACAAACATTGTGTGAGCCAGTTCTAATTTATGGGTCACTTTATAGGTATATTGATTTTTGTTTTCAAAATGGAATAAATGATGTGGTCGACTGACGTCCTTAAAAACTGCTTGAATCCATGTGCTGGCTGTGTGGCTTATCCACGGGAGAGTGTAAATATTCAGTTGTCTTTTTAAAAACAGTTAAGCAAACATTTCAGAATGACAAAAAGCACAATAAAGGATCCTTTCAATTGCCTAATGTGTATTTTTTTTTTTCTTCCAGGTGTAAATGTACTTGCTAACTTCCAATGCATGTTGCAAGTTATCAGTTTTAACCACAAGAATTTCAAATTCATTTTTGCTTGCAACATTTCAAAAGCTGAAGTGAGATCAGCTTGGAATCCAAGTGTGTCAGGGATTGTTTTAACAAAATGTTTCACTTGCATATCAGTGGTGTTTGATTTATTTTGCATCAAGTTTTTTATGTTTAAACACTGACAGGAGTTTAAATACAAAATGTTAGCTGTCACTTTTCATTTAGCTGCTTATGTCAGATGCCTTAGTTTTGAGAGATGGTGGCACTGTCACCAAAAGAAACAACATTCTGACAAGTTCAAAGAAGATTCTTGAGGTCATCATTTTACAGCCATACCACCTAGTCAAAGACCAAAAAAACCCAACAATGCACACTAAGTAAGAAAGTACATAATGCTGTATATCACTTTGCAGCTGAAAGAGGAAAAAAGAAAAGGAACCAGCAATTTTTATATGGCACTAATTATATTTCATTAAGTTATTTCTTTATATGGTTTTGTTTCTGTCATTCTGACTATGACGCTTGGTCACTATTCTTTGTAGACTTTTAAACATGCTCTCGTGCCCCAGATATAAACATCTGTTGGAAAGCTGGCCTATCTTCTCTATGATTTTTTTCTTTCCCTTGTCTCTATAGATGAAAACATTACAGGTCTTTGTACTGTAGCTTGTGTTATGTTTGCTGGCGTCTGCTGTGTGCAGGTTAAAGAACACTTGTCTGCTGGCTGGAATGTTGTATTGTAAACCTTCTGGTATAAGCACAAAAAGTCAAATCCTGCCTATTCAAACTGACTTAGGACCAATGGAATGATAATTAATTTTGCAGACAAAATACCCCGAAGTTTTGTTATATGTTACTGCACTCTTACATTTTAAAAACCACCATGAAGAATAATATTAAATGCTTTGAGAGATCTATTGGGTTCCTCANGCCCGAAATTTTCTTTAAATCTTGTCATCTTTTTTCGAGTTATCTAATGACATTTTCTGATTTGTCTTTAAATTTTCAAGTATTTTTTAAGCCAAAAGCTGTTTATACTGAACAGTCAAACTGATCTTGGAGCAACTGTAAGTTAACACATCTTACAAAGACAGAAATATAAACTGTAGATTTGTGTCTGTAGTTGAGGGATACCAAAGAAAAGATATGGATTTAGGTTTTGTTACATATACAAAAATTTACCATTAAGAAGATTCACTGTATTTTCTTGAAACCATTGCATATCTTTCCCTGCATTAAACTAGTTTCACTTAATATGAAACTTCTAGAGCCATTCAGAATACCCGAAAAGAATTGTAGCTAATTGGAATGTCCTCAAATTATCTTAAAAATAGAAACAATTCCTATTGGATAAAAAAATATGATGGTGAAAATTACTTTTGTAGTTTTGAGTAATTTATTGAAAGTTATTTGTCACTTCACCCCAAATCATCTCCCTTATTAGTAAAGTGAAGCCAAGCTGGTGTTTTCTGCCCTAATCCTCCTTCTTGGAGCCTCTGCTTGTTGGTTTTCTTTTTTAGATCAAGATGATAGGTAAACCATTTTCTGAGCAGAATTTGCAGTTCACTTCATAAACCAGGCACTCTTCAAAGTTGTCATAAGCATATTACAGAAATACAGACCACTAGACTGGGGTAGTGTACCTTATTAAAATTTCATTTTGGTACAATATACTTGCATTAACTCTCTTAACACAGGTATCATGTTGCTTCAAGGCAGAGAACCTGAAACATTACAACAAAGATTAGACTAAGAGCAAAGCCTTGAAAACCACAGCCATTAGTCCTGTCATCCCCTATAAAGTTAATGGGTTGGAAAAATGGTCAGTCTTCGGACTAAAAGTTGATATTTAATTGAAAGAAAATGTTTTTTACTTGTAATGGGGATTTTGCATTAGTGTGAACATGAAAAGGTACTAAAAAATCTAATGCAAGGTTATGTATTGATTTCCACCTTAACGCTACTGTAAAATGAAGGAATATTTCTATTTTATAAACAAACTCTCCTATTCAGCATCATGACTTCTTATTTGTTTTAAGGGCACAGTAAGTAGACTTGAATGAAAAGAAGAAATAACAAAATATTCTCGGACAGCTTCTGCTGATGTATAGTACAAAAAGCCATGACACTGCTGTAAACCCTGATTGCTCCTGCACCAGAATTATCAAGATGTGTCACTTTCACATTTTCCAGGGTTATTTGGTTCAGGAAAGCAAGAGTATCTGTAAACCTAGCACTACACTGCCTTAATCAAAATGGTTTTACTGATCATGGATTATAACAAGAGACCTGACATAATGGATGTGCAAAGTCTGCCCAAAGAATTAGCATCACTATAGGCTAGATGGATGGACGTATTCAGGAAACGTAGTTTTTCTTGAAAAGAAAAATGCTTAAGCTAAATGAGTTTAAATTCTTCTTATTAATAATACTTAGAACACTACATTGAAATTGGGAGATTTCATTTTCCTGTTAATACAAACTTATGTAAATCAGGTTCTTTTAAATCCTATACAGTTTTCTTTAATAATAAGCCATTGTTTTGACATTCCACTTAATGCACTAATAAACAAAAATTTGTCAGGAGTGATACCTACACACAATTTGCAAGTCAGTGTAAGATACTTAATTTAAAACTGAATGACAGAGAAAGCATTGCAAATACTTTATGAATAGTATTGCTATAATTCTATTATAAAAGTTATTGTGATACTGACTGGTTATGGTCTGCTGTTAAGGTGCTTCTGTTATATACCCCATAGTTTGCCATTTGTAAACACATCTTTTTGATGTTTCTGCCAACATCCTGGCAACAAAGCAGTGCAATTTCAAATGAGCTAATTAACTTAATTGTTGATGAATCATGAAACAGTTCATTCACCCTGTTAGCTGCACCATGACAACATAAGTCTCAGCCCCTGAAGTTACTCATCTATATAAGCCTATCTGTAGCTTTCCATTAAGATCTATTGCATGCCAAATGAGTATGGCTCTTCTAACAAAGACCAGTTCATAATGTACATAGGTAGCAACTCAGTGCTGTTGTTGAAAACTCAAATGAACACAAAAATAGTAGTATATACTAGTAAATACTTTGAAATAAATAAAAAGGAAAAATTGCAGAAACCCATTGCAGTTTGAAGCTGCACATGAAAAGGAAAAGCTGTGTCACTTATTTCCTAAATGCTCTGATTTAGAAAATAGCTGGCTAAACCAAATGCTGCAAAAGCATTGACATCACTTTTCAGTCCTGAAAGGTGCAAACCCACCTGTACACTGTGAGGTTTTTTCTATGTATCTTGTGCACATGCAAGAACAAAAGCAAAAATAGATTGACAAGTGAGAGTTAAATGGTCATGCTTAGTCCTTTGTGCTTTTTTATTTATACTATACACAGTAATTCCCACTTCACACAAACTGTCAGAATTTAAAATGTGCTTTTTCATACTCCTGCTATCCAATATAAAATCTAAAGCATCTCTTCAAATTTTCTGAGGCTCCATTTCAGTAAAGGATAATAAGAGGATTAAACACTGTGCTATTGAAAGGTCTGCAAAAGTGTTCAACATGAAAGAAAGGATAACAATTTGACCCTCTGCCGATAGCCTCGATTATCCAGTTGCTTGAAATACACAAAAAAAAATCTCTGATATGGTTTACAGTAAAACTTTGTTTGCCATCTTTCACTTTCCCTTGTCTTGAACAATTTTTTACCAATGAATAAAAATCCACCTACTTTAAAAATTGTCCAAAATCTTCACAAATGCTTTCACAGCCAGGCCATTTGCAAACTCCATGACCATAGAGAGTATGGGAGGCCCCAGTCTCCTCATGTGATGAGCTGTAGCAAAAGAATAAGGCATCAGATTCATCTCAAAAGCCATAATCATTGGAGGCTGCTAGCGCCTGTCAGGTTACAATCAGTGACAAACAGGTCAAAACAGGTCAATTTAGCTCAGAGCAGTCAGAAAACTTTAATCGTTCTATTGAATAGTTCAACTACCAAGGCTAGATGATGTTCCAATTAGAGAAGAAATAGAGCCAAAGATGACTGTTAATAAAGGATGAAAAAATAAGATGACTGTATAATACCATATGCTAGATATGCCATATGACCTTGGTGTAACATTTACCTATCAATAAAAAATGCACTCAGAACTGATCAATTCTGAGTATAAATATTGAAGACTGACAGTCAGAATTTCTGAATATTGTGAATGTTCAAAAATATTTGAATTTTCTGCTCAATGCGTATAAAAAAAAAGTTGCTTCCATTAATAAATATTTTTGTTCACAAGCATTGCTTTCATTAACTATGTGGCTTCATAAAAATCCCTAGCTGTACTCCATGCCTTTTTCTGGAACCTCTGCAATTGTTTCATCCACGATGAGTTATCAAAGAAATTCAGGGAATTATTCTGTGGATGTGGGTGACATCCTGAAGCAAAGAACCATTCTGTGAGATATAACCATGAAAATAATGCTAACTAAAAGTACTACTATAAAGGTATTCAGATTTTTAAATAATACAAAATAATGCTGGAAAACTGTTCTCACAGTCACATGAGGATGAGAGACACTCTAAATCATAGTCTCATAAGTTTTAAAAGAATTAAATGGAAATTTTATTTGAAAATAAAATTACAATTTAGGTTATATAGATACAATTAAATTTCATCTTATATTGAGATCATCTATATCTCACTACACTATTATATTTACTGGTGTTACAGATACTACATACTCTTGTATTTAATCCTTTACTTGAAATTAAGGAACAGTAAATAAAATCTGCCAATGTGTCTGAAAAATTATTTTAACTTCATCCATATGGGGGAATTCCACTGTATTACACTAACAACATTGAAAATTTGTATGAAATATGTCAACTTCATTACTGTCATGCATAAAAGACAAAATTCAGTGGTTCTTTTCAAAAGAAACAAACAACATGAGAGCTGCTTTAATACACTGTTTTGAGGCACTTTTAAGATAGAATCTTTGCACTGAATTACACCCTTGACAATTCATACAGATGTACTTTGTCAATGAAACCAGGAGTGTGATTCAACAGTAAGGGCCTGACTGCCAGGTGTGTTAAACATGAATGAAACTATGCACCTACAAAAGTGTGCACAAATGTGCATTTATACCTTTACACCAGCCCACTCAATTCTATGATTTCTAACTTTTACCCAAACTACCATAAGTTCATTTGTTATAAAACCACATGCAGGCAATTTTCTTGTGTCTGCACAATTAACATCATTACTGAAAATTGTGGCCTACTGATAAACAATTCTGGAAAATCAGGTTTCCACGATCTCTGAAGTATTAAGTGCTATTTTTTGATTGGAAATAATGTGACAAGATATTTTACAACCGCTTCACGTCAAATGATAAGCACAGTTGAAATCTCATCAGAATTACCTGTCTCGCCTTGCATTTAGAACTGAAGACTGTCCATTCACTATGGAATGATGAGTTATTGGTGGTGATGCTTTGGAAGTGGTGGAGGAGGTAGTAGAGGAGGAATTGTTAGTAGTGAGGTCTAGCCCTCCATGTTTAATGCCATTGTCTTCCATACTGTGAACTCCAGTCACTTCTTTCCATAACTGCTGAATCTCAGCAGGACTTAAGCCAGCTATAAAACGAAAGAGAGCCCCACTAATATAACAAAATAAAGAGTTTCATATAATGAGCTCAGTGTTATTAATGGATTAATGCCAACAATAAAGCTGATGCTGTTTTACCAGCACAATCAACATGTAGTAAAACATAAATCCATAAATTCATAAATCCATAAATTCATAAACATAAAACAAAAAAGAGCTTAAACTTGCTCTCTACTCCACTTGCACCCTGGAAACTTGTAGTTTCCAGGATTCATCCTAGGTTACAAAAAGCAATGTCTTGTTGAATGCATTCATACATATGTGTTAGGGTTGTCTGGCTCAAGTTTGCATGAAGTCATGGAAACCTACAGTACAATATGTTTCTGCCTGAAGTAAAGACTACAAAACACAGGCAAGAGAAGGGATGTGAGCATTCTCTTATCTTGCCACTGAACATGCAGCTAAGATAGGAAATCCAGATTTTGAAAGATGAAGAGTTCATCAGAAATATATACACCTTCTGTCACTGTCAGACTTTTTAAGTTTAACATCTCACTTTTGAAGAACACTAGACTAAATGCAGAAAAGAATGGAAAGCCCGGGGATCTTGTGATTTTAAAGCCAGGTTTTTCAGCCTAACATGATTTGTTCCAGAGGTATCTTGAAATCTGACTTCTGTATTTCATCTCAACAACTCAAATTAGGTAACATATGGTCATGGTACCTAGATCTGCTGGAATGCAAAGCATTCAAAATACTGATGCTGTTTGAATCAAAATATTGTGCTTTCTTTTTTTTTTTTTGGAAGAGCTCACATTTCTGTGAAANTTTTTTTTGGAAGAGCTCACATTTCTGTGAAAAGCACTAGAAAGCATCTGTTCATTCAAAATTTTTATTGAGTATATATTTTTGGTAAATAAGATACAGTAGAAAGAT
>VZTZ01035134.1:2912-22303 GCA_013400955.1 Drymodes brunneopygia
TTGCTGTGTTCCCTTGCCCACAGAGGGAGCACAGCTCTGAGCAACCATCCCTGACATTGCTGAAATCAGATTAAATCAATCCCACCCATAGGGGAATTAGGGATTTCAAGAGACTCTACTTAAGCCAGGTGTCAGAGGCAGCTCAGCTGTTCCCTTGGTGGGCAAAAAACAGAGATGCATTTTGGTCTCTACCTTTTCATCTGCAGCCAATTTCTGAGTTGAAACAAATCTGATAAATTCCTTTTGTTCTTCTCTATAAGGTAAGTCTTTGGCTGACTTTCTGTGGTCTGTGCCATGTACTGATATCCACAGGTTATTCAAGCTGTGACAGAAGATCATCTGCATTTAAAATATAATTTTTAATCTGCAATGTAAGCTGGCAGAAGGAATCATCAGCCCAACACTGTCCCTAATGCAAGAAAACAAGGGAGATGCTTCTATCAAAATCTGGATGACCCATTTTGGAGGCACAGGGTGGCAGAACTGCTGGAGGTAGGACACTTTACTTCAAAATGTCTGTCGTGAATGTAGAAAGAAAATCCAAGGAAGAACTAAGGTCAAAACTGACTTAAAGGGCCACGGAGCCACTACACACAAATTGCATGGATTGAGGGTTGTTTCTGAGGGGTGTTCTGGATCAGGGAATAAAAGGTTAACTGTCAGTAAAACTATGGCTGCTGTGAGTGTTGTTGACTTTAATAAAGAGTTAATGATTCGTAAAATCATGTAACGTAAAATTTTATATGGGCTTGGAGAGCAGAATTAGGCAGTTTCCACTTCAGCTCCATGGATCTAACAAGTAAAGAAAACCAGTGTAAGTGTGGCTGTTAGAGACTGCAGGGAGTTTTTCACATCATTCTCTATATTGAGATATCACTCAAAAAATGTCCTTTCATTCCTAAATTAATGGAAATAGCCAAACCCAGAAAGATCCCTCTAAAATACATCCGGCCATCAAATGTCTGAGAATATCAGGAATTCCTTTATCGTGCTTGTGTATTAAAGCTGTCTGTGGCTCCAGGACCCACAGCTTGCACTTTTGTGCTCATGTCATAAAACCCACAGACAAAAGATGCCCTGTGTGAGTTACAGCCTGAGGGGGAAATCAGAGTCAGACTGAGCCTTGGCAGAGCTGTGGGACTGCTCTTGCTTTGGGGCTGTGCCCTTCCCAGCTCTGTTGATGTGGTCCATGTGTGTACAGAGCAAAAACTGTTTCTCCCTTCTCTCCCCATTTACTTCTGATGCCAAAATGCATTTTATGCCTTGAGGTTTGCCAGTGCAGGGCAGTGGAACCTTTAGTAAGAGGTGATGAGGGTGCAGGATGCAGAATTAACCACCTTTCCCCTCTGTGGCTGGCTGATCTTCTCTCTTTCAGTGCCTCAGTTTCCCATCCTGGGCAGTGAGAAACCACAGGGCTGGTCCAGCACTGTGAGAACATCCCCACACAGGAACTCAGCTCGGGGGAGCCAGGCCATGTGAGTCAGGAAGGGGGTGGAACTGAGCTCCACCCTCTGCACTTCCATCATTCTCTGTGGGTACCTCTGCCTCCAGCTATTCCTTCTTCCTTTGCCTGCCTACAGACAGAACTTTGGGTTGGTTTACTGTAGAATTTTCATTTCAGTTTGGGACAGTGGCGATGGAGCGGAGAGATCTCTGCAGTCAGGGCTGAGAGCAGGAGGGTTATTGGGAAAGGGCCTGGGTGGAGGGGACCTGCTGGGAGCTGCCAGACACAGCCCAGAGCAGGGCAGAGAAGGGAGAAAGCAAGAGAGGGAGAGGGTGGAGAGGAGGAGAGTGAAGAACCAAAGAGCTCACAGCTCAGAGAGCGTGGTTGCTGTTTACAATACAATAAATCATCTTCTGTGCTGAATATTCTAATTTTCATTAACCAATCTAAAACAAGCTACAAATCCTGCAACATTTGCATACAGCCTATAAGAATTATTGCATTACCATNGGTGCTGCCTTCTTTGCTCTGTGGGTGTTTTGGTGGGCAGGAGCTGGCTTAGGTCTTCCCCTCACAGCTTCTGCTTGCTCCATTTGGGAGTGCTTTCCCCAGAGCTGGGCTATTGGGGGTATTTCTGTCCCACTGACAGCTGGGGATGGATGTGAGCATGAGCCAAAGCCTCCCACAGCCCCATCTCCCCTGGCTTTCATCCCAAGTTGAGTTGCTCTAAAGGTGAATTCAGATGTCCTGGGGAAGGCTGCCTGCCCTGCCAGCCCACCCAGCAGGAAACACAGAGTGCAGGGAGCAATGCCCACAGGTCCCTGAGGCTGCAAAAGGGGTTTGTTTTCCTTGGTCTGTGGGTGTTTCAGTTGTCACCTGGGCGTTCCCCTCACTGCAGGGAGCACAGACCTGACACCTGTGGGGAGAGCACATCCTCAGCAATTAACCCTGCACCCGGGATGGAGCCACCCCTTCAATGCCAGCTCCTCTTGGTCCAAGGCTTGGTCACTGTCTCAGACAATGGCACCTGGAGGGCACTGCCAGCACGCTCTGCCAGCACTCACAGCCATTGCCTGCTCAATTTCCCCATCCCAACCTGCTCTAGATTTATATTTTTTGATCCAGCAGCTCTCCAGGGATCCCCAAGAGGCTCCTGGTTTGAGTGTCTGGCTGAAGCACCGTGACCTTGGTGCAGCTCTGACAGTCTGTTCATTGATTCCTCCCAGATGGGGCCAGCACAGGAACCAGGAAACCACACCCTGCTGACTGACTTTGTCCTCTCTGGACTGTCCAGCAGCCCAGAACTTCAGCACTTGCTGTTCTTCACAATCTGCTTAGTCTACACCATGACTCTCGTGGGGAACCTCCTCATCTGCATGGTCACAGTGCACCCCACCCTCCAGGTGCCCATGTACTTCTTCCTCCGCGTCCTGTCCTTCCTGGACATTTCCACTGCATCAGTCGTTGTCCCCAAAATGCTGCTGAGCTCCTTGTCAGGGGACAGGAGCATCTCCTACCTGGGCTGTGTCACACAGCTCTACTGTGTGGTTTTCCTGGCCACCACGGAGTGGTACCTGCTGGCAGCCATGGCCTTTGACCGCTTTGTGGCCGTGTGCTGCCCGCTGAGGTACGCGGCCACCATGAGCTCCAGGGCCTGCCTGTCCCTGGTGCTGCTCTCCTGCTGCAGTGGCAAGGTGGTGTCGGTGCTGCAGACAGCCTGGGTGTTCACCTTGTCCTTCTGTGGGCCCAGGAGGATCAACTACTTCTTCTGTGACATCCCCCCTCTGGTGGTGCTCTCCTGCGCGGACACGGCGCCGTACGAGCGGCAGCTGCTCTCGGCCACGGTGCTCGTCATCTTCACTCCCTTCTGCCTCATCCTGCTCTCCTACACCTGCATCATCTCCAGCATCCTGAAGATCTCCTCTGCACAGGGCAGGCACAAGGCCTTCTCCACCTGCTCCTCACACCTCACTGTTGTGACGTTGTACTGTGCCAGCGGGGCTTTGATTTACCTGCAGCCGAAATCTGGCCATTCGCAAGATGCTAAGAAAGTCTTTGCTCTCATATACACAGCTGTAATTCCCACATTAAACCCCCTGATTTACAGCCTGAGGAATAAAGAAGTGAAAGAAGTGCTCATCAGAGCGATGGCTGTGTTGGTGAAGAAATAAAGATTTTTTTTTGTCCATGATTGTGTTGATTAAAAACTTTATTTCTGTTTTTGGTGGGCTCTAATGGTTTACAAGCTCAGTGGGAACTGCAGGCACAAAAAAAATCTATTTCACACTTGTAAATATCCTGTCTTTATTCTTTGCTTCAGAAGCAAATTATTTAGAATTTCTATGTCCGTTTCTTCCTTAGGAGTACAATACATTTATCAGAAATTTCTTCTAAAACAGAGCACCTGAAACCCACCACACTTCCCATATCTAATTCAGGGATCCAGGCTGGAACTTCTCCCTTCCATTGCAGGAGTTCACCTCACCCTCTCACTGAAGAAATGCTCTTTTACAGTGAACTTCTCCTGAAAATCATACATTAATTGATAGGCAGTAGGTGCTTTGCTTTGCCTTTTTTATTTTTTACCTTGTTATATATTTTCCATTCCTTCCAGCAGAAAAGAACTCCACTGGATGAAAGTGATAAGGAAATCAGTTCATTTCTTTCAGAACCTCGTGTTTTTCATTTAAGACGTGGGGAAAGTAAAGGAAAGGAAGATTAATTAATGCTCATTCCCTATTTCCAGCAAGAGCTCAGCATTTAAATCAGCCCAGTGCTGAAACCCTCCAAGCACTGAGGAGTCTGAGCCATGGGATGAGAGTGTTCTGAATATCTGGAGAAATTAATCCAGGCATAAAAAGAAGAGTTTCAAGAGGATTGGCTGATATCTGCAAGGGCACAGAGAGAAAAGAGCTGCTACAACCTGGGGGTATTTATTTGGGGTGGTTTTGAAGTTTATTCTGAATAGAACAGCCACTCTGGCTTGGTGAAGAGCCTGAGCCTGGGCCTGCAGCATTCAAACTAAAATTCCTTTCCAAATTGAGGTCAAGCAGAAGAAATCTTCACCACCAGTGTGGTCATGTTGATCTTTGCAGGCTGTCAGAAAGGTTTGAGGTTTTGTCTGACTTGGTTCACTGTCCATAAAGGCAGTAAAGGGCAGTGTAATTCAGTGAAATGTTCTTTATTTGGTGTAGTTTGTTTGTAATAGAGAAAGGCAATGGAAATCATCTCAGGGTGGAGTCATTGCCTGACTTCAGAAACTTCACAACAACAATTACAAAGTTACTGTTAATAACAATAACAAGTTAATGACAAAGTGGTTAATTGCATTTGGCAGTGTTGTTTGCTCAGGCTCCTCTGGGGAACTAAACTTGTGTCTCTATTGTTCAAACCCTTTTTTCTTTATAATTAGAACACTGGAGAAAGAGTTAATGACATTTTATTTACATTTCTATAGACTTTGCTTCTGGGAGCTGATCTACTTTTACCTCTGGAAAAAGGGAGAATTTTTTCTTGTTTTATTACTTGAAAAGCTAATTCTGAAAGAAACACTTTTTTAAAATAAAAGTTTAATTACTCCAGTATAATAACAGTAGTGTTAATCACTTTAAGGGACATTGTATTCCAAATGGTTAAACCTTTTAATTTATCTCTTTTAAAGATGTTTCTGACTCTGATCCAAGGAGAAAGAGACATCCAAAATCATTCATCCATTTGGAATAAACCTTTTTTATACCTGCTGCAGTGGCCTCCCACCAAACACCATCAGCAATTTACTAATTTTCCTGAATTCATCTCCTCTCTTTCCTGTTTCTGCCACATGGGCATGAAAGATTCCCCAAATAAAAACTGAGGTGGTAGAAAGCAAGACAGGTTTAGCTGGTGAAAATCAGAATTTCACCTCCAGCAAAGGAGCACTGATTTTTGGTCTCTGAGAAACACTGGTTTTGCTGGAGCTGAACTCACTCACACTTACACCATCCTCTATCCTCTACAAAAAAGGGAAGTTCTGGTTAAATTGTGCCATTCAGTGCATCACAGCTTCACAAATAGACCAGAAGTTTGTGCCTGGATTCATCTCCCCAACCCCAATACATGAACTATTGATTCCAGCATTTTTATGGAAGAATGGTTTTTTAAAAAATCATCTTTTTTTCTATTCATTATTTTCAGAAGTCTGTGTGAAATGGCATTTAATAACTAATTAATTCACATTTTCTGGCAAAAATTGGTACTGATTTAAATGCCTGTTTTGGTATGGGCTGCTGAGCTCTTGACAAGCTGCCACAGGTTATGGTTCTGTCAAATCCCCTCCTGTCGTGGGTGCACTTCAGGGATCTCCTTCAGGAGGCTCCAAAAAACCAGATAAATCAGTCATGAGAGAGCTGTTACTGGTGCAGGACTTGATTCTTCACTCTAGAACCACAAAAAGAAATTTCAGCATTGTTGGAAAGTGCTCCTTCTTTAATTTAGCTTAAGATTGAAGGTCAGTGTTGAGTTTAAAGTTTTATTAACATTATAAGGGGTTTATTAAAGGACATGTGTATGTATGGTATATAATGTACACTGGAGAGAAAGAAACAGAGAAAGAGAGAATGAAAGAGAAAGAGGAAAAGGAAAAGAGAGAAAGAAAGAAAGAAGGAAAGAAAGAAAAAGAAAGAAAGAAAGAAAGAGAAAGAAAGAAAGAAAGAAAGAGAAAGAAAGAAAGAAAGAAAGAGAAAGAAAGAAAGAAAGAAAGAGAAAGAAAGAAAGAAAGAAAGAAAGAAAGAAAGAAAGAAAAAGAAAAAGAAAGAAGTTTGATTTATTGAATTTCTATTATAAGTAAGTTGGAGTATTCTAGATGATGGCTTCTTCTACGGGTCACATGGTGCAGGAATAATATAAGTTGCAAGAAATAATAAATACAATAAAGAATTATAAATAAATTCATGCACCTTGGAGCTTTAACCAAGACCCCGTGGAACCTGAAGGTGCCACAATTCTGTAATTGTCACCGTTAGAGCCAGAAACAACCAGCACACTGAAGAGACAAAGGAAAAGCTTTATCCAAAGGATGCAGAGAGACAAACCCTTCCCCAGGCTCTGGCACAAAATGCTCACCCTCTGCCAGCAGGGAGGGAGTGCAGCAGCTCAGCTCAGCTCAGCTCAGCTCAGCTCAACTCAGCTCAGCTCAGCTCAACTCAGCTCAGCTCAGCTCAATTCAGCTCAGCTCAGCTCAATTCAGCTCAGCTCAGCTCAGCTCAACTCAGCTCAGCTCAGCTCAGCTCAGCTCAGCTCAACTCAGCTCAGAGGGGTCTGGGTGCAGGCCGTGGTGCCAGGGCTGACTTTGGGCAGGGAGATGGGTAAGGATTCACAGTTAGCAGAGAAATCAAATATCAGTCAGTCTGTACACACAGCCAGCACAATGAGCCCATCAGCTCCCCAGAGAAGGAAGGAAGAGAAGGAGAAAATAAAGAATGTTATGAAATCTTTTTATTTCAAGACATGACGTGAAATTTTGATCTTTGACAAAGCATCAAAAAGTGACACAAGGACAAAAAGTGACATTTTTTCCTCATTTGCTTTTATTACTTCCTTACTTTTCTCTTTTTTTTCTTTTATTTTTCTGAATTCTACTTCTTCTTACCAGTTTCTCTTCCCATCAGTTAGTTATTTGTTTTGTGAGAGTTTTTTGTTTCTACTGCCAAGAGGGATTTCATTTCTCACTTGTCTCTCCAAGGGAATTAAACTCAAACAGCTCTAAACCTAAACAATCCTTACAGCTCTGAGAAGTTTCTCCCACTAAAGCATTTTCAGAATGGTTTTTCCTCTATCTCAACATTGCTGGTGAGGTTATTAATGCAGTCATGTGCAGGTGCCATCGTGCTGATGCCAAATTGATTTTTGCCTTTTTTCTTTTAGATATTCTTTATATTCTTTACACATACATTTGTATTTCTATTATTGTATTCTAGCTGGTTTTCCCAGTGCTTTTCCCTGCCCTGTTTGACAGAAAGACAAAACACGTTCCAAGGCCCCTCTCCTATCTTGGTTCTTCCTGGGAACCAAGGCTGAGACCAGCTCTTTGAGCATATTTTTATAAACAAAGTTTAGTTCCCATCTGAGGAGGGAAGACTTAGAAAGAGGATGAACCAGGGAGGGAAATTGCCTCACCTCTTGTGTCTCTAACTGGTGATTTTTGTCAATTATGCTAATTTGCTAAAATTATAAAACTCTATTCACCCCATGGGGGAGGGTGGGCATTTTGTGGACATTTTCCATGTCTGCCCCTGGAGGCCTCCAATAAAGACCAGCATTTATATTCCCTCCTATATAATATTATCCCAAAAGTGTGTTATTTTATTTCCAGGTTCATTAAGGCACCAGTGCTAACTCAGAGATGAAACTACACCAGATTGCCCAAGAGAAGTGGGACAGGCTGGAGTGGGAGGCTCAGCTGGGATTTCCTTGCATGGTCAGCACCCAGGGTGTGTCCTGGTGATGTCCCTGCAGGTGATGGATTCCAGACAACTTTTATTAGGCCCTAGACATTACACCACACTGCACACCCCATGGAGGGTGAGAAAATGTGTGACTGACCCTCCTAAACTGATAGGGGGTTAAATTTTGTCCCCATCTCACATCTAGAAAGTTGCTCACTGACTGAAGGAGCAGGGATATCAGTGGTGGACACAGTTTTCTCGTGGAAGCACCAGGTTTGATGTCCTTGGCTCTGCTGTCCTGTCTGGTTTCTGCATTCCTGCTGACAGAAATATTTTCCCCAGTGTTCTCCTGAGGGCCTTTTTCATCTCAGTGTTCCTCAAGGTGTAAATCATGGGGTTTAGCATTGGGGTGACCACAGTAAAAACAACAGAGGCCACCTTGTCCCTGGGGCCTTTCTTGTAGGGCTGGGCATAGGTGAAGATGCAGGGGATGAAAATTAAGCACACAACAGTGATCTGTGTTCCACAGGTAGCCAGGGCTTTTTGCCTCCCTTCTGTGATGCACGTCCTTATCTTGAGCAAGATGACAATGTAGGAAATCAGCAGGATCACAAAGAGGGTGATGAGGATCATTCCACTGTTGAGCACCATCTGCAGCTCAGCCCTGCGAGTGTCAGCGCAGGCCAGCTCAGCTACCTGAGGGATGTCACAGTAGAAATTGTCCAGGACATTTGGGCCACAGAACGGCAGCTGGAGAAGAAAACCAGTTTGTATAACAGAATGGAGGAACCCCCCAAGCCAAGCAGCTGCCACCAGCCCTGTGCAGGTGCCCCAGGTCATGATGGCCACGTAGCGCAGCGGCTCCCAGATGGCCACGAAGCGATCCACCGCCATCCCCACGAGCACAAAGGACATTGCCCCTGCAATGAAATGGAAGAAGAACACCTGCAGGAAACACTCCCTGAAGGAGAGCACCGTGTGCTGGCTGAGGAGCCCTGCCAGCAGCTGGGGAGTGTTGACTGAGGAGTCGCTGATGTCAAGGAGGGCCAGGTTGGCCAGCAGGAAGTACATGGGGGTGTGGAGCTGCTGATCCACGGCCACGGTGGCGATGATGGTGAGGTTCAGCAGCCAGGTTAATAAATAGATGAGGAGGAAGATCACATAGAGACAGTGCTGCAGCTTGTGGCTCTGTGTCAGCCCCAACAGGACAAACTCTGTCACAGTGGTGGTGACGTTCTCCAATTCCATTCTCTGGCCCTGCACCAACAAGAGCAAAAATATGGCTGTAAATGTCTGTTGGACTGTAGAATTATTATAACATAGAATCATACAATAATTTATGTTGGGAGGGATTTCTGGGAGTCATCAAGTCTCACAAACTCTGTGGACTGCTCAAGTATATGGCCAGTCTTGTAGGAATAAAACCCAAAAAACAAGTTCCCTTACATTTAGTGAGAACTTTGGATGTTCCAATTAGTGCCTTTCATCTTCTTGTTGTACACCTCCAGGAAGTGTCTGGTTCCATCTCCTCTGTACCCTTATCTCATCAGCCAGTTATACACAGAAATAAGGCTGCCCCTTAGCCTTCTCTTCTATGTGATGAATTTGGCCAGTGATGAATTTGAAGGCCCTCCAAGGAGCTCAGTTGAGGGTATCACTGTAGTTCTTGTCCTGGAGTGCTGTCTATTGCCTTCTCTGCCAGAGGAACACATTCCCCTCTCCCACTCAGCTGTTTGTCCACCAGGATCATTATCCACAAAGCTGCTCCCTGGACAGGCCCCTGGTCTCTGCTGCTTGCACAGGATTGTCCTTTCCCAGGTGCAGGATGCCAATATTTACTCATGTCAGACTTTATAATGCTCGTGCCAACCCATTTCTCCAAACTGTCCCTACAAACATCAGCCCTGCCTGCCTGCTTTCCCCATTTTGGTGTCCTCCACAACTCCTATCACCACATGTCTTTGAATAAAGCCCCTCTCTGTTTCTCTTGTAGACCTCTTTCTGGTACTGGAAGGTTTCCCCAGAGCTTTCTCTTGGCTCCATACACTAAATAACCCCAGCTCTCTCAGCCTGTGCTCACAGGGGAGGTGTTCCAGCCTCCTGACCCTGTCTGTGGCTCTCCTTGGAGGTCCATGGTCCATTTGTGCAGCTCCACGTGCTCCTTTTGCTTGGGGCCCCAGAGCTGAGCACTGCTCTGCAGGTGAGGTCTCAGGAGAGGGGAGTTCGTGGCTAGAATTGTCTCCCTTGACCTGCTGGCCCTGCTGCCCTTGATGCAGGCCAGGATGTGATTGGTTTCTGGGCTGTGAGTGGACACTGACAGGATAAATCCAGTTTTTCATCCACCAAACACCCTCCAGTCTTCCTCTGCAGGGCTACTCTCAATCCATGATTCCCCAGCCTTGGGATTGTCCTCACCTGTGCTCAGGACCCTGTCCTTGGCCTCGTTGAACTTTCTGAGGTTCTCCCCAGCCCAGCCCTGTCCTTCAAGGTCCCTCTGCAGGGCATCCCTTCCCTCTGGAACACCAACCCCACCACTCAGCTGGGGAAGCAGCAGCTCTGCCTGGAATGCACCTCACCTACCGCAAGGACTTGCAAGTTAGGCTGAGCTGAAGCTTAACCCATGGAGCTGCAGGGGTTCTGTGTCTGAATATAAATAAAAGAGTCACCCAGACAGGACCTGCTCTCCCTGATCCTCCACTCCCATCACTGTGGCTGGCTGGCCATGGAAGCCCACATTAGGCTGGGTGATCTGTGCATTAAAAATTAAGCCAGGATAAGGGAGGTGGCTGTCTCAGCTCCCAGCAGAATCAAGAAATCTGGAGAGGGAATGTGCTCACCCTAAAGGTGACACCACAGTGCTCAGGCTGCTCCTCCTCAGGCTCCGTGGACAGCTCAGTCTCAACCCCAATTTCTTACCAAGTTCTCGTCTTCCCTTGCATTGGACTATTACAAAGATCTCTGCATCACAGTCCTGTTTCAAACTTCTTTTCAGTCAGAGAAACAGCATGAGTTAAAATCACAGAGACAGTGTTTCAAGTTTTAGAAAAACCATGTTGTAATATCCAGAGAATTTGGAGACTCTGTGAGGAGGTGTTGCACAGTCAGCAACAGAAGAAACACGCAGGTTTTAGAGTAGTAGTTGAATTTTTAGGTAGCTTCAACTAAAAGGCCCTGCCCTTCTTAATTCTTTTATTTAAATATGTTTCTAAAGACAATCAGGGATTGGTGAGAGGGGTCAACACCTCTGTAAATTTACAGGATAATTACATGGTCAATTATCTTTCTCCACTTCAGGGGAAAGGAATGAAAAACAATTTCACAAGTGCAAAACAATCCTGGCTAGTTAGGAAAAACAAGGACCATGTTTACAGAAAATGCATGGGAAACTTGTACTACAAAGTTACAATCATGGAACCCTGCAAAAGCAGGGCAACAAGGAGGTTCCAAGGGAAGATGGGAGCTGCTCACCTGCACCCACAGCTCAATGACTGAGCCCTTTCCCTGATGGGAAGTTACTGCCTCTATTTGGCTGCTGGAACAAAAGCAGAAAGAAAAAAGAAAAAAGCCATATGCAGAATAAACCATGATTTCTTTATTTCCCCCCATAAACTGTTTAACTATTCCCAAAATGGAATTTCAGAGTACTGTAGAAACCAGAACTTTCTGCACATTTCCATTGCCTTTGGTGAATACTCTGCAGGGATTCTGTAATTCTTTTTTCCCATCCCAGTTGGCTCCTTAGTGCCAGTGAATAATTCCATTTAAAATCCCTATAAACATAATCCTATTTTCTGCTTGAAAATTGCAGATTTTTTCCACAGGTCCAGAAAGGAATGAAACTTTTGGTATGAAACCATGTTTTCTAACCATCCACAGTTAATACTGTGGATTCTTTGTTCTCATTTCCCATAAACAATAGAAGCTTGGGGGAGAGAAAAAGCAATTTGCTTTCAACTCTAATCCAACTTTTCTCTTTTGCCTCAGTAATCTCCATAACATAAAAGTAAGATTGAGCTGCAGCAAAAACCTGAAATACAGAAATGCTGTGAGACAGCTCTGACTCTTCCCTCAGACGTCTCCCAACACTTGGGGAATGTCTCTGAGGCTGGCTCTGTTAAATAAGATGTATTACAAGTGATAAACAAGCATTTTCAGGTAATTTACTCTTTCACAGCATAATCACTGGCACTGGCCTGTGGAATTACTCATCCTTCCAGTGTTTTTGGCAGAAAGAGCAAATACCTTCAGCAAACTCCTGTTCCTGTGATCCAAGTTCACACAAGCTATGAGATGTCATTCTCAAGTGACAAGATAAAAGCACAGCTCTACTCAGAGGAGCAGGGGATGCAAACCTACCTCCAACAGAGCCCTCCAACAAACTCCCCTTATAGGATTCCTGATGCCTCTGTTAAGGGAAATGATGGTATTCAAGAGGAAAGCAAAATCTCCAATCACCTTGCACTTCTGGTCATTCACAGAAGAGTAACAATAATATAATTACCAAAATTAGATTTTGTCACCATGGGGCTAATTAAAAAGTTCTTGCAGTGCTTCAAGTCATGTGGATCAGGACCACGTGCAGATGCAGGAACCTTGTGGTAATTGGAGCAGAGCTAAGATGGGAATTTCCATGGCAGTGCAGTCACTTCTCCCCTTTGCAAGATGAGAAAATGCAAATTATAACTCTCCCAACCAGCAGCCCCTCACAGCACGTGTGCTGATTCTGGGGGAGGCACCTGTGTGTGCATCCCACACACCAGGTGTGCAGATGTATCCAGCACCAAAATTCCCACCAGCACCAAAATTCCCATCAACTGGCAAGCAGGGAACTCCAGGCCCGGGCAGGGTTATCAGGAGAGCAGGGGATCCATGTTGGTACCTGCAAGTATGGTGTCTTTGGGATGAGCATCTGAGTGCTGCACCTTTGGTGTGCCCAGCTGGAGCAGCTGGCCAGGAGGGGACTGTGGGATGGGTCAGGACACTGTGGTCTGTGCTGGGGGACAGAGGGGTCACACCAGTGCTCAGAGCTGGGAGTGTGCAGTGCTTGTGAGCCCTGTGGTGTCACAGGACTCTGCCAGCCCCACCATGCACGGTGCCTGGGTGTCACCTGTGTCCTGGGTGTGGCTGGGGCTGTCCAACAGCCCTGTCAGTGTCACCTGTGGGTCACTGTCCACGTGTCTGTGTGTGACAGCAGCTCAGCAGCAGGGCTGCCTCACCCTGCAAACAGGAAAGGAACAGCTGTGAAAGCTTGGACAGAAACCCTGGGGGCCCCAGGCTGGGATGGCAGTGGCCATCAGGAGGGCCCCGGGACCCCAGGCTGAGATGGCAGTGGCCACACAGGAGGGTTCTGGGCCCCCAGTTTGGGATGGCAGTGGCCATCAGGAGGGCCCCGGGACCCCAGGCTGAGATGGCAGTGGCCACACAGGAGGGTTCTGGGCCCCCAGTTTGGGATGGCAGTGGCCATCAGGAGGGCCCCGGGACCCCAGGCTGAGATGGCAGTGGCCACACAGGAGGGCCCTGGGCCACAGCTGCTGAAGGCAGCAGCTGCTTTTCCAGTGGCTGAACAAAAGTATTCACCTCTAAAGGAACAGACACCTGGCCCAAGGCAGGGGGCACAGAGTGGCTCAGATACTCTGCAGAAACTCTGCCAGCCCTGAGCACTGAATGCCTGCACTGGGGTAACACAGGGCCTGTACTCAGGATCACAAGGTCTGGCAGCCTGGGGACCAGGGCTTCCTTAAGCTCATCAAAACTACACACATCCAATCAAGATTTCAGGCTGATGTCACCCAAATGTGCATCTTGTCTGGCTCTACTGCAGAGAAAGGGGCATGGGGTGTATGAATTTATCATGATGGAAAGTCTCAGCTGCACTCAGAAGGCTCTGCTTCCAGATCCCATCCACAGAGTCAGATGACAGAAACTCATTTAAACCTGTGATGTATTTAAGCCAAACATCATACAGAGGCAACTTTTCTAAAGTCCTGAGTGAGTTACAAATCCAGGCAGTGAGTCCAAGGCCTGGGAACTCTCAGTGGCAGTCCTCTGTGGGATACAATGACACAGAGGAGCTGAAGGTGACAGCTCTTCTCCAGCTGTAATTGTTTTCTTTTCCAAACACAACCCAAAGCCATTGCAATCAAGGTTTATACAGGCACAGAAACAACGTACCTGGGCTGGCCAACCAGTCTGGCTGACAGAAGGATGCTGCCCACCACAACATCTGGGGAAGCTCTGAAGCCTGAGGCTCTAAGAACTCAGATGAGTAACTAAAGCAGCACTGCTGATTGTCCCCACTGCACTGGCCCAGAAGGAACTGGGTCTGTATCTCAGAGTAGGACAGCCCACTCTCACAGACAGGAACCTGAAGCTCTTGGGAAGAGGAAGAAAGCTGCACCAAACTTCCAGGCAGCAAAGACAGAGTCCAAACAACCCACAAGTACCTCCAACCATGTTTGCTTTCATGACTATTCCTAAAGCCCCATTCCACCCGGCTGTGCTGACACCAACTGCCAGGACTATCCCCAGTTCCATTTACAGCCCTTTCTAATTTTCCTGCCTGGAAAGCCAGCACATTGCCATTCTGCCAGGAGACTGGGGCATCTAGACTTCACCAGGACTGATCCTTCAGCTACTCTGACTACTGCATGGCATAAAGTAGAAATATGTGGACTGCAGATGTTCTGGATGGTGAAGAGTACGTCTTTATCTGCCTGAAGTGCCTTTTAATAGGATTTTCTAGCCCAAACTAGTATCACACTAGGAGTATTTCTCCAGAAGTACTGCTATAATAAACTTCACTGCTCTGTGAACCTCACACCCTGCAACTCACTTTAGGATGTGGAAGTGGGTCAGGGGAAGCACGTGGATACATTTCTGCCACTGTGAGATGATGAAATTGCAATCTTTACAAGGGCAGAGGTGCTGCTTCCCAAGGCAGACCAGGCAGCTTGGATATTCCCAGTGCCCAGCCAGGGGAACTCCCTGAACACAAGCACCACCTTGTGAGATCAACAGAAGAAAACCACCCTGCTCTGAGGTAAGCACAATGAAGGCAATAGCTGAAATGCTGCTTTGGACTAAAGCTGTGACTTGCACTGCCTCACACCATGATGCACCACCCAGCTCTCCTCAGCACAAGCTGAGAAGTAATGGGCACTTAGCCAAGGCAAAGCAGTCCAGGGGCCACAGTCTGACTGTCACTTTTCCCTCCAGGCTGGCAAAGCAGTGTTCTTCTTCATCCCTGCCACAGCACAAGGGGTGTGGAACCCTGGCAGGGTGTAACTTGTTGGACTAGACCCAGCTGAAGGTACTGACACATCAGCTTGGTACCAGCCACAAGAAAAGAGGGGGCAGAATCTCCAAGCACACTGTGTTCAGCACTCTAAGATGGATCTTCTCCCACAGCCACCAAGAAAGAGACTTTAGCTCCTCTGCTTTGCCTGTGTCATCATGGGGAAAAACAGGAAGGGCGACTTCCAGTACCATGGAACAATCACAACAGCATTACAGCCTGTTTGCTGCTGCCACATCTCTCAGGGGAGAAGACATTACACCCCCAGCTGCTTTGCCAGCAGTTCACACACACCATGGAAAAGAGAAGATGGGCAATTCCACAGTCACAATCCTTTGAGGGGCTCATGCCCTCCCCCAAATGCAGGTAATGCTGAGATTCAGGTGGCACTAAGAGGAGTGATTCCTAAACTGGGGATGCACACAGGGCGATGCAGGGGGAAAAGACTGCTCACCCTTTCTGTATGGGGATGGGGAGTGTCAAGGACCAGGGCTCCCCTCTTTGACGGGAAGGCACCTGAGCCCAACTGGGCAGGCCTTAAGCCACAATGTCCCTCAGAGCTGCAGGCAGCTCAGGGAAGATGAAGCTGTAGCCGCTGTCCAGGGTGCGTTTGGGCAGCACCCTCTGTCCCTCCAGCAGCATCACCGCCCGCTCTGGCCCGAACACGGCGCGCACGGCCCAGCCGGGCACCGGCAGCAGCGCCGGGCGCCCCAGGGCCACTGCCAGCTCCCGAGCAAAGCTGCCATTGGAGGTGCCAGGGGAGGATGGGGCAACTCCATTGAGGATGCCGTGCACAGACTCTCTCTCCAGGGCGTGGCACACAATCCCACACAGGTCCTGGATGTGGATCCATGGGAAGGGCTGGAGTCCAGAGCCCATGGGGCCTCCAAGTCCCAGGCGGAAAGGCAAGAGCATCTGAGCGATGGCACCACCACCTCGACCCAGCACCACACCTGTGGGGACAAGAGAGTGACACCAGGTGCCCCTGCCCAAAGGGGAAAAACCCCTTCACACCCACACCTACAAGCAGCACAATCCTCAGAGGGCTGGACTGCAACAGGACCCCAACAAGGAGAGACAGAAGAACTGATGCCCTTTACCCACCTCTTCCTATTCTTGCCCCAGCAGCAAAGCAGAGTCACCCTTAACAAGCAGGATGCCCCATCTCACCTGATCTCACCACAACTCCACGAGTTGGGCTCCCAGGGATGACAGCTGCAGCCTCCCACGAGCTCACCAGGCGTGAGAAGAAGTCAAAATCCCCTCCTGGACTGTCCTCAGTGTACTCAGCTGTGGGGCTGGGGCGGTAATAACCTGGAAGGTAATAGCAGAAAGGGGGTCAGGGCTGAATGATGACACCAAGCCCCCCTTCCCCATCAGACCATCTCTTCTCTGCTTCCAGGAGCCCAGAACTCCTGTGAGGAAAGGCTGAGAGAACTGGGATTGTACAGCCTGGAAAAGAGACCTAATTGCAACCTTCCAGTACCTGAAGGGAGCCTACATGAGAGCAGGAGAGAGACTGTTTATAAGGGCCTAGAGTGCCAGGACAAGGGGGAATGGCTTCAAACTGAAAGTCAGCTTAGATTGGCTATTACAAAGAAAATCTACCCTGTGAGGGTGGTGAGGCCCTGGCACAGTGTGCCCAGAGAAGCTGTGGCTGCCCCATCCCTGGAAGTGTCCAAGGCCAGGCTGGACAGGGCTTGGAGCACCCTGGGATAGTGGAAGGTGCCCATGGCAGGGGATGGAACTGGATGGTCTCAGAGGCTCCTTCCAGCCCAAACCAGTGCGGGATTCCATGAGCTCAATCCCTGCACCAGGGACACTCTCACATGAACAGCACAGGCTCTCTGATGGCAATGCTGACAGGTTTCTGAACTACCAATGCACTCTATGGGTTCAGCAAGATCCATTGACACTCAGGCAGCCCCAAAACCCAACCGGGCCTGCAGGCACCACACTGAGCTGGCTGGAAGGAGCCTGCTTTAGTACTGGGCATCACAGAGCATAAACCATGGCAGCTTTAAAGGCTGCAGCAAGCAGAACGTTGGAGATAACGCAGAGGGCTTCAGCTGAGGCCTTACTTAGACAAACTGATTCTATGGGATGCCTAAAGGCTTTCACAGGAACACACAGAAAAGCTTCTGTCCTAATGACACCAAGACAAAGCAGAGAGACCCAAACTCCTCCCCAGCAGTACTAAAAAGCTTGTCAAGGCTTGCCTAAGCACAGTGACATAGATGGCAATGATCCAAACATTTCAGGGTAAGACACGTGCTCCCATGGAACTGTTTCTGTCTGCAGGCAAAGCCTCTCCAGGTCAGCCTGAGTGAGGCCCTGGCCAGGCCCAACCAATACCTACGCCAGTGACGAGGACCCAGGCCTGGGGTGGCTTTTCAGCAGCAGCAATGGCTTTGGCCAAGGTCTTCGTGGTCTCCACCCGACTGCTGATGACCTCCTTGCAGAAGGCATCACCCCACCTGGGAAAGGGAGAAGCAGGGATTGAACACCTCACAAGGACACCCCAGAAACACTGCCAGCAAGGGGACCCCAGCCCACACCCACTCACAAGCACAGGAGGGGTCACAGGAACTCCCCCACCCCAGGGCAAAGGGGGGACATCATCTTACAACATAAACACAGGGGAGCTTTGGAAGATGGGGTCTCACTTCCCTTCCAAGACTGTGGGGTTTGCACTGCTTTAGGACAAGGTCAGCAAAACAGCTGGACACCAAAGCTGGTGTTCCTCCTAGCAGTCAAACTTTGGCTCTGATTTTGCATTATCAAGTGTAAGCATTTCCTTTTGGAAATGTGGAACTAATATTTCTGGCCTTGAGCTGTAGATCCAGGAGAGAACCTTTCTTCCAAAGGTCTCTCAGAACCTACCAGGCCCACAGAAATGTTCTGGATACTTGAAGATGAATGTCAACAGCTGGTTAACTCAAGAACTGCCTGGTCATGTTATTTCCTTCCTTTCCACACTCTCTGACAACACAGGACTGTCCTGCCTCCACCTTGTCCCAACAGCAGTATGGGAGACCAAGTTACCTGCGTAAAGGGTTGAGGACATTTTCACCAGCCAAGTTGACCACGGCATCGCAGGCAGGCAGCCCAGAGCGGGACAGCTCCTCCTGCCAGGAGTAACAGAGACACCACACATCAGGCCTCCCCTCTGCTCAAGCCTTCCCTACAACAATCAGGGGAGGCTCCTAAGAATTCCAGCCAGTTTCCTCCTCACATTTCCCGAGCACAAGCACGAATGGAGAAGGTTTTGCTCCCTGGAGGTACAGCAGTACCCATCGCAATGACTGTAACCCATGGAGCACCCAGCAGCCCAAGAACATCCACAGGAGCCAGACTTCCCCTGGCAGAGTCTCTGCACGCCATGGAAGGTCAGGGCACTCAGGCTGGTTTCTCAGCGCTGTCACCTTCCCCCTCCTGTGCCCGCTGCCATGCCATACCCAGCTAATCCGATCCTTGCCCCCTTGGCGAGACACATGGGTCACTTGGTGCCCGCGGCTCCGCAGCAGCTGCGTCAGGGCTCTGCCCACGAAGCCTGTCCCACCACCTGGCGAGAGACAGACACATAGACAGACAGACAGACATGCGGTCACAGCTGTGTCCCTGGGACAGCACTGCCCGGCCGGGGGTGCCTCAGCGCAGCCCCCACAGCGCCCCGGCCCGCGCACCATGGCCAGCCTCCCATACCCGGGGGGAAGAAGAGGGGGCCTGGCTCCAAGCCAGCGGGCAGCACCCGCACTCCAGGATCATCCGGCCCTTCTCCAAACCCGCCTGGCCCCTCTCCAGACCCGCCCTCCCCTCACGGCCCCGCTCCCTCAGACCCCGCACTCACCCACCACCACCCGCATTGTGGAGCCGCGCATGCGCCGAGCAGCGCCCCCCGCGCATGCGCCCTCCGCCGCGCACGGCGCCCCCTAGCGGGCGGGAGGCTTTTAAAGGGCCTTGCTGTGCTCGGGACCGGAGACCGGGGACACGGGGAACGGCCCAGGGCCCACCAAGAGAAACGGGAAACGGCCCGGGGCTGAGGGGGAGACACCGGGAACGGCCTGGAGCGGGGCTGGAGACACGGGGAATGGTCCAGGGGGAGACTTGGGGAACGAAAGAGAGCGGCGCTGGAGAGACAGGGAATAGCCCGGGGCCCAGGGGGAGACACCGGGAACGGCCCCGGGGCTGAGGGGACACTGGGGGAGCGGCCCCGGGGCGGGGGGGACCC
>VZTZ01035137.1:0-16387 GCA_013400955.1 Drymodes brunneopygia
TCAGTGAGGGAAGCAGAACTGATACCTAAAGAGAGGAGCATGAGAAGTGCTTTGANGGGCAATCTGAGGAGCTTGTTCTGGTTCTTCTTGTTTTTTTTTTTTCTTTTCCTCTTTGTCTTAGGTGTATTAATAAACTTTCCTTATCTTCCTAAAGTTTAAGCCTGTTTTGCCTATTCTTAATCCTTATCTCACAGCAAAATCAGGTAAATTTTGGTAAGTGTGCTGGCATTTGGCCAGAAACTCAAATAGGCGAACTGAAACCACTACAATGTATTAGAGTCACAGAAGAAATATTTAAACATATAAATTTAATTTAAGCAGTAGTAACAGTAATTGGAGATAAGGAACAACAAGTTAGGGAGATGCACTGGTCTGTAAAAACCATGAAATTTAAATAAAAAAAACTATTTTAATTTTCTGCTGCTAAGATCTACCTGTGCTTTTAGATGGACAAAAATTTTAAGACTAAAACTAAGTAAAAAATTAGAAAATGCACTTCATAAAACAACCTTGTCTTATCACAGTACAGAAGGTCCTTTCAGTGTTGTGATCCACCTCTAGTATCTAGGTTCTGTAAAAGCCCAATATCATAGCATTTCCCCTGAGGACCCAATAATTTCAGAGATCTATTGGAAATCCAATCTCATAAAACTTGTAGCATAATTTCTGCATAAAAATATATAAACTGGATTCACTTAGTCAGACTTTTCTTTTTTCTACAGATAAAAATATCTGGATACTTGCAAACATTTTCTCACTCATTCAATACCACCATTCAGTTTACATAAACAGAAGAAAAAATTATTCCAATGTGTCCTTATCCTTTACTTCGATTGTATATCTGAAGAAATATTCTTTTGGAAAAACTGAAAGTTCTGTGATTTTGTTCATGTATTCCTTAGTCTCCTGAATACAGCTGCCAGTATTCAATAGAAATCTGGTTTTTGGAAGATGATTATTGTTGACCTGAATCAGCCCAATTACAGAAAAACAAATTATCAGAACACAGTTGCCATGTAAAATTAATTGACAGTTACTACTCATATGGACTGCAGTAGAATATGCAACCTGTTGAATTAGCAAAGACAGTCAAAGGAAGGATTTCTCATTAAAAAATGAACTCACATTGTGGGATTTCTTCTTTGTCATACATGTATAGGATGATTTTGAAAATGAACCATATGACCCATATTCACTTCACCTACCATTAAACACTTGACTGAGGATTGCAAGATGGTAAACACATTTCCCTCATGCAGGCAACTGAGAAAGACACATCCAGAGGGTGACTGATAATTGACTACAATTATCATTATTATAATTATGACATTTCTCCCTTAATGATGGAGTGATCTTACAATAATAATCTAACTACCTCAAAAATCTCACGTAAATGTTTGGTTTAGTACTGAGATATATCCAGGACTGTTACTCAATACCTCATCTGCAAAATGTGGAAAGCAGTATTTCCACAATTTTTCGGAAGAATAAAAGGCACATGGGACACTGAAAGACACAGAAAGGATACGGTGTTGGGCTGGTTTCAGTTCACTGGACATTAGTCATCTGCCCTCTGATTTACAGCAGCAGAGGTAAGACAGGCCACCAAAATGAATTTTCACTATGAAATAAAATCCTTAGTATTTCTGGGATTCACTGTCACTGCTTCCATGTATCCACTGACACAGATGTTCCTTATCTGTTGTTTCCTTTTTACATATAATAGAATATTCACAGGCTTAGAGTCAATACTCTGTGGGTTGAAGGAAAAAGCAGTAATGCATTCAGAAAATGTGCCCTGAATAAGTGGTGTCTAATGTGTTAGAGGACAGCTCAGATGTGTGTACAATCCAGTTTTCCCTTTCAGCACTCACAAACGCTCAATCTTCAGTCAAACTCTACTTAAAAGCAGTTGACATTTGGGCCCTGCCTGCATTCTCCCTTAATTCATCAACACATACCTGAAGAGAAAAGAGATACTCCATCTCCAGAAAAAATATGGAGTTTTTTGGAAGTAGGCCTCACGAAGATATAGCTTACTTAATTTGTCTTGCATAAACACGTCACTCAAGAAGACATCAAAGAAAACAGAGCTGTCATAAATCTGATGCTTTGTTTTTTGTTGTTATTATTGCTCAGCTAGTCAAGGCAATGAAGTCTCAGTGAACTTCATGAAGGTAAATCATGCTAAGCTAGGACCATTTTCAAACTTAAGAAACATGGTACCACCAAAAAAAAATTTAGAAATGTTCCATATATGTAACTGACACTGAAATGTAGCTACAAGATATTTATCCTATAATTGCCTTTTGTTTGATTACTAAATTGTAGGTGTTTAATTTTGATTGCAGTCTTTTTAAGGAAAAAAAAGTAAATTAGTTAGAATCCAGCCTGCTTTCTCTGAGTTAGCTCCACAATGTGAACCACAGCATAGTAAATGGAGATTTGCTTTATAGACCTAAAAGGCTTAAATCCTACTGTAAGTAGGAATAATTTTACAAGAAGATAGATGTTACTGGTGATCTTTACAAGGAGCTGTGTAACATTACCCGTGATTGTATGTGGATTAGCTAGCAAGAAAACAGATTCTGCTTCTACTGATGCAAACAGGAGTCATGGCAAAACCCAAAACATGTCGGGAGACTGTTCAGTCAGGTTTTGCATTTTAACCTGTTAATGACAAATAACAGATGGATATTTATAGTTGCCTCTTGCAAAATTGGAGTACCAAATACATTTTGTTCATTCTAATTTGTCTAGTTAGGTGTAAGTTCTAAGTGACAGGCTAAAGGCATCCTTCTGGCATGTAGAATGTTTTCTTTGTACTGCTATGCTAGTGATGTTGAACCAATGTGATTTTGTCAGGGAAGCCTGAATCTTTCTCCTGAAACTTTCCTGTTTGCAAAAGCTGTCAGTTTGAAACTGGTTATATGTTCAGAAAGAAGTGATATTTTAAATTTGAAGTAAAGTAACAGGCTTGAAAATATTTAGTGCTTTAAAACCATCTATTTTATCTTAGAAAATAAGTGTAACCACAGAATTATTTGAAATGCAAATAGAGTGAACACAGAAACCCCTCCAGAACTACTTCTTAGTCCAGTTCTTGTTCTCATAGTAAATTACTAAGAGGAATCTAGCTGCAAAAAAAGTCTTCTTTTTATACCAGTATAAATGGTACAGTTTTATTTTTCAAATTTACAAAACAGCATTGTTTTTGATGGATTATGGTCTGGAAAAATGGTATTGCTATATTTTGAAATTAGATTTTTATATAGTAAAACACACAACACACAGTAGTTCATCAACCTTGTGCTACTGTGCAGTACCGAGATGTCTTTTGAAGTTTATGTTTCTTTTGCTCTTTAATGCCAAGATTTGCAAAATAATTTGGGAACAACAAGAGAAGCATATGTTAAAATTTGTGTTCAAATGACAATAGAGATCAGTTAGCTTTCCCTTTAACTTTGTAAATGTCTCCAAAATTCTTCCCAAAATCATCACAAAGATTAACAAAACTATCACATGTAAAGACAGAAGTCTAGTAATCAGCAATCAAAATTACTATCAATAATGCTGTCAATGAAGAAACGTAATGCAAAAATATAATACTTAAGCTTCAACGCAAAGAAACAATAGCATAATTCACACTTAAAAATTAAGAAAAGCTAGTTCTAGTAAAAAAGTCCCTGTTAGCTTTAACTTCTCTTTTTTGTGACACTGAATGGAAACTTCAGCATATGATCTTCTATTTTTACCATTTTTCTTAATCTTTGAATATCACTAAAGAAACCCTAAATGCTTCACAATCCTATCTTCTGCTTCTATGCACTGGTATCTCAAAGTAAGAATTGTCTTTAGTTTTACTTGATGATGGAAGAATCCTCTTGCTGTCACTAGAGGTATGACAGCAGACATAGCATTAGGAGCATGGTCCTCATGGCATGAAGTGCTTTTTGGTGTCTTGTTTTAAACTCTGGTTGTAATGAAAGGCAAACACAAGTGTTGTTTTCTCATCAAGATGTCAGCAATCTGAGCAGAAGAGTTCAATTCCATGATTTTTAAATACACTGGTTGATAATGGATTCTAGCAGACATAAAATTGTTTCTGGGATTCTCTTAAAAATTCCTTGAGACTTTTTCTCTTATACACTTGAGACTTTTTGTTGTGTCCACCTTTGTCCGATGGACTGGCGTGGGTGCAGTCCCTTGGCAGATGCGACTGAGTGTCCACAGCTCTGCTGTGTTCACTGTCCCCGGGAGGGCAATTCCCTTGCTCTCTCGGGCTGCTGCTCCCAATGCAGTGAACAATGTATCTGTGCTGGTTAGCTGTAGGAGAGATCCCTCGCCTCGGAGTAAATGAGAAACTCCAACACAGAGTTAGGAGCACTCAGGGCATCCGAGGTCGAGAGATCCCGAGAAGTCGGAGCACCTGCCCTTTATTGTGGAACCGCGGGCTAATCAGCTCCGAGCTCGGGGGAGGAACTGGGGAGGGATAAAGGATAAGGGACCAACTGGGATAACAAAGGGGAGGAGAGGAGATGACAAACAGCTTAACAGAACAACGAACTATCGAGTACAAGAGAACTTTCTGGAAACAGGGGGAGACTGACAGGTGATTGACAACTGCAGTGTCCAGTGGACTCGAGGACATTCAGCCCCTTGAAGGTCCAGCCCTGTGCGGGAGCATACCATCTTGAAACCCCACCTCAGGCGTGCTCTCTAGTTTTTTGCCTCTTTCCCCCAAGGCTTCTTCAAGGGAAATGCTCCCCAAGATGTCAGAACAACCTTCACAACTTTTATATATAGCTAATTGTGTATCCTTGTATGCAGTTTCAGATACGTAGTTTTAGGTACAATGTACTTCTAAGTTGCATTTCAGCCTTAAAAAAATTATTAGCAGAGCCATCATTCTCAGTATTTGTTCCCTCTGCAATCTGAAAAGTCAATCAAAGATCTGTGTCATTCTGTAGCACTGAAATGATGAGGTCCACTGCCATTGGTTGACCATGACACGCAGTGGGTGAGCAACTGGCTCATGGGTCGGGCACCAAGGGCTACAGTGAATGGGGTGACATCAGACTAGTGAGCTGTCACTAGAGGGGCTTCATCCTTGGCCCATTCATCTTCATAAATGACCTGGAGACAGGACTGGAAAGGATACTAAGTAATTTGGCCAATGATATTAAATTGGGAGGAGTTGCTGACTCCCTCAAAGGCAGAGAGGCCCTGCAGAGAGACCTGGGAAAATTAGAGGGCTGGGAAATAAGTAACCGTTTGAACAAACACAAGTGCTGGATCTGCACCTGGGATGGGGCAACTCTGAATGTGTGGACAGACTGGGAAATGAGAAGCTGGAGAGAAAAGGGAGGAATGAGAGGCCCCAAAGAAAGGGACCTGAGGGTTCTGGTTGATGGCAAATTAGATACAAGTCAGCAGTGCCTGGCAGCCAGGAGAACCTACAATGTCCTGGGTACATCAGGCACAGCATCGCCAACTGGGCAAGGGAGGGGATTGTCCTCCTCTGCTCTGCCCTGGAGCAGCCTCACCTCGAGTGCTGAGGGCAGTTTTGGATGCTACAATATAAAAAAGATGCAAAGCTATTAGACAGTGTCCAAAGGAGGATATGAAGATGGGAAATGGTGTAGTGGGGGAATCATCAAAGGAGCAACTGAGGTCATTTGCATTGTTAAGTTTGGAGTAGAGGAGGCTGAGGGGAAACCTCCTAGCAATCTACAGCTTTCTCATGAGGGGAAGCAGAGAGGCAGGCAGGCACTTCTCTATAATGACCTGTGACAGAACCCAAAGGAATGGCAAGAAATCGTGTCAGGGGAGGTTTAGGTTGGATATTAGAAAAAGGTTTATCACCCAACGGGTGGTTGGGCACTGCAACAGGCTCCCCAGGAAGCACCAATCTTGACAGAGTTCAAGAAGTGTTTGGACAATGCTCTCAGGCATGTGGTGTGACTCTTGGGATGTTCTGTGCAGAGCCAGGACCTGAAGTTCAATGATCTTTGTGGGTCCCTTCCAACTCAAGATATTCTGTGATTCTAAAGTGGCACTCTCTGAGAGACAGATAAAGGATCTAGAAGAAGGGCAGACATCTCCATGACTTCTGATTATGCCTATGCCTGCTGATTGTTAGTTTTTTGTGCTAACATGATCAGGTCATGAGGAAAGTCTATGGTTGTTCAGGAAATGTTTTCCTCTTAGAGGAGGAGTCTCAAATTACATAAATCAAGGGAGAAATAACCTGAAATTCTTAACTAATAAGCAATGAATACATTATTTCTAAATGTGTTGACATTCAAATATTCTATTCAAAAAACCCAAAATCAAGACTTCTCTTCTTGCCCTAGATCAGTTTCAATAAAATAAATATTTATCAAATCACAGTGCTTTCCCTATTTGCTTCACCGTTTAAGTTAAATTCACTATGGAGAATGAAAAGCCTAATTTTGGAAACTCTTGAATAAACAATGTATATATGTGCTTTTTAAACCTTTCCATTGCCATATACCCATGCCAATTTGACTGCAATTCAACTTCTTTAGGAAGAACAGTATTTGTGCTAATGTGGCCTAATTAATAAGAATCAGAATTGACTCTGCTATCTTGATTCCATCAATATTTGCAAGGTTTTCTAAAGCACTGAGGAGATATTTGAATGGAGGGACACGGAAAGGAGTAAAAAATTAAGCAGGCATGTGGTTTTCATTTGGGGTGGAGGGAGACTGTTATGAAATTTACTTGACTGCTGCAGGCAATATTGGAGGATTAAATGGAAACTGGCTGAACATTAGCTTCCAGTTTATAAAGAGCATTCACTCTATAAAGTTTCCTTATAGCACCTTTTTACATAATGAGCTTTAACTAAATTCTGTCAGCACAGAAAGAGGTTCATATGGTTTAAGATGTGTCTTACTTCAGGAATTCTGAAGATTTTCCTTTCAAAGGCAGAGAAGAGCTTTAAAGGATGTTTGATTTTTTAAGCGATAGAAGATGTTGTACCTATTCTATTTCTCATGTTTTCAGCTACAGGCTTGAAAAAAATTTATGGCAGAATGTTGATCTTGTCAGCTGCAATTACCTTTCTCCTGATTATTCCTCTGCTATTTTATGTAACTCCTAGCCCCTTAAGAAAGTGTGATTTTTCCCGATAGCTTTGCAATTGCTAAGGAAAACAGGAGGACAAAATTTATAAACTGATGCCATTTACATTTCATTTTCTTAATTTTCAAGTTTTTTCTTTACTTCTCTTCTGGACTCAGAAAAAATTGTCAAGAATTGTCATTTCTGAAATCTACTTTACTTATCAAGGTGGCTGCCCGTCCTTTTCTTTCTGCTTTCTTGACCTTCAAGACCTTCCAGTAGCCTCCATCCAGCAAAAGTACTAGTTATGAGAAAAAGAACGCAAGACGTGTCAGGATTTATCTGCCCTTGTTTTATTTTAACATTATCCTTTTGCAAATAGTTCCTTTTTCAAACCATAGTTCAAGGCAAAAGGATAAAAAGAATTAATTCTGTGTCCAAATATGTTTGTATGGAAACTAGATATTCATGTTCTGATAAGATAGAAATTAATTTCTTCTCAAAACATTATTTGAGATGAAAGATCAAAAAAATTCTAAACTGCCCTATGGCTGCAAAGCAATACTTTGTGCTTCATTCTTCTTTTTTGGATTAATCTATTTAAAGATTTACCAAACAGCTCAGATTGAAAAATACCATCACCTGGGCAAATCAAGTATTCATTTGAACTTTTCAAAGGATTCTCCTTTAAAGCACTATTCAAATGAAATACTTTATAAAGATGGGGGACTTAATGTCATTTGATTGAAAAATCTACTAATGTCTTTAGAAAGGCATTAGTATACATATAGAAATGTAAAATATAGACAAATGTATAATTTGATTCATATTTAACCAATACCGACATGGCATAATGCAGCAGAAGTTAAAACTCTCTTTGAACAAAGGAGTTGCCCAAAGCAAACAGGTGATAAGTGAAGATGGCATCAGCCACATAACATGATATTGACACATGTATAAATTTGTTTATTTGTAATTTTGCAGCCAGGATTATCCCCTTGAACTCCACATATAATGAATGAATTTTTTGGCATACTAACTCAAAGGGGAAAGAATCAATTTTACAAGTGTAATATAAAATGTGATATTTATACTATTTTCCGGTTGTAATCAGCACTGTCTGATGTGCAAGTAATTTGTTGAATGCCAAAGATACTCCTGTCTGGCTAACAGTTGTTGGCTGATTTTGCTGAAAGCTGTGTGTCAGAACGAGAATCTGTTTGTGGTAAAATGGTTCGTGCAGGAAGGTAGGCAGCCTGCTTCCACATACTGCGTTAATGATGCCTCTTCAGAGCAACCACATTTTCCATTTTGGAGCCTTGCTCTAAGTCATCCTGAAGTCTCCACTGGGAGAACATGGGGGAAAGATGGTATATCTTTGCCTCAAAGCCTCAGTTCCCCAATTCATTTATTTACCAAAATGAAAACAAGATGAAAATAGCTCTCTGAGCTAAATTAGTAATTGTTTATTTTAAGAAAACTAATAGCTGTACTTTGTCTTTCTTTCCCAAAGATCTCAATATTCTTTGCACTAGATAAACAAGTCTCAGATTATGTTAAGTATTACCTTTTCCAAATATTCTATTGGGTTATGAAGAGACAGTGAAAGGAAGGGGTATGAAACAGAAGAATGCGCAGCCATGTGTGCTGCTTTACAGAAACCCTGGAAGAGAGCTGTGGCACTGGCTGAATCACTGCTCCTCCTGGCAGCCCTTTAACTGAGGTGGGGGTCAGCATGCAGGATGGAAAAGGCTCAGCAGAGACGAGCCTGACCACTTCCCAGCTCAACTTCATCTGCTGAAATTGAAAGTACCAACAACAAATCCACTAATGCCTTTGCCTACCCCTGTCCCCTGATGGCCAACCTGGACCAGTGATGAAGAGAACTCTAATATTATCATCCTGGTAGGGGAGCTGCTTTATGCTTTAAGCTGCTTTAAGCTGCTTCAAGAATGTGTCTGTAACATTGTGGGATCCAGCCCTCAACTCCATGCCAGAGGCCACACAGGAACTACATGGTACAAGCTGGGAACAATCCCAGGTTTCCCAGTAGAGGGACCCAAGTCTTGATTATAAGACTATACTTTCTTTCTCCTCAATCCTTTATTTTATTTTCAGTAATGTAATAGATTCAAATCCCCTCATAACCTCATTAAAGTACTGCATCCCAGTCCCTTGCCCATCATCAGCAGGCCACCCTGCAGGTCTGAAACCGCTTCAGATGGCAATTTTTCAAGCCACGCTAATCAAAATTAAATATCTCTCAATTAATTATCCCTCTACAACCTGCATTCCAATCCCACTCCATAATTGACAATTACTTGCCCATTCTTCCTCACAAAGCCTGGAGTAAATTGGATAATTTTAGCATTTGTTTTATTTTGACTGTTCCTAAATTTAACGTGGGAAATTCTTTGCACCCACTCCCCCTTCCTGTTTTGGTAAAACAAGTTAGTTACAACCGATGTCTTCACAATTAAATTTTCAACAACACATCAGGAAGGGCTTTGCCTCAGCTCTTTATTGATCTCATTATTACGAAAAGCATGTGGTTATAGCTATGTCTGGCACTTTATACTTTTTCTTGTGACTTTAAGAGGTACTAAACAGCATATTCAAAATATCATATTTAATATAAAAAATACATATTAAGGCTTCTGCTCCAATTTCTTCCAGACCAACATGCTGCAAAGTATTTCCCGGTTAATATTAAACACACATGAGAACATTTGCACTTACGGTTATGAATCAGTTCTTGACCTTCTAAACTTGTATTGTTCTCTGATGAAAATGTTGTTTCTAATTCCCTAAAAGGTCATGACCTGGTGTGTATCCAAAATCAATTAAAATGAAGTCCTTAAAGCTTTTTCATATGAATTCTAACATGTTTTCTAAGAATTATAGTCTCAGACTTAAACCTCTGCTGTTTCAGATTTTTCCAATATGTGTTTCTGATTACTCTGAGCAGCTGAGTGTGCTGTATTTTCTATCATTCATTCCCTGTACAAAAGAGCCCTTATGGTTTATCACCTTCCTCTTCATCACACTCTCTTGGAATCAGAAGAATGAGAAGCATTAAAAATCTGGTTAGCCATCAAGGCCATTCTCTTACGTAGGCCCACCTATTTCTTACAGAGCTGTTCATGCTGGAGTTTTCCAGTCTCATTTGAATCTCCTATGGTTTCTTTTGCAGGGCAGTGATTGAGTGAAGAGCAGCTCTTCTCTTGCTGTTCGGTCTCCATTCTCCCTCTAAAAACCCTTCATTGTCACCCATGACTTGACCATGTCCCATCTCACTTAGGCTGCTTCTGCCCAATGAGTTTTGCTGTACTCCGTAACATCTCTATTCTTGCAACCCAAGATGACAAATAATGTGGGAGAAAGTAAGACAAAGAAAAGACACAAAAGGCAAATTATGAAACAGAAAAGGCAAATAAGGCACTAGAGAGCTTCTAGCTGGATGACTTCAAATGATATCAAGGAAGAGAAAACCCCCCACCAACAATCAGAACTCAGATTTCAGACCCAAGTTAGTGAACACAGCAAAGAGTGGACTGCCAGAATTGACATACATAAATACCCCAGTTGGAATTAATCACCAACAGGGGATTTAAAAAGGAAAATAGTCAGAGGACTGTGGGAATGGGTTGTGAGTTTTGAAGAAAGGCAACTGGAGACAAGAGCTGAAGAAGGAAGCTAACAGAGAGAGGAAGCAATAGCTTGGATAATTGCTGTCAAATAGCAAGACTGTGGCATGATAAAAAATTTTTACTGAGCACACACATGAAACAGTCAGTCAGGTAAAGCTCAACTGGAAATGCTATCAATCCCATTTGACAAATCAGGGGACTGGAACAAAAAGATTTCTAATATTCTAGTGAAATTCAAAGACAGAAACACTGCCTTCGATTATTAGGTGCTCTTAGAATAACAATGTAGAACATGGAACAGTAATTACTATAAACAGCAGGAATCGGAAAGAGAGACAACATCTTTTATTAGCTCAACTGATATAGCTAGAACACAAAATCTCAGAAGCACACAAGCCTTTTTTAGTACTTTTTTTCAATTACTAGCTCTATTTAAATTGGTTTATTTTAGTACAAAGTTCTTTCTAGTGTAATGGGTATTATTTTAAAAATGGCACATAACTTTGTAAGTGTTATTTGACTGATTCTCTTCATAGATTTTTAGTTCACATTGTAGTTTAATCTTAAGTCACTCGCCTGACATTGTTTTAAACTAATTTTCTATTTGTATATGGATTTTTCAGCTCACTTAAAATTTTCAAAATACAGCTTTTGACTTAAGCTTAGCCTAGGCTAACTAATCATTCAGAAAAGCAACCAGAATAGCTTTTCACATAGTGAAATTAAGAGAATTAGGAAGATAAGCAGGAACACACTGTATTTATCAGTGTAAATACTATATTTTACTTGTAGTGCACTGAAGCATCAGGGATTTAATAAACTAGTGATTTAATAAGCTAGTTCCTTAAATACTAGGATTTATGAGATTTTTTTTTAATCTGTAAATTAATAACTTGGGAGTAACGATAATCTTACTGTGCTATCACACTGCAAGTTTGTTACAAGTCAGGCAACCAATAACACTCCTGATATTCAGGAATGTCTGTACATACTCAGCTGACATACAGGTGTTGGGTAATAAAACAGAAATAGAAATCTGATAGTTAGGCAGAAAGTTACCAGATGTTTCTAAGACATAATTAGGAGAACAAAGGCAAGAGATGCACTGATACTGGTAAAAAGAAACACCCATCATCTTTGCTTGCCTGCTATTTTGAAAGTTTACATGGGAAGAAGAATTCCTCTTTACATTTAAAAACCAAAAGACTGTATTTGCACCATATTGTATACAATTTTAGGGCAAAGAATGTAAGAGACCCATATAAAAATAACTGTAGACCTTCAGCACTATAAGGCAAGTAATTTTTAAAATGGGCAATTAAGATGGAGGAAAGTTAATGGCTCAGTTTGAAATGTGCTGAGTAATGCTTTAAATATTCAGCAATGATTACTACGAGCAGAGTAGCGATTAACACAAATTTTCTTGGTAAATTGGAAATAAAAGTTCAATAAAACATAGGGTTGAAATCTGATCTCATTTCTACTCACACAGCACTGGAATAACTCATTTGACATCCCTGAAAAAATGTGCAGCTACATGTTGCTAAGTCCCAGAATTCTGCTCCAAGTACAGTTTGCAAGAACATAGAGTTTTTATGCAGTAGCTTTACCAAGAAGCTCTTTAAAGTTTATAACTAAAGTTTATAACAGCACATCTGTTGTTTCAATAACTCTGCCTTTATCAGTCCCATCAAAGCTGCTGCCCAGCATGAGGTTGCTAGGACCTATAATGAAGTGATGCTGCTGTGGGTTTCCTTGTAGCTCAAGATTTTCCACTTCTAGGCAGGTGACTGTAATTTTCACCACATCAGGACAATTACTTTTAAGAACGGAAGGAACCTTCACCCTCCCTTCTTTTCCTCTACCCCTCCCAGCTTAGGCTGCATATCATGATCCACAAAATTTCAGAGAATACTTTGCTTGTGATTCTCAACATAACCAGTACTGCAGGAAATTGAACTGCAAGACAGAAAAGTATTTTTTAAAGGAAATTCTCTTTGTAAACCAAAGGCTGGGAAACAGATCATGGAAAATACTGTGAATAAGCTTTTTGATTTTACCTTTTGAACAGATGATACTATAAAACAGTTTTTCAGAAAAAATGCTTAAAGCACACACACACACACACAAAAAATCATGGTTTCATTTTAGCATCAGAAGAGGTTGAGAAACATATTTTAATTTGTGCACAACTGTAAATCTGCAGAACACCACAAGGTTTTCATTCTTATGACAAACGTTAAACATACAGAAGATTTCTATTTTATATTGTGAACTCCCTAAGCAAAAAGTTGAAACTGCAAATCCGCAACTGAAATAATTTCCTTCATGAAACAGAAAATGAAGTCGAACTGTAAAGGCATAGGAATCCAAACTTGTACCAGGCACAAAAGTGTTCAGACTATCAGATGTAACAATTGTCATAACTCCTTTTTTCTTTGACTTTTTGAACCACACCACGACTTTAAAGATTGGCTATCCATCAGTGGTATGAACAAATATGGTGCATTCATCTGCTCTGTTTTCATATTTGTTCTAAAGAAAATGAATTACACCCATTTATATTAGTGTAAGTGATACATAAAGGGCAATGCAACATTGCAAAATATGAAAAATTACTGCATTGTAATATTGTAAAAGCATATACAGCTTCAATAAACTGCTGTCGTTATCTGACTCTACATCATTTATTTATCCTGTATTTTCTTTGAAGTCTAAATACAACACCTAAACTGCAGAGCACAGTAACCTGGCAAAAGAATATATCTTCAAAATCTGTCTACATCAGTGACTTTTTTTTCTGGAAGTCAACCTTAGCACAGTTATCTGACACTAGGCTATCACTGAAGCAGTGATAGAATCACTCCTACCCCAGCTGATGACGGCACGTATCTCCACACATCCTGTTGAATTACTTGCAGTATAAATTGCTCTTACATTGCAGACTTACATAGAATAATAAGGGGAGTTAGCCCACTTTGAACAGCAAAGAGAAGCTGCTAATTTTAAGCTAAAATGTGGTTGTAATGTAAGGCCAAGGTGAAGGAGAAGAAAGTGTCTACCTCATATCTGGCAAAAATACTGGCTTCCAATTAACTACCAATGATGCCAATGAACTTCAGGAAAACAGGCCATGCTAAGAAATTGGTACAATAAGCTGTCACAACAGAGATGCTAGGTTCCTGAGAAGAATGTTGTCCTTGAGATGGGCTTTATTCCTTCTGGAAGCAAGTCTCACTGAAAAAGTTTGTCTTTTATTCAGCTGCTACATCATGTTGTATGCCAACAGGGCCCTTTTACCAAGTTCTCACTACATCATAGACTATAAATTATTTACTTTGAAGAATGGCTAAATACATGGGGCTTAAAAGAAACTATTAACTCTCTTTCCTTTTAATGTACAATGGGAATACTGGTAGACATTACTAGAAAATACTATTTTCTGTTAGTTAATGACAATGTTTGAGTGATTCTTTGCAAACTGATTTAGTTCACTGATTTATTAAAAGTTATTTGAGGACATTTTCAAATATTACTTAGAGAGCTCACATATCCAAAATGAGGTGCCATAAAGGGGACCATATTCCAGAAAGCAGTTCCTTAGCATTTTCTTAGTATTTTTAACAAGAGTAACATACATTATCATACTTTCATTTCTTCTTTCAAAGCATTATTTTTATTTATTGAGAGAGTGTTAATTCCTTTATATTTATAATACAACTTACCAGGATGAAATTATAGAGGAAAACAATCATACATGCAACTCACAGCATATGGTTCTGAAGTAATCAAGTTCAGACATTTTTAAAGGGAAAAACATTAAATAAATAGCAAGATCATCTAAAATTATGGTCTTCAACAGTATTTTTAGGACAGACAAAGTTTATTTTTCTAGATTTTAAACAAAAATCCTCAACAGCAACTCAGGGTATCTTCTTGCCAGCTACTGAATCAATCCTGGTTTGGTTAAACTGTAAATTCAAAATATTACACTTCTAAAACTGAAAAATTCTGGACCCTGGAATTCAACAGTGAAATCTCCACTGACCTCTATGAAGTCAGGTTTTCACCTTCATTTTTTACCTAATATTACGTGCTGCATTTCTAGAGGATTGGTAAATCTACTGAGACCTAGTTTTTAAGCATATTTCACTTGTGTTAATCCACCAGTTTAGACATCTTGGTGTGAAATTCTCCTTCCTGTTTTACATCTAGGTTTAGTGATTATGTAGTTAGGGAATGCTTGAGCTAATTAGGAGGTTTTGCTACTAAACAAAGCTCCTCTGAAATTAAAAAGGAATAAAACCTTTCTCTTTTATGTGGCAACTCTGGTTAATCCATTATGAATCTACTTTAAAAATTACTTGAATCCTGTTTTCCTGGAAAGCGATCAATCAGACAATGACAGATTTTAAAGCCAACATTTGCCTAGAGGCTGAAATAAAAGTAATAGGCAGAACGGCCATGTCTGCACCAAAAGAATGCTTAAAGGTTGTTTTTTTTTGTTTGTCATTATGGTGGTAATGTTTGAAAAATGTTCAGGGGACATTAGGAACATCTTTTTTACAATGGAACTACCACAAGAGTGAAGATTAAAGTAATGTAAAGTGTATGTCAAATGGGGAGTGTTATAATAATGAACACAGAAGTTGCAGCAAGCAAAAGTATGAATCCTCCAAACTTGGATCCTTTTTGAAGGATGGACATAAGAATTGCTATTTTGGTAAATCAGAAATTTACACTCCAACAGTAATCCATTCCTAAAAGCTTGTTTATGAAAAAGCAAACCAAAAAGAGTCCTACCAGCATGTCCTAGAACAAGCCTTTAGAAGATCCAAATCACAGAAAGCAATAAGATATTTTCTATTGTGTTGTGGTGGACAATATCCACTAAGTTCCGTTCACAACTTATACTTCTTATTCAAGCAAATATCCACTGAAAGCAAATAGAAAGCACATATGGGAACATAGCTCAGGTACTGACCTCAGACCTAACCTTTTGTAAAAACTATTCAGATTCCAGACTCAGGGTAATGGCAAAACATTATTTGAATCTTGGTCCTTTCAATTTTAAAATATGATACTAGCATTTAAAGTACAATTTTAATATATGGTGAGTCTTTTTCACAGACTGATATGATAATCATCTATAATACTGGAAAAAATTAATATGATTTATTTTATTTGCCCTTAAGTAGGTGTTGTGGTTTGAAAAGCAAATTAGTGAGACGCTCAAAGTCAGAACTATAATTTAATAGGAAAATTAAAATACATGCAATTGGTACAAAAACGCTGATAGAGTCAACAGATACAGATACAACCTGACACCCTGTTGGTCAGGGTGTTGGTAGCAGTTTAGGGATAGATGTGGCTCTGTTGAAGCAGTTTTTTGAAGGTCTGGTGAAGAAGCTGCTGCTCTCCATGAAGAAGCTGCTCCTTTCTGGCGTTTCAGGGTCTACTATATTCAGAAATGGGGATGCTTGGTTCCCCCCCCTGGGCGGGGCATCTCACAATGGGAATGTGGCAATCCATCAGTGGAGCTTAATGGCCCATTAATAGAGAGAACTTCGTGAGACCTTTCCTGCTAATGGCCCACCAGCTGGCCCATTGGAAGTCCCGCCCTAGGGCCATCAAGGATGGCTGAGGAA
>VZTZ01035137.1:16455-41505 GCA_013400955.1 Drymodes brunneopygia
ACTGGCTGTAGCTAGAACATTACATCCTCCCTTTTTTATTCTTTTAGACCATTGTTCATATATTACAGGACATATTATAGCCGAGTTTATCAACATGTCTTTACAAGAGAAGTTTCAGTCTCAAAGTTTAAGGCACTCCTCATCTCCTCCTTCTCTGGATACAGGCTTTGCTTCATTCATTAACTTAGTCTTTATGTTGTACCTTTTGTAGGTGTCTTCATCTTTTCTTCTTCTGTGTAGGGGAAAACGGATGTTTTCAAGTCCCATCCTGATATTGAAAAGGTTAATTTGTCTTTCGGCCAGGCAATGGTCACATGACCTCTACCTGCACTGTTTGAGTGTAACATTGCCAGCGCCTGAACTGAAGGAGAGGGACCCGCCTGTGCCGCTCTCCATCCAAGCCGCGTCTGAGCTGCAGGGGGTTCAGCCCGATCCTTCTCTCGCACTGGACTGCACGCAGAGCCGGCCCGGCCTAGCCCAGTGGGGCTGGCAGGACCGCGTCTGAGCTGCAGGGGGAGGAGCCCACCTGTGCCGCTCTCTATCCAAGTCACATCTGAGTGACAGGGAGCCCAGCTTGAGCCCTCTCCCGTGCTGGGTCACACCACGGGGCTGGCTCGGGCCAGCCAAGCTGAGTCACCTCGGCCTGGGGCAACAGAATAAAGCTTTTTTGGCTACACCAGAGCTGAGAAAAGTTCACCTGGCTTTCCTCATCCACAGCTGCCGTGACGGACTGAAAGGCTGGCACGGGCTCCCACCCCCACCCCCCCCTCTGCGCCATCTGGGCTGGCAGCCCAGGCCACGTGGCCTGGGTGGACCTCACCAGATGGCGTGGAGGGTTCTCTCTTGGTTTTATGAGTTCTGGAGGTGGAAACTGTAATACCTCCTTTTGGGTACGTCATTTCTGGGTCAGCCTCCTTTCCTTCTGTACCGGAAATCCTGACTTAAGGTTACCCCACAACACTAATGGTGCTATCAACTATAACATCCGTGGCCATAAAATATAGATAAGAATAGACGTAAATTCTCTGCCTTGAGTTATCAACTCTTCATGTTACCAAACCTCCCTATATAGGATTGGTATAGCACAGAAGGAGTAGTGAAGTGTTATGTTTATACTAGGTAATCATCAGTTTTTACAATGGGGATCACCAGATGTAAAGCACCACTAGACAAGAAGCTGTAAGAAGGTATAGGTTGCAAGCCTATAAAAGGCTACAACTTTTAGCAGCTCAATTTCCTTTGACACATATAAGATGTGAGACCAAGATTACTATACTAGTATAGTACTAGTCCCTTCAGTGCAGTTTCCTGTGTTTACAATGAAAACTTCATTTTCGACTGTTCCATTGTTTTGAGAAAGCAAGTGCTGAAAACCCAGATTAAGTTCAAGACTCAGTGTTCATCAGAGTTAAGTGAAACTCATTTTTAGAGTCAAAATTCCATAATTCTTGGTATTAGCACATATATGAATAAAGCATAAAGATAAACTAAACAGCACCCTAAACACTGAGTCAATTCTGCAAGTACATTTGTCAGGAATACAGACTGAAGCAGCAATCAGGTGTTCTCATTACTAACAGTTACAAAAACCCCATCAGCACCTGCATTTTAGCTGCAAATACTGTCAAATGTACTTGTTAAACAAAAGATACACTACAACAAGAGAATGAGTGAAGACAAAAGAGATTTCACTGACACCGAAAGAGATACAACTGCAGTAGAAGTACAAGCATTCATGAACTTAAATTCATCATATCCAGATATTGCAGGATCAAAGCAGGGGGCAGAAATAGGTTGTGTAGTAATTTAAGCCATGCTTCTAGGTAGTAAAATGAACAGTACAAATTCATATAAAGAGTCAACTAGATAAGTCAGCTGAAATACTGCATTCAAAGATATGCATTAGTTACTGATAGGCTGGAGAATACTGCTTATGTAGAGGATTGAACCTCTGTAATGAAAAAAAAATCACCTTTGATTACCCTAAGTTAACTGAGCACTGGCAGAAGATGCCAAACTCCTGTTCCTGGATATACACATGCTCTGTTTATCCACAGAAAGGAAACCCACCCTGTATAAGTTGATCCTAGCCAACTACTGTCCAGTATGAAATTTCCCATGAGCAAGTCCACGGAGAAGTTAGTCAAAGATCAAGGACATACTCATCTGGTAGAAATTAACCTTTTATGCACAGCATAGCCTGGAGTCGAGCCAGGACACACAACTGACACCACATAGGAGACTGATGAATATTCTCCACCCATCAGTGGGCAGAAGACTGATATCCGTTCCCATCATCTTGGACCTCTGCAGTGAGAGTAGAGCTCTAAAATTACACGAGTCCTTCCTGGAGAGTTACGCCCAGTAAGTAGTGACAGGAAACTACCTCCACCAATGGGATCCTCAAACTATGTGGGCAGTCACAGAAGCCAAGAACTGTGGAAATGAAATTTATCCCAAATATCACATTGTTCACACAGCTTTTGTCTCATATCTCTACCCCACCCTACCCCTGCTTTATTTGGACTGTGAGCTCCTTGACTACTGATGATCGACACCTCTTTGTTTACCCAGCATCTAGCACAAACAAGGATTTTGGTGGCAGTCCTTTGCATAACCTAAAAAACACTCTTAGTAACAACACTTGGGATTTCAAAACTATTAAGTTCCTCTCAGTTTATTTCAATATCTGCATAAAACAACAGGCAGAAAAAGTACTAAATCAAGTCCTAGCAATATGTAGACAGTCAAGAACTTTATCAGTAACCCCCCGACATTGTCATATAACTACTGCCACAGCATGAGCAACAGCCAACTACACTGGAAGAAAGACAGAAAAAAAGGATTCAGGAGCCTGAAGCCACTTTACCATTTCTATGCATGTCAATGGTTAGTCAGTGAGTACTGGAACAGAACACATTGTTAAACTCATCTCTATTTTGGCTAGAATCACCATAAATCTTCTGTCAGCTTGGACAAGTTACAAGACTGCTCCATAATAACTAACACTGTCAAAGCCCTTTAACCCCTCACTCAACCAGCAGCAACACAATCTATCCAGACACAGCTATTTCAGAGACTCAAGAATCCTGACTGATGTAGAACACGGCATATTCCTTAGAATCACACCTGCTACAGTATATTCCACTTCAAATCATGTTCATATTGCAGTTTTATATTCAAGGCATTTTATGGCCTGACTTGCTTCAGCACTTTCTTTACAAGAATGTACATCTATTACGTATGTATGTGTATATACATAAAAAACCACAGTAATACAAATTTTGTTCTGACTAATAACAATAACAATGATGATGATGATGATGATGATGATGTTGTTTAGATACCATAGGTACTAATCTGTAGTGCAAGGAATCCATAAAGGGGAAGAAAAAAAGCACTGAAAAGGCAGTGAGAGGATCTTTATTGATAATATAGTAGAATAGTTTTTACTATTGTATTTTAAAACTTCATTTCAGTTTTGAGCCACTAATTTACATGCATTTATTTACTCTGTATTTAATACTTCATTTAGAAAACAATCACACAGCTATTTCCAAGGAAGATAATACCATCTATTTTTCAGCTGACTTCTGAATAAACCTATGAATTTTTAAAACTCTTACTTATGTCTAGATTTGTAAAATTCCTTCACCAGTTATTTGCAGGAAATTTATAAGCTGATTTCTAAACTAAATTTCTTTGGGACTGGATGACCATGAAGATACAACAATCAGAGTGAGAAATAGTTTGTGCTTTTCAAATACAAATCACGAAACTAAGGAATATAGGCAACAGATACGAAATATCTGAGCTACACAATATGAACTTCAATTGACCAATTTGGAACAGTTGTTGATGAAAGCTAAAATGATGCAAGCTGTTAAGAGTTGCTAATATGATATATGATACTTAGAGCAATAACAATATTCAAAACTATTGGAGATAAAACCCCCTAACATTACGGAGTCTAAGCAGATCTAATATTGTTTGAATCTGAAATGTTAAGCAAATCACTTTGGTTTTAATTGAAATGTGGTTTATTTTCATATGATACTGAAAAGAAAAATTAACAAATATCATGAACATGACATTAGGACTTCTTGTGGTTGAATTTTTTTTTTTAACATTTCAGACATGTGTTTATTGTGAGAACACCCCAAAACATATCAGGTAGACTCAGACAAGATGTAAACTTTTTTTGTTTTGCTAGAGAAAATATTTAAGTTAGTTTGGGGGTCTTTTTGTTGTTGTTTTGTTGTTGTGGGTTTTTTTTTAATAAAGGTGACTTCTACACATAAAGCATTTATATTGGAATTTTGTAACATCTGGAAACACCTCCTGAGAACAAAACCTGACAGGAGGAGCTGCAATGCTGTGAGGGCTGGATGAACTCGTATGGGAATTTGAGAATTACTGAAGAACTTATCTTATAGATTATATATATATCTATCTAATGATGCAGACATCATGAATATAGCAGAGCTGCATGAATCCTGAGGGCTGATAGAAAGGTAATCTTACATGTGATATTTATTATTTATTTGTAGTTTTCTGGAATTGCAAAGGAAGAAAAGAAAGGGCTTTAAATTGTAATATTGTTTAAATCAGCAATTTCTTAATCTCTCCAATAGTTGCTAGAAGTAAAAGTAAATGCTGAAGACTTCCAGAAAATAAAATAATAGTATTAATATTAATAATAATAATGATAATAATAATAATAATTAATCAAAGAATCCTGCAGTTGCCTCTAAAAAAGATTGCCTTACAGCTGTTAAGAGTCATAGAAAACATTTACAGGGATGGCTGTACTGATTATACCCACCAGTGTCCATATCTAACTTCTGTCTTAGGCCACATACAATTTCTTTAGCTGCAGAGTGGTAAGTGGTAAAACACCCTTTTTCAGGGTGCTGTGTGGTGACAGATAAGAAGAAAAAAAAAGAGGAGCTTTTAATGTGATTATGACTGACTAAGAGAAACAGAAATTTCAGTAGTAAGCTAGAGTAAAAAATTATGACAGAACTAATGTATTTACTTCTTAAGCATTGATGCAAAGAAGGTTTATGTGATTCCTGATTAGTAAGGGCACAGTCCTGTTCCTTGAGTCCTGTGCCAAACACAAAAACCAACAAATAAATGTACCAGAGGAACAAATGTGATGACAGTTAAGACAGTGCTGCCTTCCTCCCACAGGGACACCCTATCATGATCACTTCTGAAAGTGTACTTGAATGAATTCTATGTGAATATAAGTCAATGCAAATTTAATGAGAAACTATTGTCAAGCAAGAATAATGGCTGGTTACCACAGCAGATTCAAGCAATAAACAGTTTTGGTTGATATATGTAAAGCTGATGTGAAATGCAAGAGCAAACAATTAACCAATCTCTCCTGACACATTAAAAAAAACCTTAGTGTTGAGGAAAAGTATATGTACCAAAAAGTGATAGGGAAATATGGTTCAGATAGCTGTCCAAAATTTGGAATTAGCTTGAGAGCGTGATCCAAATCCAAAGAAGACAAAAGGCCTAGTGAATGACTGTCTCTTGAGAACTCTTCTCCAGGTAGATATTCTCAGGATGAAACATATTTGTTTATTTTTTTTCTTGGTAACAAAAAATTCAATCAACGGCCTCTGACTACCCATCCTGTTTCCAGGATGTTTCAGAATATTTTTTAAGCTATTGGGAGAATTTTTTTTCCCCTGCTCAAGAAAATCATCCTTTAAAATGTCAGAGTGATTAATAAGAGATTAATGGACTCAGCTCAGCACCTTGTCTGCTCAAATGTCACCTTTTGTGGTGTTTGGCGGTTCTCTTTTCCTGAAGGACACAGAAGACAACAATCTTGATCAGACAAGAGGCGCCCAAGTGCACTTACTAGCACATAAACAGAGACACTGACAATTTTCAATTGTAAAGCTAGCAAAAAAATAGTTTTATCCTTTCTGAAAGAATGTGTAACTCAAGTTTTTCAGTGTTTGTGATGTTACATTTGGCTGAACACCATTAATTTGAATGACTGTACTTGTTGTGTGTTGGGTGATTAAATATATTTGTGTCAAAAGAAAATCTTGTTAGTCTTACATGGAAAAGCTTCCTTCTTCCTGCTGAAACTCAATCTTCACTAACTCTTCATAAAAGTAAGGAGGATTTTACACATGAATATCTGGGCAAAGTGAAAATATCTTATTAAAACCAGAATACCATAAGGCATCATTCTGCCTAGGGCTCAGCTCTGATCTCATATCTGTTAATTAGGAAAAAGCAGACAGCTACCAGCTTTTCTGCGACCATAACGTGTGGAGGGCTGTGAGCTCTTGGCTCAAGAGCCGTCTGCATTCCCTTGGAGAGCCTGAGGACAAGATGACTCAGAGATAAGAAACCTACCTCTGGGTCATGGTGACCAGGTGTACCACCCCCAGCATGCCTTGCTCCTCTATGGTAATACCATATGGTAATACCATTGGCTAACTGGTTCTTACCCTACCCCCTACCTTCCACATAAAAAGACCCCTGTCCCAGCCTCAGTCAGGGAGCAACTGTCGTCCCTGGCCTCCCCTTCACAGGAGCTTCTGGACAATAAAGCTACCCTGTGGAGCTGCATTACAACTCCCTCATCTCTCTGTCCCCGAGTCTGCCTTGGGCAATTTCACAAAGAGCTGAATCACAAGAGCTGGTATCACTTATAGCAGAGAAGCTGCTACACTTGCAGATATCACCCACCACTTAGGGGGTTGCCAAGGCCCCTGGAAGGCCATTGTCTGACAGAACACTTCCTCCAGGAAGGCTGCAACACACCAGGCCACCCCTGGTTCCCCTGAAAGCGACTATAACTGTCTTGTAAGATGTGCCTCAAAAAAATAACATGGATGAACTTATCTAAAAATGCAAGGTTTTCATTCAATACTCAGTTTATTTATACAAAGTTCACATGAGTTAAAAGCATCAGTATTTTAATACACGTATTTTTGAAGGGGGAGTAAGTCTACCACCACCAAGGATAAAAGCCAAGAATAGCCAAAATATTGTTCATGCTGTAGTATGGTATGTAAGTAAGAGGATGGAATGAACCTACTGATGATAGAGCTTTACCATATGATCCTGAAGTCAATGGGCAAAACTGATTAGAAGGATCAGAAGTAACAACGATGAAGACAACAACTCCATTTCATGGCAGATTTTGAAGTTTCATTAAATTCTTTTATTCTGTACTATAATGAATGCAAAATCTTTTGTGTATTTTTGTCAAAACTATATTGTGATCCCAGTCTGACTGAAATTTGAGCTTTATTATGAAAAAAAGAAGAAAATATATGCTTTTCTTTGTGTTGTGAGAGGAGGCTGTTGTAAAGCATATTTTTTTATGTTGGTGATGAAGTTGTAATGTCAAAAGATCCAGATTCAGACTCCCCTTCTGCCTTATTTAAAACATAATTTTTAATCCCCAAAAAATTAATTAAGGTAAAAAGGTTTGATTGACTGACAAAACTGAGAATCAAAACAACCAGCTTTAGTGTTCCAATTAAAATGGGACCTATAATGTAGTGCAGGCATAAAAGATTGTGTCTGTTTATGCTTGGAACACTTCTAAAAGATAATGAATTATTATTCTGACAAAAATTTACTTTTGCATAAAATACAAAATTTCCATGTTCATTTGCATCCATAAGAGGATTGCTGAGGAAACCGTAAAAGGGAAAAAAAAATGATAGCTAGCTTGAGATTCACAAAGCTGCATTGTCTATAATTTCGCCTGGTTGGATCCACGTCTTCTGCTATGGATGGTCATATGTTTTTGTATAGAGTATAATTCTGACACAGTAATTCTCAAGTACTGAATAAATTAGAAAAAAAATAAAGCTTAAATTTGTACATAAAATCCTGTATACAAAAGACATTTTTGTCAAAGCAATGCAGTCTCCTCTCAACAACAAGGATAAATGCTCATAGCCAGCTCCACTAAAATGATTTATAATAGATATAAAAATTGTGCTGTATTAATAAAAACACTTTGGTAACTTTGATATAAGGCAAAGACTTATGAAAAATGTGATCAAGGAAAAGAGACAATGAAGAATAAGGGGAGATACATTAACAAATAAATTTTATATTTCTGTGTGAAAAATGCATATTAAACTCCAGGACTAATGAAACTGGTAGAAAGAGGTCAAATTCTTCCAAAGTGGAATCTTTGAATTTCTCAGTTGTATCTTTGTGTATGTACAAGAGGCCACACTGGAAAAAGAAACAGAATATTTTTTAATATAATAATTAGATGATGGCCAAAAGGGAATTATTCCACTGAATTAACCAGATGGGCTTCCATGCCAAGCTATGGTGCTTTTGAATTTCCATCCCTCAACACAAATGGATCAAATAAAATGTTTCTTTTTTTTCCATAGCTGTCTCAAATGAGCAGAAGTACAAAGTTATTCATTAAACATTTGAATAAAATATTAAACACTGAAACTGCCATTTAATATGGTGACCATATGTATTAATTCTTGAAAACATAAAGAAAAATATTCATTTCCTTCTCTTGTTTGAAAAATTTTCATTGCTGACATAAGCAACTATTACTTTTAAGTGGTAAATTATAGTGACTATTTTTTAAATGTGGAAAGCTATGGACACAATAAATGACAGATGGATAAAACTGATAGAATCTGCAGATTGAATCCAAAAATTGTAAAGGCTTGTTTTATTGGGGAAGGGTTAGATTTGTTTTTTTCTTACAGTCCCACAGGCATGTCATGTGAGATTTTAGTGAATGATACTAAATTCTTGTCACAGAATTTCTCAAAGAGAAAGAAGCAGTTCCTTGACTCATTCCAGAGTGTTAGTAATTACTGCTTTGGGCAACTGAAAGTCTTTGCTAGAGAGTGTCCTTTTTCTAACATGTGGGAATGAAGTGTTCTGTCATTTGAAGATTTAATCTTTATTATAGGCCAGGAGGTTGTGCCGTAAGAATGTTATTTTTTAAAAATTCTTCTGCTGAGATTCCTACACAATATCTTTTTTCTTATTTCCTACTTTTCCTTCATTGCTGACACTTTTCATAGAAGCCAATCTTTTAATTTGCAAGACAGCAGAGTTCTTGGAAAGACCATGTAACTCTTTCACTATGAAATTTGTGTTTCCAGGCTGACTAGAGACATAAAACAGATATAAGGAATTAAGAATTCATCCAACTACCCTGGCCCTTCTCTTCCTTTAGACAGCATTAATTTTTCTCGGTTCACCACTTGCCATTCAGTGCACATCTAAGGCTTCAGCTCCAACAATGAAGTCTATGCTAGCTGTAGCTGGATTTTCAATCATTCAGTAAGCTAAAGTGAATAAAAACAAGAAAAAAAATACAGCCCAGAACGATAGAATATGTATTAAAGTAGTTCATGGCCTCCACCAAATACCCCATTTACAATGAGTTTTAAAGAAAACTTGAATTTTGGTCTCAGCACCGTGGATTAAAAATAGCTCTTTTTTTTTGCCTTCTGGTTGCCAAATGTGAATAAAACAAATTCTATATTAAAAAAATCACATTTTAAGATTACTGTTGTTCATGCTACTTTGTTCATGGCAGCTTTTTTCAAAAAACTTTTGTCTCATCTATCATGGCAGAAATACACAGACTGTTCAATGACATGGCTCTAAAATTTTTAACTTGGGGCTTGAGGAAATTTGCCTTGCTTATCTATGCTAAACATCTTTCAAATATCTCTTTCTACCCAGATCCCATAAGGTTAGGGTTTAATTCAGTTAAAGGAGTCAATGCATCTATCATATGAAAAAAATAGATCGTATTTCATTTGGTGACATGAGAAATTCACAAGGCTGAAAAAGACCACTGAAGGACTGGACACATCTATTTTAAAGACCCCATTTGCTTCCATATTAAAAATCATCTTTTTCTTGCCAAGTAAAGACAGAAAATATTCTGTTTACATGACAATCTTATAATGAGGACTTTTAAAAGGTAATTTAAAATTTAAGAAGTGCTGGGAGTAAATGAAGATTCTTAATTATTATTTTTACAAACAAGTTAATAAACATTATTTACTTGATTTATCTGTCAAGAGGAGAAACAAGAAACCTGATGTCAAAAATCCAAACCCTGTCCAAATCTCTATTGGGCTACTTTAAGGACAGGCTATCTCTTTAAAGACTTTTCCTTTTTATTTCTGGCTAAATGAAAAGACTTTTCCACTGGGTGAGGAACTGAACAAAGCTGTCACATAGTTCTCTGAAAAAAACAGATGAAAAACATCCCCAGATTCAAAGAAAACTTTTGTTTCTCCTGTTAGGCTAAGCTCTTATGCCCTGCTGTATTGTTTTATTGCATTGGCAGTATTCTGTGTTCCGATGCAACAGTCTTATTCAGATATAGTTCCTTTTCCTTCTTGTATATATATATATATTTATATCCACACATAAACACACACACAAACACATACAAGGTACTCAGAATATTTGGCCTCTTACCAAAACCCTTTCTCTAGGATTCCTAGGATTTTATACCTTTGACATTCCAGAAAGTACTTGCTAATATAATTCCTTAAAAATGAGATTTGCATAAGTTAATTATAGAAAAAGGGGTGTGGTCTTTTTGAGGTAATGTATGATTTTCAATCCACATATTACTTCAGGCAGAATATGTTATTCATCAGAATGTGTTGACAAGATTGCTCAGAATGAGATACCATCTGACACTGTAAATCTGCATTTTAAATATAAATTGGTCTATTCACACTGGCCATTTTTCTAACTACCAAAAATGCCAACAGCTTCTGTGGAGGTAACCACTAAATTTCTGGCTTTTTCCACTTTATTGCAATTGAAAGATAGACTATTTTTATGTGGGACTGTTTGCAGTTTAATACACAGAAGACTTGAAATTATTGCTACTGTGAGACCTTTATGAAAAAAGCATTGGAAAGCGACCAAAATCTTTGTAAGCAGTCTGGAATAGCCAACGGCATGGAAAACTAGTGTTCCCAATATGGCTTATGACAAACTTAGCCAATGCCAATGCTGTTCATTGTGCCCACTTCCATCAGTAAGAACTTCCTATTGTGATCTATCATACCTCTGCCTGCCAGTCACAATCTTTTAGCCATGCAAGTTTTTCTTTTCCTAAACAAGCTGGTTTTTGTACTTTATAAAAGATCATCATGACATAACTCATGAGGATTAAGTATATTGATGAATATCCCATGAACATCCACCAACATATTGACTCTCTTCACTGAAAGAATATATGAAATCAGTTTAAAATATAATTTCTTTGTGCCATCTATAGTGCACGATGTAAATAATACATCAATGAGTATATAACCCATCACTTTTTCTTGAGTATGAAAACGGTGTTGATAAATCTTTCCTTGCCAAATCTCTTCCTGAAATAGGTCAGTTTGCTCCATTATCCCTTAGCAGAAACAGTTTTACACATCTAAACTGCAAAATACTCCAGTATACTTCATATATCTATAGTGAGGCCATGCATTCATTCTGTACACATAGGGAGTCCTGACTGTGCTTAAGAACTATAATAAAGTCATAGAGGTGCTGTAAGAAGAGATAGCTGCTTTGCCAGTTATAAAAAACCCAAAAACTCGGTCTTGCAATACACTTCTCTTTCCCACCACATTTAATGCTGCTGATGACCAGTGGAGACTTGGATCAGTTACTATAGCCTACTGTAGCAAGAACCAAACCCATTCCCAACACACAGAAGAGGACCAACAACAGTTGAAAGGGAAAAGCCTTCTTCTTCAATTTTAAGAATATGTTAGAAATCTTCAAGCATATGATTTTATAATGGTTGTGTTCATTTCAGCAACAGTGGACTTCTTTCCTTCATTATGACTACATGTACTAAACCCCTGTTTAAATTCAGATCTATTTCTGAGTGATAATAATAAAAAAAACAAAACCAAAAAACCCCAACAAACCTGCATGAGTAACAGGTGGTTTAAATCTTTAGGTCAATCACAACAAAGTAACAACCTACTCCAAGGATGTGACATCACCCTGTATCTGAAATTTACTCTTGCATTCCCTTTGAACAAGAGGGTGTTGCTGAATCTTTCATATATCTTTCATTCCTGGGACATGGACAGCAGATGCACATTTCCCACTATCTCCACATTGAATGAGTGTTACAGAGGCAACAGAAGAGCAAGATATTCCAAACAGCTGAACAACTATCACATAAACTGACAAGTATTCTCTTTTATTTCAGTTGGTGGAAAATCTGCTCTAAACATAGTGAGGATTTTTATTTTCCTTACTACCTGAGCAGTGCCAGACAACAAAATTGCAAAATGCCAACATAGCCCTTCTGCATAATCAGGTTTTCTAGACAAAAATTGTCTGAAGTCAGAGATAAGGTTGTTTAGAAGAAACTGACCCATAACACAGTTCTTGTTCTAGTCACCGAAAAGATACAGATTTGTTTGCATACTTGAGGTGAATTCAATTTAATTTTTTAATGCTGCTAAATAGTAAGTGAGTGAGTATGTGTACCAAAGTTTATTATTCTCCGTGAGAATTTGGTTTTTTTTACCTGAAGGCTGTTTCAAAAGAAATACAAATTTTATGTTCAGGTAAAACCCCACATTTTGGATAAATTATTTCACCAGCACAGAAGAGGGAGAAGAGGTTCTATATTCATCCTCAAATTTTAACTGGAAGCAAATCTTAAAATTTGGTAAGAGTGTATACAGTGCATGTGAGTACACCATGCATAGGTGCACACAAGAGACACAACTGCCACCCAGTTATACTCTGTATCATACCATGGCAATCCGCAGGAGTGATGTGGCACAACAAAGACATTCAGTAGGGAATCCAGGAAAGAACTTGCTGTGTTCAGTAGCACTGGAATTTACTCATACCAGATTCTTCTTTCTCAGATTACAGGAATTAAGTCCAAGCAAGCCATAAAATTTTAATGCAAGTACAATGCTATGTTACCAACAACTTGTCCTACTCCAACAACTATCACAAATATCCTACAGGCAATGGTCTTAGAGATAAACACCATTTCCAAAGTGGCTCCAATTTGCCTGTGAATGACAGCATGGTCTTGTTGAAGAAATGTACCATAGAGAAATCAGAATTGTCTCCTAATTTTGTACAACCTTTATGAATACCTGACAACTTCCTTTTGTTCTGACACATCTTCCTCTACCACAACCTATTAACTTTTTCTCTTCGCACGTGCCCTTTAAGGATACTTGTGGATGTTTTAAAGCCTTTGAGACTGTGTGTGTGCACACATGAACTTTCAGTACCTTCTGTAACATGTGGCCTCCATATGGAGAAATCTGTGATTTAAAACTAGCTAAAGATTATCAGACAGGCCTCTAAGCAGCACACAGCAATGAATGGGCCAAGGGACAAATATTAGAAAAGAGAAGGATGCTACTAGCATTCAGTCAGCATCATGTAGTTTATCACTTCTGTTTGTTTGTTTAGAAGACTCGTGTTCTTTCATGATTTTAAGCAAAACAAACAGATAAAAAAAGATTATTTCTATTTTCTCACTGTGATCAAGCCAAAGAAATTTAGACATTTTTCATAAATAACTAGTAATGCTTCTGTTTCAAAGAGCCTCATTTTACAAAGACCCTTACTTACAACAGCACTTAAACAAATAAAGGATATATGACCCAGCACTTACAACAAATAAAATTGATTCTGAAAGAAGGAAACAGCAAAAAACTCATGATCTTTGACACAGTGTGAGTTGGCACTCTTTTCTTGACTATGAACAGTCTGAACTCTTGAACGACACAGGTATTTGGCATACAATTAGGAGCTGAGAACTGCAGGTTGGATTCAAGACCCCTTGGATTAGGCAGTATCTACAGGATTTGAAAGCAATTATGCAATGCAAACAGCTTTTCCTTCTGAAAAAAGACCCAAGATATTTCATGATTTATACAGCTGTGTAGTGCTTTCAGTGAATAATGTATAAATTTTCAGCCCACCCAAAAATGATTTCAGGTTGAAATCAGCAATATTTGACTGAAAAAACCCACAAAACCTAACACATATAACTTAGACAAATTCCAGAGGGGATGCTTTCAAATTACACTTCCATTTTGCAATTCACCTTTAAAAAGAATGAAGGAATTGTAAAAGTATTTTAAAACTCAAAAAAAAAAAAAAAAGATTGTATCTTTGTTCTCACTGGAAAAAAAATGAAAAAATCAGGCCCAGCAAACAATCCTCTCACTCTGGGAAGCAATCTTCATTTGCCTTCACTAGGATCTTATTCTTTCCCAAATCCAACTGCTTCTCTCCTCTTTTTGAAGTGCATAAATGACCAACTTTGCCCTCCACTTCTGACCACATTTATTCCTCTCACTCTTTTTCATCATCCTAGGCCTCTTCTCCATCTGTCCATTTGCAGCAGCTGGATGTCATTCTCTTTTTGGGGCTGCTCTATCGATCTGGTAGGATCCTGAATCCCTGAGTCACATCCTCTCCCTAAATATTCCCTTCCTTTTTTTCTTTTTCTATTTCATAACTCTTTTGTGCAATGAGGATGGTACATGAAAAATTACATTGTTCTGTAACTGCATATTTGGAGATAAAGCACTATATTGAAACTCAGGAATGAATTCACAAATACCATTTGCAAACTTGTTAGGTTTTTTTAGGGCACTGTTCTATGAGGGTGGTAATAGCTTGTCAGTTAAAATCAGGAACCATAGTTGGCAAAAATCACGCATTTCAAAAAGGCTTTAACTTATATACCCAAACTCACTGCCAGCATTGTTTTGTTTTCTCATAGTATGAGAGCTGCAAAAAGAAGAGAGAAATAAGTACAAAAGGGTGCTTCAAATTTAAAAACAAACTCTCAAAAAAACACATGAATTTATATATGCAAGGATTAAACCAGATTAAGCAGGACCTACATTTTAGAAGCTTTCCTGTAAGTATATGGCTTTTCTTTTTCTTTTCCTACTTTCCTAATTTTTTTTTTCCTTTCTGAGGAGCAAGTTTGTAATTATCTGACAAAGAAGAATGCATCTGGAAAGAATGCATATTTAGAGAGTGAGTACTTAAGAAAGAAGCTTTCATCACAAGATATGTTCCATGGAAACATCATTTACCTTGTACCATAAGCTACTTTACTGCAGCTTGAGTCCTGTCTTGACACACAGTTTTGAACAAAAATAGACGACTACTTGTCAAGCAAGTCTCCCCCCAAAAACAACCTCCTTCTCTTCCCCCCAAAAAACAGAATCTCTGAATGAAATGGTAAAACTAATGAAAAGAAATATTGAAACTACTTTTTAAATTATCCTTGAATTAAAGCAAAGCTTACAAAAGATCATTTTCCAGTCACACCACATAATGAAAAAACTTACTTGACAAGTTAAATTAACATTAACATGTATTTGGGAACCCTTTACTCCCAGGCATCATGATATAAAAGCACTTAATAAGTAACAATCACTATGGTATGAAAGAGTGAAATACCAGTTTCCAGTAACAGTTCCTTGATGCAGAAGATCAATTAGAGAAAATTCCCATCAGCATAAGTATCAACATTTTCCATTATGGAGGCATGGTTAACATAACTCAAATTATTTGTCTTTTCACTTAACGTGGATACATGAGACTGAACTCTTAATTTCACTGCAGTTGCTGAAGTATTAGCTCATTCTCATTCTAAAGCCATTTGACTGCAATGAGCAGCAAGAAGAGTTTCAATGCTAAATCTGTTGTTTCTGTGAGTGCTATCAGACCAGACATTCTACTGTTCAGAGTTTTATTCAGAGAAGGCAGGCTGGGGAATGCTATCAGGAAGCCATTTATAGCTCCCTAATTCTGTGAGCATCTGGTTGAGGCCTAGCAGAACACAGCTGCAGCACATCCTGACACCCTCCCCTTTCTTGCCTCCAGTATGTGATGAAGGGATGGTGGAATAACTTGGCACAGTGGCAAACAGCTTCATGCACCAGGGGGATTCTGGGGGGTCAGGTACAAGCAAGTCCTTTCATTTGAACACACACAATGAAGGTGGGTAGGGTGGTCTTAAGGAAATCAGTGTATCTGAATAAGTGCATCTGAAGAAAGAGGATCTAAAGCAACAAGAACATAAAGCTTCTTGAGAACAGGGTTTTTTTGAAGTTGCCATTACAAATAGTAAACAGGAAATGATTAATATTTGCACATTGCCATGGTACTATTACAAACATGAAGCTTCCAGCTTGAAGACTATATATGGAACACCTTTTCCCCCTTTGCATTTAAAAATAGGGTATGTACACCATGTTAGTAGCCATCTGTCTTACAGATTTTCCTTCCTTCTCTGCTTACAGCATTGTAACCTTCAATGTACCTTTTCCCTAATTCCATAAACAAACTTTCAGATTGTTCTTTGGAAAAAAAAATCAACAAAAAATAAACATCAAAAAAACCAAGCAATCAAAAAAACACTTCAACGCCCTTGCTCCAAAAAATACAACAATTCCATAGCAGGTAAAGCCAAAATCCCCTAAATGATCTCAGTTTTTTTATTCACTCTACAATATTCCCCGAACACAAACGTCAAATTGCAGGTGCATACAAAATACTTCTGTTATGACAAGAGCTGCGTATCTTCATAACCAGTGCTTCTCATAATGATGTGTGAAATAAATGCTAACTGAAATAAAATGGAAAAAAGCCAAAAAAGTCCCAAGTGGAAGCAGTGTACAGAAGAGGGACTAAACCATGTGAGAACAAAAGGTCACCTGGCTGATGATTGAAAGTTTCTTAAACTTCTAGGGCTCCAACACTGGTGTTTGCATAGTAATAGGACCTGAGTTCACAATACTGATGGTTGACTGCTGGTATCACGATCATCTGACTGACTCATCACAGTGAAGAAGAGAACACAAAAAACTGGAATAAAGGTTAAAGAACAGAAACTGTCAGATTCTTAAAGACTGCAGCTAGCAAAGTTTATATCCACAAACTATAAAAAAGGCATGATTTTACCCAAGAATTTAGAAGGCCAAGACTTCTCAGAAGAACTTACTATGTTCTTTTCTACCTTAATGTCTGTATCTGGGCCTTTGGACTGCAAAACCATAACCTTCCCCATAAACCCATTCTTAAAGCTATCAATCTCAGTCATAGCCAGAATACTTGTGTCCACTACCCATATGGAAATGTTCTACATAATTCTCTAACTTTCAGCCTAAATACACTCATGGACAGTTTTACTATGCCTTGACTTGCAAAAATGCATCTTTCAGTCTGAAACTTGCCCCTTTAATTTATTTACAGGGAGTAAAATTAATCCCTATCATTTCTGTTTTGTTAATTTAAACAAAAAGTTCTCTTTGTAAAGAGTATATGTTGCTAGGAAAACGAAAGTCGGAATGCAACACAAACAGGAAAATCTTAAGGAATAAACTATTACAGAAAGGAGAGCAGATGACAGCACAGGTACAAGCTTACTTGTGAGCTTAAAACAGATCTTCTGGTTTCTAATCCATGCTGAAAACAGTGCTACTGTATTGTACTTTCATTGCTTGTGACTTGCTTTAGTGAGAGAAAAGCAGGTAAATGTATCCCTACTTATCTGACAGTCACAAGCTCTGGCAAAACAGACATGAAAAAGTTTAATGATAAAAGGTCCCAGTGCATCTCCTTGGATATTCATAACATTCTAGCTAAGGCAACATAGAACTTGGAATAAGATTTCTCAAACACTGCACTTTTACTCAGCCTCTTAAGAAATTTTTGTCTAGGGCACTCGAAATACTTAGCTATTTTAATCCACAGTAGGTAGAGAAGTGCTGTGCTAGTGTGACCATGAGGAAAAGAATACTGAATATCTTAATCACCAAGAATATGATCAGAAATCATCCATATAGTGTCTGTCAGTCTCCTTTTAAAAATATACTTCAACATGACATTTTGTCACTACAAATGAAATTTTGCCAATTTTCACCAGCTATGTAAACAGAAACTAATAGAAATCATTTAACATAGCCTTCTGGGTGTAGCTAGATAGATTTTATTTTAGGATTTGACATATTTACAGTGCATTTATGAAAAAGGCAACTTTATGGAGTAAACTGTTCACTGTAGTCTTTTTCAACCCTCATGATTTATACACAGAAGAAATCTCCTCCATGGACTTCAAGAGCTAAGGAAATAAATCTTACTCTAAATGCATGGGATTGTGAAGCATCTTCCTCTGTGCTGAGTAAGATGGGTGAGATCCAACCCATCCATATTTAGTCACATGGAAAGCGAGCACCCAATCTCACCTAGACATACGGGATGAACTGCCATCTAGAGGTATCCCCACTCCCTCTATACAAACTGCTGAGACCATATGCCTCACTGATAGCTAAAATTAGGCAAGATGACCTCCCACAATTCATGATATTTATAGAGATGCCTTGCTTAGGGATTTTTCTGCAGTTATTTCTATATTATTAGATTTGTACCTTTACTCACATCCTACATCTCAAAGTATTCTATTCACTGTATGCTACAATGGACTGACAAGAATGCCTATGAAAAATGTTAAAACACCCTGATTATGGACAAATGGTACACAGTAACACCCTTATCATTCATCTACTTTGATTCCTTAACCTGTAAGCTCATCCTGAAGCCCAAACTACAAAGTCCACTGACTCACTAACTGTGAAGCAATTACACACAATTTAGAAGTCAAACACTGGACACATACCAAGACTGGCAACAGGGATTTCAGTCTTTCATTCTTGAGAAACTGCCTTGTGATCTTTTCATGAAGACTTAATGCCAAGACTATCAAGTTAACACTACCAAGCAAAATTTTCTAAGTATTCTCATCTGCAAGAGTGATTTAATAACACATTTCCACTGAATCAGCCCAGAATCTTGTTCCTCTTCCTCATGGAAATCTTTCTATACAGTAATATTGCTGACTCAGCTTCCTTTGTTAATTTAAGGAATAGCTCAAATCTGTAGAGATACAATTCTTTAACTTTGTTTTGCAAGATCTTCCACAGATTTCCTTACAAGTTAAAGTTTCTTGGTATGCTGGAGTTAAGGTGCAGTGGGAAGGGTGTGGGCAAATGAGGAAGGGAGATGACATTTTAAAATGCTTTATAAAACACCAGATGTTGCAGAACCAACAGAGTGGAACAATGTATTTGCAATTATCAAAAAGAAGAGAGTTGTTTGTCTGCATTTTTAAAAACTCATGGGATACTTTTAAGTCACTTAGTTGTGGTCTTTCTGTGTGTGAAGAACACAGCAAACGCCCTTATAGATTTGATATTTAAACGACATGCATGACAAGGGAACAGCTTGATGTGGTTCAGCATTTGCTCTTGTTACACTCCGTACTATGCTGTACACATTCCAGTTGTGTGAATTATATAAAAACTATGCAAAAGCATTTTACCCTTCTTCACATATCTTTCTTGTGCATGTTTGAGTTCTATAAAGTTGCCATTGGCATATTCTAAGGCAATGCTGGAAATGTACTAGTGTATAGTTCCAAAAACAGATGCCGGCAGCTGACAAGAATGTCCTACTTACTAACTTGCACTTATAGCTTCAGTTTCAAAAAACATTTTAGCTGGGAGCCTAAGAGCCATGTAGATTTCCTATTCCACAGCTGAGAGCAGGATAATATCTACAATTTTTTATCAATGGGAGATCTAAATATTTTAACATTTAAGCATGTCTTCCTTCTCATCACTAAAGAAAAGACGACATACATTTAAATTCAATCTGTTTTTGCATATTTTAAGAGCTGTTGCATATATTTAATGTAACCTGACAGATATTTGTGATTGGAAACAATTCTGTTTACACGTTACGTCACTTCAATATTGCTCTAGAAATGTTTTGTGGAGTCTAGGAGACAGAGTTGGAAATCCTGAGCTTTGTGTTCACTCTGCCATTAACCAAGTGTGCTCTTTTAGACAAGCCATATAATCTCTCTGTGCCTTGGATTTTCCATCTATAAAAGGCACCCGTTATAAGCACTCATATGACAGAGGTGTTGTGAATGCCAAAAATATAGCACAACTCTGAAAAGTGACTATGCAAAAAGGCATCTTCTGACTCAACAAGCTTCTCCCTTGGTGAAATCCACATGTGAATTCACATGGCCTACACGCAATACAAGCCCCATTTTGAGCACTTAATGGGAACATCACTATACAGTGGGCTTGAGTGGAGTAATGGATTTCCTTCCCCAGAGGATACATTGCCACATGTGCTGACTTCAGAGGCAAAAAAAAAAAAAAAATCATTTATTTTTCACCCAATACTCATGCAGAACATAGCTGAGATTGATACAGTTGTAGGTTCTATTATCACTCTGTATTCCATTGATACAATTATTTAATGTTCTGTCACATAATGTGAGGAAACAGTGAGGAAACATAATTGAGAGCGTTAGAACTGCCTACAAATCTCAAAGGGAAAGAATCTGAAGGCAGAGGGATAAAAGGAGCCTTGAAGCAAACTGGACTGCACAGGTGTAAATAACTTGGTCAACAGGATCTCTACAACTAGTGATGATGTGTACATTGGGAAGAACCCAGTCAAGTCTCAGAGCAAAGGCTCAGTTTGCAAGTAAAGCTCAATTTCTGTTGCAAGCAACAATGATTTGATCTTGAGTTACCAAGGACAACTAAGATGAAAGATTTCAACACCATTTCTGTAGCAGCTTTTCAAAAAATCTTTAATGCATCAATACTTGAGAAGTACTGTAAAATCCTGAGATGAAAGACAATGCAGAAAGCATTACAATGCCTCTCCTTTGGGTTGTTGGTTTTTGGGGGTTTTTTTGTCATTTACAGGAAAACAAATCTTTGCTTCTGAAAAATTCATCTGCTCCTTATATTCCCATTGTTTGTGTTTATGACATAATCATTTCCACAGCAACTAATTAGGAGAAATCAAGAATTGTGGCCTGAGAGGAGGCCTGTAAGGAGCAAATGAAGTCATGCATGTGCTACATAGAAGATTCCACAAAAAAGTCTCCTTGCTGGCTAAAGAAGTGAAATGAGGAAGGCACAAGCGAATTTGTTTAAACTGAGAAGCAAATTTTCACCTAAGACAAGGCTGTGGGTCTTATTCAATGACCCATTTTTTTTTTTTCATGCACCCATGTAGTACATGTTAAGAACTAGGAATAGCTGGACCCAGTCAAATCAAAAGTCTATGCAGTTCGGTGGCCAACAGAAAAATGTCTGGTTGTACAGAGAACAAATATGTGGAGACACTTTTCCAGCATATTCTCATGCCAATTTTCAGCCTTCAGCTTCCATCTGGAACTTCTTCAATGCAAGTGAATCAATCCCACTACAAGTAACACCCCCATACAAAAGCATGCTAAAGTATTCCTTTGCTGATTCTCCTGGTGGCTTGGGATAAAGTGAGAGGAAGAGGTCCATTAATGTTCCCTGTTAGAGAACATTAGGGACCCCTTTTGAGGTCTTTTAATGTTTTTTGGCATACTCTGTTAAGCTATTATTGCAGAGAACTGCTAAACATCAAAATTATGCATGTCTGAGTAGTATTTAACTTAAAGCTATTTTTCCTGTGATTGCAATGCAGGCTGAAAGGAGCACTGGAGCAGCTACCATCAATATCAGTTCAGTCGCATCTAAGGATGTTTGTCATAGAAATTTTGGCCATCCAGAGGCCCACCTATACTTTTAGTAAAAGCTCAGAGAGGGATAATGACATGTATCAATAAGGAGAAATTAGGACTGAGAAAATTCTGCTTTGCCACATTCTCTTAAAACCATTTTGGCCCCCCTCATAACAAACTAGTAGTTTCCTCAAGAGCTGCTCAGCAGCTCTCCTTCTCACAGTCTCCAAATCACAATGACATCACATCCCATTTTCTCCTTTGTGTTTTAAACAAGCTTCAAGATGCTTGTTAGACAATTAACAAGACAATTGTTAAGATCTATCAAATAAGAGTTCTTTCTCAAAGAAACAACATGAATAGCCAACGAGGAGAGAAATTTAGCAGTTAATAAACCACCTCCTAAAGAAAATTAGTTACAACATACTCTACTTTCTTCTTCCTGTCCCCAGTACTCTCCTCAGAGACAGAAGCCATTGGGAGTGAAACATAGAGGGCAGGAATACCAACTGACCTCAGTGTTATGGGAATTCAGTGAAAGGATATAATAAAATGGAGCAACTCTCCTTGCCTACATTTATTATGTAGTTCTTGGCCCTTCAAATACAAGTGAACATCGCTGAGAGAGACAAAACTTCATTGTACAGGCTCCATTTCTGAGGTTAAATGGAGGTTTTATTAAATGAATTCAAAGTTTTGCTTACTCATTATAAACATTTCAAGGATACACTGTGTCAAACAGCTCCTCATGTTAAATACAACATATGACATTGATGTTTTCCATAGTTTATCATTGATAGAACTGGAAGTGTAATAGCAGCAAGTTTTAACTTTTTGGGCAGACAAAGTAATTTCAATAATGGTGGCCACCAACGACAGGAAGAAGTCTAAACATTCTTGATCTTTGGGGTTAGTAGGAATTCAGATGAATGTGAGGGACCACACATGTTCTCTTGGGAGAAGGGTGCTGGCAGCCTTGTGTAAAACACAGTCCTTTTTTGGCTCAGGCACAAAGGAACAGGAGAATCAGCTCTAAGAAAGTCACACTTCTGGACAGATGCAAGTCATTGCAACTGGGCATACCATATGTGGGGAATGGTAAGGAAGGGACTGAACACAAAAATCAAAAGAAGGAAAGTGACAGAGCCCTGGAAAGTGGGTTCCTCCTGCAGCAGCAAGCCTTTAAAAACCATTTACCAGGCCAAGTCAGCTCAGGAAACTCCCTGCTGCCAGTTGAACTCTCTGGCAAATGAAACAAAGAAACAAAAATTAACAAAAGGGCATTAACAACGAAAAGACAGGATTCTGTGTAGAATCTAGTGAAATTAAGCCTTTTCTATGTCAGCCTGCTCTTGTTAACCTAACTTGAACTCCCCACATGACTACTTGGGTCAGGAAACAGAGCAGTTATAAGCAAAGAACCACTGCTGAACTAGGCAAGCAGGGAGCCCAGTTCTGGAAAGTGTTCAACATTCATGTACGGCTCTAGCACTGTGAAATTTGTCTGCTGAACAATTTACAGGTGGAGTGGTTTATTCTTCTACCAAAACAGACAGAGTTATAGGTAAGAAATTTCTGCTAAAATATGCCAAATCCTCAGGAACACCTAAAAGCCCATTTGGGCTACAGCAAGCCATTGCCAACCTTCATCTACTGATATCAGTCAGGATCATGGAGAAAAAAAGCCCATCCTAGCAAAAAGAGGTGGAGCTAATCTACCAAATAAAATTATACCCTTTTACTGGGGAAAAATAGTATGGTCTATATATACTAATAGTATACTTAAAGAGATAAAAATATTATCCTGAATGTGAGTTTCACAACTGTGTAAGTACTACATTATAAACTAAGGTTTCTATTTCATTCCTCTGTGATTTACTGGCAGGATGCAACCCTTCTCCAAGTGAAATTAGTATTATCTTTGTCACTGTTTACCAAGGGAGTATAGATTTTGTTTAGTGTACTTTCACCTAGAAGCTAGTTACCGCATCTTGTACCATAGATTACCTCAAAGTTTTCAGTTCTTCCAAAAAAAAAATTTTTTTGAGGCATATTGAAATAATGAAAAGATCAGTTTGGAAAGGATTGTTAACAATTGAATGAAAGGTTAATAATAGTTGAAAACTAGCTGAAGTCTTCAAAATTTTCAACACAGTATCCTGGCAAAACAAAATATTATTAAACATGCCTTAGAAAAAATGAAACCTCTAACATCAAAGAGTACTAGGCATTTATCCTCAGAGCAGTGCATTAGAGGTGACCTCTATAGATTGAAAACAGGATTACATCAACAAACCTTTCACTTTTAAGTGGTGGATGGTGTGAGATGAAAGGGTGCTCTCCCTAACGTTTTGTAGTGCTACTGGCTCAGGTTTAAAGAAACTATGCAACCAGGTATTCCCTGTCACATTCTGATCTGCAATGCTGACATGGATGCAAGAAGCAAAAGCCTTTGAAAATTATACTTTCTTATGATGAAATAAACCTGGAGAACTCTGAGCAAATGGGTGTGAGAAACGTGAGAGGGAATACAGGTATGGAGACTAAGAGGAGCCTTTACGTAAATATGGCCATGTACTTAAGCAATCAGCAGTAACTCATGTCTATTGCATTTTGGCATCAGATAAAATGATATTAGAGTTTGAGATTTACACATAATAACCACACTTGGTGTCTTCTTCTTTATGTAAATACATAAAGAACTGAACATACAGCACACAAAGCATAGAGTGTTTTCCCTGGACTACATCTGACAAACAAAATAACTACGTATTCAAAGATTAAGCAAATCAATAAAAATAAACAAAATTAATAAAAAGCCCCTTCTATCCTTGTATTCCCTTCCAGAACTTAGATGGCCTCCTGGGCATGCTGCATTGGCTTGCATAGCCCCTATTTACTGAAGTCAGAAATTCCCATTTACTTTGTATTCAGTAGATTTTTTCCACCACAAAAAAAAAAAAACCAACAAAAAACCAAACAAAAAACCCAAAAACAACAACAACAACAAGAAGCTGCTGCCCAACTGTTCTATAGTTTCAAAACCTCATTATAATAATTCATATACCATCCAAAGCGATCCATAAAAAAAACCTGACCGTCATGGCTAGGGTCCTCTAAACCCTTGAGAGGATGTTGCAGAACGCTTCCCCAGAGCAGGGCCATGAATCCTTGGGGGCCTTGTGCGAGCAGGGCAGAGTGTGGGCCTCCCGTGTACGTGACTTAGGCTGAAGGGCACACTGTCCTTGAGCTCTGGGAAAGTACCGAGAAGCTGAGTTGTAGATAATAGAATGAAGAAGATCCTTGAAAACAAGAATGGAATGTGGAAAACAAGAACAGAATGTAGGAGGGAAATGCAAATGAAACCTTATAGAACTAACCAATGGTGTGATGACTAGTAGGCATAATTAACACTAAAG
>VZTZ01035140.1:0-143008 GCA_013400955.1 Drymodes brunneopygia
TCATATAGTTAACTTAGGACAAATAGATTTGCCACTGTAGCTTTTAGTCACTTAAAAAATAATTTTTGATTGAATTTTGGTGCTTATAAAAGTGAAAGGCTAAGGACCACTTTTTCAAAAGGTTTTTTACTGAGTCTCTGACTAATTGCAGAGTTCTGAAGACACTGCAAATTATAGGCCATAAACAAAAACACAGATGAAAAGGAATTAAGTGGTATTAAGCATGACCCACCCCAGCCTAAAAGACTTAGGAAATTACAAAGTATAAGACACTTCTTAACCACACTCGAAAACCAGAATTTCTTCTGTTTCTAAAAGATAAACAAAATAACCCCAACAACAACAACAAAAAAATCTGCTAAAATTATTCACCATTGAAGTGTAAAGCAAATCCTTACCCACTGATTTCCTGTGAGTATTATGTCATCCAAGGACTGTTGAAACTCAGTATCATTCAATGTTTTCTCTGCAGAACTCCTCTTTGGACAATGGCATAACAGTGAGAAAACTGGCTAATGTCCTGGCTCTGGCCAGAACAGGGTTAATTTTTGTGGTAGCCAGGAGGGGCATGGCTAAGACACAGAGGTTATTATGTGCCACTTCACATCATTCTCCAGGGACTGGGAAAGAGCTCCCTTCCAAGTCAAGTTGCCTGGCATGGTGGAGGGAGTGGTTGGGTATTGTTGGGGATTTTCCATGTGAATCACTTGCGTCTTTCCTGTACCTTCTGTCATTGGCATTGTTGCTGCTACTGTTTGCTGTCTTCTTTCATTGTTTCAAATAAATTGTTCTTATCACAACTTGCACTCTTCACCTTTTGTGCCTCCAATTCTGCTCTCCAGCCTGTCACAGGGGATGGTGAGACTGAGTGAGAAGCACATGGTTTAGAGGGTTTCAGTGGGAACACTAAATTGGGGAACACCATTCCTAAGCCATGACAGATAGGGTGAAGGAGAACTGTTTCATAGAATCAAAATAGTTTGGGTTGGAAGGAATCTTAAAGACCATGTAGATCCAAATCCTTCTGTCCTGGGCAGGGAATATTCCACTTGACCAGGATGCTCAAAATCTCATCTAACCTGGCCTTGAACACTTCCAGCAATGAGGCATTCACACCTTTTCTGGGCAATCTGTTCCCGTGCTTCACCACCCTCACAGTAAAGAATATCTTCCTATTACATTATCTAAACCCACTCTGTTCCAGTTTAAAGCCATTCCTCCTTGTCCCATCAATCCACACCCTCTTAAAAAGTCCCTCTCCAGCTCTCTTGTAGGCCTCATACAGGTATCAAAAGACCACAATAAGATAACACCGGAGCCTTTTCTACTCCGGGCTGAACAACCACAACTCTCTTAGTCAGATATATGTACCTGATATATATCTCAGGTATTATATATGTATATATATACTTATGTATCTGTCATACCTGAATTGCTTGTTACTTGCATTCTAGGGTAGCTCACCTGTCATATCTATCAGTGAAGGGCATTCTGATTAAGCTGGCAAATAGGGAATGAAAATAATATTTTATCTGATTTCTCATCTTATTCTGTAAGACTAAGCTGTCCAGAAAACAGAAATAAAAGAAAAAAAAAAAAGAATGACAAATGGAAGATGCAAAACATAATTTAATAAATTGATATTTTTAGTAGTTCTATCAGCATGCACTTTGGTTTCCAACTAATGATATTGCTCCAAAGTTGACCAGGCTGAGGAAAAAGGTGCTATCAGAATTCTACAAAAATGACAATTCTCTGACAATCTGACAATCTTTGCCTGTAGAGATCATTAGGTACCTTGAACACATTTTAGTACATGATTTCCTGATTTTTGAGCACAATTAAAAGGAAATAACCTGAATTCAACTCGGTTAATTTCTGCTCATCTTTTAATGCTTTTATATATATGCATACATATATATATACAAACACACACATGCACACACACACAATATATTGCTTCCTACAGAACCATTTTGTCAAAGATCATCTATTACTTTACAGATATTAATGTAGTTTCAATATATCCCTTCTTATATGTTTTATAAAAAGGAGAAAATATGGTGTTTTTAATTTTCCCTAAACATTAAACTATAACCCTTACTATTTCATTCTGAGCAGTTTTGTGACTGAAGAACTTTTATAAAATAAGAATTTTCACACTCTGAATAACTAAAAAGTGAAAAGCTGCAAATTTGGCTGCAAGCTCTTTTCACTTGAAGTAAAACCCAACCTACACAAATTCTCACCTGTAGTACACATTGTATGAAATCATTTTTACTAGATAAAGTGATTTAGTTTTCCATATTGTATTCTTTAAATATGGTTATTGATCATTGGAAAGCAGACAGCTTTGAATAGAATACAGTTAAAGTGTGTATGCATGTATTTATTTTGCACTTGATTTTATTATCACTATTGAAATTAGATCTACTAATGAGATGAAAGTGAAAACAATGTTATCAATAAATACTTTATTAAAAAATATTTTATATCATTTGTGAGGAAAAATATAAAATTCTGGCTTCCCTGATTCCCAAACAGAAACAAAATACCGTTCATTTTGTATGACATTTTAAAAACAGCATAAAATGAACATTATGCATACATTTCATGTATTGATAAATCTAGAAGCTAAAATATTTCAAACAGGGAAATAAATAGGGAATAAACTCTTTGCTAGTCTGATGAAATGTAGTACTTTGGTTATTTCTAGAAAGCTTGGTGTTTCTATTATTTATATTTCTAATCAAGAGCAAATGAAATTTTGTTACATAGAGGAATGTAATTTGGTGCTGTGTTCTTGGATCTGTGTGCAGCCTCAGGGCAATTTTTCTTTTTGAGGCAGCTCTTCAGCCTATATGGGCATGTAGATTAAGTTTTTCCCAGAATAGCAAAAGGTTTCATATTTCACAAGATTCCAACCTGGAAGTAGATTGGAACACAGAAAAATCTTTTAAAATGCATTCTATATAAATGAGTTCAATCATAGTAATGAGGGCCACCTTCCCATCCATAGCAGAATAACAGAACAACATGAAAAGGTGAGAAAGCATATGAAATGCAAATCAAATAATTTTGGATGAGTAAACAAGTTAGTATTACAGCAAACATTCACTTTTGTATCTACTGGTAATTTAGTGAAGTTATTGATTAGATACCTGAAATCATTCAGACAGATGACCTTTCCAGAAAAAATACAATGACTTCAGAATAAGATCATTATTTATACAACTGGCTTTGCTCCGGTGTAACCGATTGGAAGCTGTTTATACTGGTTGGAACCAATCTTTACCTTTTTTTTCCAATTGGATCTGGTTTGATGCAGGAACAAATTAAGAAGCTGTTATGTTCATTTGAGTCTAATTTGTTCCTGATAACTCTCCATATTCAATTGCCATTTAAACTACTGGTTTGGAATGAAATAAATTCTAGAATAACAATGAAGATTGTGACTCTTGGTTACCATGACATTAGAAAATGCAGACCGCCAAATTTTCAAGTTCATCCCTTCACAAGGCATAAAAATCCAACACCTCATATGCTCACACACCTGACAAATGTCTATGTAGTTTTGCACTTTTCTCCTTTCCTTTCAGATGAATAATGCTATGATTCAAAAGTTTTGATGAAGCTCTTATCTGGTTCCAAACATTCCAAAATATATTTTATCCTCTGGAATTGTTTTTTGATATTAATCATTTAATGAAGTGTCTTACTTCTTTACTGGGGGTCTACCTCTTCTCCCAGGCAACTTCCAACAAGAGAAGAGTATGTAGCTTCAAGCCACAGTAGGGCAGGTTCAGGCTGGACATCAGGAGGAATTTCTTCATGGAAAGGGTTGTTAAACTTCAGAATGGACTAAAATGGCCAAAGGTGGAGTTACCACCCCTGGAGGTATTAAAAAATTTAGTGGCATGGTCTAGTTGACAAGGATCGATGAAGTGTTGGTTTTGATGATCTCAGAGGTCTTTTCCAGCCTTATTTATTCTGTGATTCTGTGATATACAATATTGCTAAAGGAGAAGCCGCTACCTGAATATTTTCACAGCATTCATGGAGACACACACACCCACACCCCCACACACCCACACACACCCACACACCACCTGAGACTGTAAGTACCAGGAGCAGTGGGCTGCTCCAGTGAGCTGATGGGTTTCCCATTTGACTCCCCGCTCACATACACTCCCATTTTCAGGCCCACTTCCTCCTTCAGGTTCAACCCGAGTTCTCCCGGGGCAGAGTCTCAGCTGTTGGATTAAAAAAAATAAAGAATAAAGTGATACAACAGCAGGTCAGCTTGAGCTGGGTGCCTATAGAGGGAGACCTAGAACAAAGAAATTCCTAGGAAATTTTTTCTTGGTTCCCTCTACATTAATATTACTTACTTTCATCTTCTGGTATCCTCCTAATTCTCTTGTAACATTTCAGGGTATAACTGCTTTAAAAACTAAGAACAGTAGGGTTGTTGTGCCAGAATGTAGCCTGGTTTACTAAAATTACTTCTATTCCTGCAAGAACAGCTAGACTGGGAGTGATGAAGAGAAGAGATCAGATGGCAAAAATAAAAAGAATTGTACTGAAAGTAATCCTTTTTATTCAAATCACTCTCTCTCCAGGAGACACCAGCTGAATATTGCATCTGAAGCTAAGTACATTTGGGAGTCTAGAAGATTTCTGAAGAGAATCTATTTAATGTTCCAGAGACCTCAATGAGATTGACTCAAAACCTCTGTCGATAAATGAACAGAAGTTTTTTAAATCAAAATAAGCACTAAAAAAACCTTCTCTTGGAATTAAGGACCATTCCAGAGGAAAACATTGACAAAGGAGCTGGAAATTGCTGGTAGGCAATTTTTTATGCCCGTAAGTTTCATGCAAACAGGTGGGCAATTCTAACAGATGTACATTTATACCCATGGGTTTTGCTTCCAGAATGCCACATGCTGATGACTGTACTACTGACTGGCTCAATCACAATTTATTTGAATTTTCAAGGAATGTTTTTTGTTGGTTTTTTTTTCCTGCCAGTATAACTGTTGTATTGCTTATCTAAGCTCTAATTGCAGCAAAGCAGGAGGATGCACAAAACTGAATCAGTATGAGCATCTCACTGTAAGATATTCATCAGGCACCCTCTTAAACATCTACTAAAAAAATATTACTAAAGGATTAAATCCAGTGTGCTAGATATATGCAATTCAACTTAACAATGGGGCTTTTGTTTGTTTCTGGGGTATTTGTTTAGTTTTGTTAATTTCTTTAGTTTTGGGTTTGGGTTTGGGTTTTTTCGAATAGAGATGAGTTCCTTTCCAAAAGATTTAAAAGGTAGGGATTTTTTTCCATATATATTGGAGACTTAGAAAATGTTAGCTATACAGTTGTGCTAGAAACCTTAATTCTGTTGTTGCTGTGATATGAATGAAATAGCATTACCTGGAAAAGAATATGTAGAATGAGCATTTCAAGTTGATACTCTTGTAAACTGAAGAATGGGAGAAAACACTGTACCAAGCAACTGCAGATTTGCCATTTTGTATCCTTGCATATATGTAGTCTTTCAAAATGATATTTTTGCACGATCAACCCCTACCACATATTTTTTACCTTGGAAAACACAGTTGTAGTGGTACCTGATATAACTTAACTGTGCATTAACGGTGACGGAAGGTTGGGACTGGAGCTACAAGGCTGAACACCTTTGTTAGCCAGCCATAGCAGCTAGAGAATTTCATATATTTTCAGAAAGAAGGTACTGATACATTATGTTTGGTATAAGCCACCCTCCCAGAAATGCAATGCAGCTTCTTCTTTTGGGGAAAAACGTCTAGATTTTCTTATGTTATTGTCTACTCTGCAAATAATTTCAGACAGATGGAATCTTGTGTTTAGATACTGTAAAGGAAGATCCGGTTTGTGACTACCTGAGGAATCTGAATATACGGAGTCTATGGGACCTGTTGAGATGTATCCCAGAGTCCTGAGAGAGGTGGCTAATATAGTTGCCAAACCACTTTCCATGATATTTGAAAAGCCATGACATACAGGTGAAGTCCCAGGCAACTGGAAGAAGGAAAATATTGTACCCATTTTTAGAAAGTGTAAAAAGGAGAATCCCAGGAGCTACTGACTTGTCAGCCTCTCCTCTGTACTGGGGAAGATCATGGAGCAGATCCTCCTGGGAGCTATGTTAAGGTACATGGAGAACATGTGAGGTGATATGAGACAGCTGGCACAGCTTCATCAAGGGCAAGTCCTGTCTGACCAATCTAGTGGCCTTATGTGGTCAAATGACTGCAACTGTGGACAAGGAATGTGAAAAAGGTGTCATCTATCTGGACTTTTGTAAGGCTTTTGACCTGGTCCCCTATCATACCCTTCTCTCTGAATTATAAATATATGAATATGATATACATGATGCATATCTCTTTGATGCATGAAGAATAGCCTGGATGATCACATCTAGAGGCCAAGGTCCTGATGGCATTGTTAGTTACCAGTGAAAAGTGGTGTCTCTCGAGGGACCATATTTTGACCAGTGCTGTTTAATATCTTCATCAATGACATAGACAAAGGGATTGAGTGCACCCTCAGAAAGTCTGTAGATGACACCAAGCTGAGTGGTGAAGGTGACACCCCTGAAGGATGGGATGCCCTCCATAGGGTCTTGGACAAGCTCAAGAAGTGAGCCTTAGGGCACTTTAACAAGGCCAAGTACCATGTGCTGTACCTAAGTGGGAGTATCCCTTGCTATGAATACACCCCGTGAAATGAAGTAATTGAGAGCAGCCCTGCCGAGAAGGACTTGGGGGTGCTGGTGGGTGAGAGGCTGGACATGACCTGACAACGTGCACTTGAAGCCCAGAAAGTCAAACATGTCCTGGGCTGCATCCAAAGCAGAGTGGCCAGCAGGGCCAGGGAGGGGATTCAGTGCCTTTTCTGTGCTCTGGTGAGACCCCACCTGCAGTGCTGTGTCCAGCTGTGCAGTCCCCAACATTATAAGGATAAGGATGTGTTAGAGCAAGTCCAGGGGAAGACCACAAAGATATTCAGAGAGATGGAGCACCTCTCCTGTGAAGACAGGCTGAGAGACTTAGGGTTGCCCAGACTGGAAAAGAGAACGCTCCAGGGGAGATCCTATTTACAGTCTCTCGGTTCTTAAAGGGGGCTTATAAGAAAGATGAAGACAAGATTTTTTTTTAGGTCCTGTAGTGACAGGACAAGGCGTAAAGGTTTTAAACTAAAAGATAGTAAATTCAGACTAAATATAAGGAAAACTTTTTTTTTTTTTTTCACAATGAGACTGCTAAAATACTGATATTGCCCAGAGACATTTTGTATTCTTCATCCCTGGAAAAATTCTAGATCAGATGGGCTGGAGTTCTCAGCAACCTGATCTAGTTAAAGGTGTTCCTGCTCATTGCAGTAGAATTGATCAAGNAGGGTTGCCCAGACTGGAAAAGAGAACGCTCCAGGGGAGATCCTATTTACAGTCTCTCGGTTCTTAAAGGGGGCTTATAAGAAAGATGAAGACAAGATTTTTTTTTAGGTCCTGTAGTGACAGGACAAGGCGTAAAGGTTTTAAACTAAAAGATAGTAAATTCAGACTAGATATAAGGAAAACTTTTTTTTTTTTTTTCACAATGAGACTGCTAAAATACTGATATTGCCCAGAGACATTTTGTATTCTTCATCCCTGGAAAAATTCTAGATCAGATGGGCTGGAGTTCTGAGCAACCTGATCTAGTTAAAGGTGTTCCTGCTCATTGCAGTAGAATTGATCAAGATGACCTTTAAAGGTCCCTTCCATCCCAAACCATTTTATGATTCTATCATTCTAATTTATTTTTTCATTTTCTCATATGCTAACACAAAAGGAATTCCTTTTTGCCTATAGAGATAAAACTTGTTTAACAAGAGCTCTACACTGACATTTTTACTGATTGAAATCTCTTTTCCTTGACTATTTTGAAACTTCTTGAGAACTTAAAATGAGCAAGACTAACAAAATGCCCATCAATGTGAAAGTGCTAAAGCATATATTTTATGTTCATATGATATAAAAATGACTAATAAAAATTAGAAATATTTGAAAGAAGAACCCATCGCATTTTCCCCATATCTAGCTCAAAAGAGCTCAATTGTACTAATACTATAAAAAACACAGTTTCCTTGAGAAATCTACACACATCCAAAATTTATCCCTGATTTCATAGATTAAAATATCCAAGATCAGGTCTCCAATGTCAGAAACTTTTAATCTTTATGAAGATTGGATTCACTGGTATTAAAAAAAATACCTTTTAATTTAACATCTTTAGTTTGGGAAGCTCAGAAAATAAAGAAGAATCTACATGAAAAGTTGAAAGACCTCTCCCCCATCTCTGGTTTCTTGTCCTCATGAAAAAAATAAAAAAGTTTCACAAGATAATATAAAGCCATTTTAGGACTATTTTTACTTAATCTTCTAAGGATCTATGATCTGACCCAAAGTATATTATTGTTAGTTAGAGTATTTCTATTGACTTTGGCTAACTTGAATTTGATATATGTCTATACTAATAAATTCATCAGAACTGAAAAAACTTGTATTCTCTCTTTCCCATGCTCTGCTTTAACATTCTCTTTTTCCTCCCTTTTTGTCATTAATCAATAACTGAGCATAAAATGTGCTTTCTTTTCAATTTCTGGGAATATTTTTGAGCTTCAAATTTTCCCACAAGTGTAAAAAGTCAAAATCTAGGCAACCTAAGAAAAAAAAACCCAAATCCTCGGATCATTCAATCAGTTTTAGGATCTTCCAAATATTTCATTTTGGTATTAATTCTTTCTATTCTACAATAATTAACTAACAATTCTCTCAAGGATTCTGCTGCAGAAATTTGTTGTGTGTGTCTCTGTGTGAGCAGGACTGTGATCCCAGAGGCTCATCCATCCACATGCAAGCAACTGAGGACATTTGCATCCAAGAAAGGCTGATGGGAAGGCTAAGTGACTAAGCCCAGCAGCTGAAGGGATCCAGGCTGTACATATATAGACAGATAGACATGTATTTCCACTGGTTGTCCTTCATCCTGATAAGCCAGAGGGGTGAACAGGATGAGGCCACTCACTGGTGCTGTTTGCACTTGTGTGAGTGGTGATTAAGTCTGTCTACAATGACCGGAATAGAGAGACGTGTTTTTATAGGTGAGTTTGTATGCTACCATTGGGAATACAGCCTTAGCCTTGCTACTGGTTGAATCAGCACAGAGGGAGCTGTTGCAGTCTCACCTGGAATAAGGTTGTTCAATCTGTCACCCCCAAACAAAGCCAAATGCAAAGAAATTTTAATTTCATCTATCACTAGAGTATTGAAACCNACTTGAAGCCCAGAAAGTCAAACATGTCCTGGGCTGCATCCAAAGCAGAGTGGCCAGCAGGGCCAGGGAGGGGATTCAGTGCCTTTTCTGTGCTCTGGTGAGACCCCACCTGCAGTGCTGTGTCCAGCTGTGCAGTCCCCAACATTATAAGGATAAGGATGTGTTAGAGCAAGTCCAGGGGAAGACCACAAAGATATTCAGACAGATGGAGCACCTCTCCTGTGAAGACAGGCTGAGAGACTTAGGGTTGCCCAGACTGGAAAAGAGAACGCTCCAGGGGAGATCCTATTTACAGTCTCTCGGTTCTTAAAGGGGGCTTATAAGAAAGATGAAGACAAGATTTTTTTTTAGGTCCTGTAGTGACAGGACAAGGCGTAAAGGTTTTAAACTAAAAGGTAGTAAATTCAGACTAGATATAAGGAAAACTTTTTTTTTTTTTTCACAATGAGACTGCTAAAATACTGATATTGCCCAGAGACATTTTGTATTCTTCATCCCTGGAAAAATTCTAGATCAGATGGGCTGGAGTTCTGAGCAACCTGATCTAGTTAAAGGTGTTCCTGCTCATTGCAGTAGAATTGATCAAGATGACCTTTAAAGGTCCCTTCCATCCCAAACCATTTTATGATTCTATCATTCTAATTTATTTTTTCATTTTCTCATATGCTAACACAAAAGGAATTCCTTTTTGCCTATAGAGATAAAACTTGTTTAACAAGAGCTCTACACTGACATTTTTACTGATTGAAATCTCTTTTCCTTGACTATTTTGAAACTTCTTGAGAACTTAAAATGAGCAAGACTAACAAAATGCCCATCAATGTGAAAGTGCTAAAGCATATATTTTATGTTCATATGATATAAAAATGACTAATAAAAATTAGAAATATTTGAAAGAAGAACCCATCGCATTTTCCCCATATCTAGCTCAAAAGAGCTCAATTGTACTAATACTATAAAAAACACAGTTTCCTTGAGAAATCTACACACATCCAAAATTTATCCCTGATTTCATAGATTAAAATATCCAAGATCAGGTCTCCAATGTCAGAAACTTTTAATCTTTATGAAGATTGGATTCACTGGTATTAAAAAAAATACCTTTTAATTTAACATCTTTAGTTTGGGAAGCTCAGAAAATAAAGAAGAATCTACATGAAAAGTTGAAAGACCTCTCCCCCATCTCTGGTTTCTTGTCCTCATGAAAAAAATAAAAAAGTTTCACAAGATAATATAAAGCCATTTTAGGACTATTTTTACTTAATCTTCTAAGGATCTATGATCTGACCCAAAGTATATTATTGTTAGTTAGAGTATTTCTATTGACTTTGGCTAACTTGAATTTGATATATGTCTATACTAATAAATTCATCAGAACTGAAAAAACTTGTATTCTCTCTTTCCCATGCTCTGCTTTAACATTCTCTTTTTCCTCCCTTTTTGTCATTAATCAATAACTGAGCATAAAATGTGCTTTCTTTTCAATTTCTGGGAATATTTTTGAGCTTCAAATTTTCCCACAAGTGTAAAAAGTCAAAATCTAGGCAACCTAAGAAAAAAAAACCCAAATCCTCGGATCATTCAATCAGTTTTAGGATCTTCCAAATATTTCATTTTGGTATTAATTCTTTCTATTCTACAATAATTAACTAACAATTCTCTCAAGGATTCTGCTGCAGAAATTTGTTGTGTGTGTCTCTGTGTGAGCAGGACTGTGATCCCAGAGGCTCATACATCCACATGCAAGCAACTGAGGACATTTGCATCCAAGAAAGGCTGATGGGAAGGCTAAGTGACTAAGCCCAGCAGCTGAAGGGATCCAGGCTGTACATATATAGACAGATAGACATGTATTTCCACTGGTTGTCCTTCATCCTGATAAGCCAGAGGGGTGAACAGGATGAGGCCACTCACTGGTGCTGTTTGCACTTGTGTGAGTGGTGATTAAGTCTGTCTACAATGACCGGAATAGAGAGACGTGTTTTTATAGGTGAGTTTGTATGCTACCATTGGGAATACAGCCTTAGCCTTGCTACTGGTTGAATCAGCACAGAGGGAGCTGTTGCAGTCTCACCTGGAATAAGGTTGTTCAATCTGTCACCCCCAAACAAAGCCAAATGCAAAGAAATTTTAATTTCATCTATCACTAGAGTATTGAAACCATTGTAACATCTAATAACTAAGAATCACTGACTAGCAAAAATATCTCATCCACATAGGGAATATAATGAAGATTTTTGTATTTTGAACCTATACAAACCTACCAGATTATCAAGAAAAAAATCACAGACTCTTTTAATGAACTGTATAAGTTTTCAGAAATTTTCAAAAATAGAAAATTTGTATATTCTTTAGCCCCTAAAAAATTGTAGCATTCAAACAAAAAGAAATATCATTTCACTGGAATCTGAATAAAGTATTGACACTCAAGAGACTTAATTGGTAGATAGCATCATTTATGGGAAAGAAACATAAATTTACTTTTTGCTGCACTTTGTCTCTTATGGCTATAAATATTCAACAATGGAAAAATCAAAACAAAGGTTGTACATAAGAATAGCTAAAGTGGCCATTTCCCTTCATTATAAACCACAAAAAATCAATCTGATACTGTTAGATGTTTTATGCCATTATAATTATTCATTTTTAAAGCAAATATAGACTTATCAAGAAATTAGATTTCCAATTTTTAGTATTTTTTCCCAAACTGAACATGAGTACTTTTTCCCACAAGGTACAGAGTCCCCTAGTTTCTTAATTAAATTGGAAATTCCTGGTCATCTCATTTAATTTCACAGGAATAGCTGGTACTAACTTTAATAGTGAATACAGGGAGTACTGTTTCAAGATCTTTTAGACACAGACATATTAATGCAGGTAGGTGCAACCTTAGTCTCTCTACTGTAATGCTGAAGCCAAGAAGAAAGGGAAGATGATGCTGACACATAAATCAGGTAAATCTGAGCCAGCTTGAGTCTAAGTAGAGGACACTAGGTAAGCAGATGGTGCAATCAAACAAGTAAGCCTCTCCCAGCTCAGTGCTCCTCCTCTGATTTGCAGCACTTATTCAGAATGACTGTGTTCTGCCAGATCCAAACTAATGAGTTTGTATTGTATTGCAAGGAAATAGAGCAATTTTGGTATTTACTAGGATTAAGAGTCTTTGCACTGTGCTCCATTGTATGATGTAGACATATAATAAACATGCAGTCTTTTCTCATTATCCAACTGAGAGTAGGAAATGGCACTGGGCAGAAGAGGAAGCCTTGTCTGCTCTTGGTGGACATAGTTACCTTATTATTTTTCCTCACTGCTATCATTATTCCATTGAATTTCTAATAGTTGCTCCCAATTTACTCTACTTTGAGAGTCGTTTGGCTCCTAAATATGCCATTTCACTTTCCTCAGCAGCAGGAGCTTTCCATGATGTACTAAAATTCCATTTTGCCTCCCCTTTCTTTCTGGCAGCATGCTGTGTCCATCAGCTACCTAAAAGCTTCCATCCCAGAGGAGGCTGCATTTCATTAGTAATGTACTGTGTAGTTATATAGTTCAAATCTGGTCTGAAGATAAAAATATTAATAATTGGTTCAGTAGTGGTTTGAATTCTTTATGGCCTCTATTTCTATTCCATCCTCTTCTCTCTCTGCAGTATGAGGATGTACATTAATCTCTGGCATAATAGTCCTCCTGTCCTGAGCAACAAAACTCTATGGGGTTTTGAGAGACAATTTAATTTTTTGAAACAAGTTTTTACTTCATTGCCACACTCTCAGGGAGCTTCATACCCATAGAAGCTGCCAACCTCTGTTCAGGACTTAATAGGAAGTCTTTGCCAGCATATAGATCAATGTCGACGAGATAATGATTACTGCTGTCACACTACTCATTTTTAAATGTAAAGTCTGGACTGTCTTTTTTTTGGTGCACTGTGCTCAAGAAACTGAATTTTTTGCGTGATCAAGGACACATTGATGGGTAGTGCTTGATAAAACATTAAATTAAGTGCTTCTTAGAGGCACCTTTAAAAGAAACTATTACTGAACTAATGATGTGCTAGTGACTGAACTTGTTCACTTCTCATCTTCATGATGCCACTCTGATGAACAAATCAACACTGGGATGTGGCTGGTAGTTAATGGAATCAGATTTTGTCTTGCCATGCATCTGTTCTTCTATATTTAGCAAAGTTGCCTGTATTCAATTTTTTTAATAATAGCTAACACTTAAAAAGAAAGACTTAATAGTACAGGATATTTCTATGATGATAAGTATGCTGACATTCTTGTTCATTCTTGTTCTTGACTTCAGTTCTCCAACAAAGCCACTAGTGTTATTCTACCTGGGTCACTTCCCAAACTTTTTCTTTTATTACACTTTTCTAGAGATAGTTATCTTTTAATACAGCTTTAAACAAATAAATAAATACATACTCTTCCTAAGAGAGAGCTAGAACCTCAAAAGAAAGTTAATTTCCCAAGTCCTGCCACTGACTTTTTTAGTGATCATGAGCAAATTAATTAATTCACCATGTTTTAAGCCCTGTCTTTAACCAGAAATTGTATGTCCTTTGTATATTCCCTCTATTTATATTCACAGCTCTATAAAGAAAGCAGTATTCCTTGCTGTATATTTTTAGAGTAGATAAAACAATAAGATGCTTCTCTCTCACATTTCAGCTAAATTCTAAAGATGTTACTGTAATGTAAAAAATCAATAAAATAATCCATGTCAACTTGTACACCAAAAATTTACTCTGCTTCTTTCTTTTTCCTCTGTTTTTCAGTAAAAATAGTAAACCATAATTGACATTAATCTGCTTCCAGCACTGTGGAGAGAGCTTTGTGGAGGTTGGAGTGAACCACATGCATGGGTACAATCACACCCCTTCCCTCATATTGAATGAGTCTCTGTTCCTTTCATTCTTTCTTTTATCAAAATATGTTATCAACACTGTCAACTGGAAAGTTTTGGAGCAGCCTCAGAAAAGCAGGAAAAGATTCTCCTGAGAGAGGAAGGGAAGGATTTTTTTGTACTACAATCAGAAAAAAGCTTTCCTTTAGCCATTATTATCCCTAGATCTCAGGGAAATGCTCTACTTTCCCTCTGACAGCAGCCTTGCTTTCCCCCCTGTAGACAGCTCAAACACAAATTTAAAGGAATAAGTCCAGAGAGGAGCCACTAAGCTGATCAGAGGGCTGGAGCATCTCTCCTATGAAGATGGTCTGAGAAAATTGGGGTTGTTAAGCTTGGAGAAGTGAAGATTCCAGTGACACCTTAGACCCCCTTCCATACATAAAAGGGACCTGAAAGAAGATTAGAAAGGGATATTACACAAGGGTGTATAGTGATAGGACAAGGCTGAATGACTTTAAAGTGAAGGACAGTAGGTTTAAGTTACATATCAGGAAGAAATTCTTTATAGTGAGGGTGGTGAGGCACTGGAACAAGTGTCCTACAGAGGTTGTGGACTCCTCATCCCTTGAGACCAGACTGGATGGACCTCTGAGTAACCTGCTTTAGTGGAACTAGGTGACCTTTCAGATCCCTTCCAATCCAAACCATTCTGTGATTCTATAATTCTGTGATAGGTGGACCTTTGCTCATCTTATTCCTCTCTTCCCACCCCAATACTGATGAAATGTGCAGGATGAAAGTAGCATAGAATTATGTCTTTCCTGGAGGGCTGACACAAGAGACCATTAATTATAGGCTTATATCCTCAGTTTAGTCTGGATTCCAAAAGATATAGAAAGAAGTCAGAATTCCAAGGATTTAGCAGGACTGTGCTACAAATCAAACTTATTCCATCTGTTTTCTTATCAGTGTTGTAGTATGCAAGGGAAAACAAATTTGAAGTTTGCAATTATGTAGTGAAGTCTGTGTAACTGGATATGATGGAATAAATGAAACATCTTGTTTAATCTACCTTCTCCAGTAAGATAAGTCTGCAAATCCCAACATGTTGTTTTATCTCCTTTAATGACACCAAGCCAATGCTTGGCAGTTATTCTCACACATCATTTTCTTTTTTTTCTCCTCAGCAGTTTCCTTCTTTCTCCCAGAAGTTTGTCAGTGCTGTGACTGCAAACAACTTTTTTTAAAAAACTAATAATCCACTAATACTTTTTCATTGATGCAATATGGTGCTCTTACATTGGAGTCTGTGCACTGCCAGCCATTTAATTCTACTGATTTTAAGTTTGCATTCATGGAAGAAAAATATCCATTGTAAGAAAAGTGCTGCTAGTGTGACAAATATTGAGGCCATTTTTCCTTGTTCTATTTGACTCTTGGAAGAGAAGTTGCTAATGGTAATGCTGTGTTTCACATGAAGTTTTTATGCATGAGAGATTTTTCTGCCATTCGCACTTCAGGAAGGGTCAGTGTCTATTGTCATGAACAAAAAAAACCAGTAATGATTTGTAGGAATAAAATCCTTGAATGCATGGCTGGATTTTGATTGGTGCTGGTCCAAAATGTCTCTGTTGTTACGTATGATGGAACTAGCCCTTTGTGTGATGAGTACATACTTGACAAAATGTGTGTTGAGAGGGTTGTTTACCTGTTTGTGGACATGTTTCTATGAAGAAAGTTGAACCAAAAAATCTGCTTCTGAGAAGGGCCTCTCCTGTTCCCCTTTGTCACCTTTCTCCTCATTATTTGCACCTTGAATCAGTTCTGCTAAGACACATAGGAGGAAAAGTCACTTTATTTGGTTTACTGAACTGAATTAGTTCAGAAGGGTCTTATGAGAACAAGAGCAGGGGTGAGGGAGGATGCAGGACTTAGCTCAGGGTACATGGGGGAAAGAGGAAAAAATGGATTGTGCCTGAAAAGGTACCTCCATCTGAAAGCCTCACTAAGAAAAAGGACCAGAAAGTGGCGGGGTGGGGGTGCAAAAGAGGGTGGGGGAGGAGTGGTAAATAGTAGAAATCTAAGCAATTAACCTAGTATAATGAAGCCATTATCTAACATGGATTGATTAAAAACAAAGCAAAACAAACACCTGGAATTTAACACTAGTATAATTATATATTTTCAATCAAGATGGCAACTCCTTTTTGTAGAAAAAAGTATGAATTTTCTCCTACCTACTTCAAAATATGGAAAGACATGTTTATAATCATGTTTTTCTACCGAACATGCAACAACACGACTGTAGAACAATAGTAGCTTGGTATGGTTCTTCCCCTCTTTTCCACAACATCTGATTAGGGCTTTTCCCCCTCTTATTATTTTTGTATTGACAAAATCTCCTGCGTTGAAATTCATCCTGATACAAAACACCAGAACAAGCTCTGTGCAGCTCCTGCTTATGGTCTCTTCTGAAGAACAGATGTAAAGGACAAGCAAGAAAGGAACATAGATGTTCATTGTGCCAAAGCTTCAGCTTTCAAATTTTGAAAGAAGTGATAAATCTCTGTTACATCTATTAAAAAGTAAGATTGCATCTTTATGGCAACACATTTATTTCACAGATTATAACCATGCTTGGAAAAACAAATCCACAGATTTCTGGGATGTGAAATTTTCCCCTTAATTTGATTTATCTCTTAATTTTCCCTCTCACACACACGTGTATTTACAGGTGTGTGTGAGGACAGATAAGAGGTCAGCAATTGGCTAAATAAACCACAAAGAACATCCCTGCTTGGAAGGACTTTAAACAAAACTTTGACATTGTCTCAAAGGACTTTTATTTTCCCAGTAAGGGAGGAAATTTGCACCACATTTGGTTCACATATTATTTGTTCTGTGGTCTGACATACTGTCTATGCTGCAATTAAGCGAAGTGACAAGGAATACTGTCACAAGGTTCTCATCACAGTCCATCCCTCAGTGTAAGCTCGATACCAACCACTGAGTGTTTTGTCTCCTCAGACCTGCCAGATTGGCTGTGCCCTTGGTCATTCTTACACCAGCTCAATCAAAACTGTCAGGGGTATCTACCATCAGTCCAGGAAATTTCAGCCTTGCCAAATCTGCATCTATCCCCCTCAGAAGAACTATTTTCACTTATATTAATCAAAAAAGTAACCTGAAACTAACACTTTTCGGTGTCCAGTAAAATTTATAAGGTGCATTTCAGAATTCCACCTAATATATATTCATAATAATCAGATCCTCCTGCTTTTTGGACACTGACAGTCAAAAGCAGTTGTAATTTCAGCTAGGTGAAAGACTTATGTTTCCAAATATGCACTTATCTTAACTAAGGAGCTGCAAAAAAATTTCTTAAAATGCATGTGCATGTGTTCCCTCTTTTTCTTTAGAGTCATTAAAGACAGTAACAAAATTGCTTCTGGTCACATTACTGAGACAGATTAAAATTGGAAACAGAGTCATCTGAAGATGCATTTATGTCAGACCTCCCAGATTGTTCTTCCCCTATAGGTACAGATTTCGAACCTGCACTTAGAATATATCTTTTTATCTCTTTAACATTCAGTAACTGTGAAGAACTTTGACCTCTCAAAGGTGGCAACAAAAAGAAATACATTAAGATACATGGCTCATCAGTATGGGTCCAAAGCTCACATTCAATCAAAGGCTAAAATAAAACTTCACATACTGTTTCCCCCACTGGTGTATATACTGATTTCTCAGTGTGTTGCCTGGGAATTATATTTTAAAAGGAAACTTGTTTTTTGCTGCATTTGTAAGCAATTGAGGGGTGCTTGCCATTCAAGGACTCTTTGTGACATATGCAGCAATCTGCCATAGCTTGTAAATGGTGTCCTGTTGGCCTGTTGAACTATCTTGATGATATGGGCAACTTTTACTTTATTGCAAAATAACTTCAAGATGGAGAAAAGTTTAATGAAAAAGTTGAAAGTATATATAAAATTGCAAGGAAAATGAAAGGGAAGAAAAGGAGTCCAATAAGACCACCTGGAGCTGATATTCATGCTCCTGATGTTGCTCCTGTGCAACATGATCTGGTGGCCTGCATGCTTGAGACATTTGACACTGAGTTATTTGACAGTGCTTTGGTTCTTGAAGGATCACAAGTGTCACTCTGAAGTTGAGTAATATTTTTCATAAAAGGAGCATCTCTATAATAAGAAAACCCCCAGACATTTAACATCTGTATCTCTATGCTTAGCCAGACAAGAAACTGAATTTTCTAATGTAATGCTAGAAGCCTGCAAGTTAAGGAAGTTGCCCAAGAGAGGCTGTGATTAAAAAGTGCGGCTCTCTGCAACAGCTATGGCAAAGAAGCAGTCTGACAAAATATATTTTAATTCTTCATAATTGAGAGTTATATGGAGTAGTCCAGTATACAAAAAAAAATTCTCTAGAGATCATTTGCACCCACAGTCCTCTCCAGTGATGCCTGCACTAACTTCACTAGAAAACGCATGTCAGAATGGCTCTTTCCTTGCACTGTTAAACTAAAATGGTTGTCCAATAACAAGCCACAGCTGAAAGGAAAAAAAAAAAGATTGATGGATGCCTTGGGTATTAGTGGTTGTCTTTTAAGAATTAAAATATATATTTTATTTTATTCTTCAGAAGTTGAGCCTGAAAAAAAAAGTACAATGACGGAAACTATTAGCATGTTGACAGTAGTACAAAATACATTAATCTAGCTCATAAAAAGTTGTCTAAAAGTAGCAACAGGATATACTATTGAGAGTATAGGAATATCCTAGGATATTCAGCAGTGTTTCCCTCACAGAAATGTAATCAGCCAGGCAATTTTCTGCCCATGGAGAACTCACCAGGTATGCCACTCTTTTACCATGTGTCAGCAGTTATATTAAGTATTATTCACTCTATGGCTGTCATGGAGATGCTGTGGCAGAAACGACATGCTGATATTTTTCTTAATGTTATGAGGTTTCCTGACAGAACCCAAAATAATTTAAAGATAGACATTATATGGAAATAGACTGGCATATAAACAAACCTGAGTATTCTTGGAGGCATTAGTCTAACAGAAACACTTGCTAATGTCATTCATGAATTTGGTCTAAAAGTAGTGTTTAGACCAGATGAAGCAGAACATTTCATATTTGACATGTTTTTTTATATATCTTCCTTCCACCTCAGATATTAAATATTAAAATATAAAAATAAGACTGCTTCCAACATAAAGTAATCATTGCTAAATTTACTCAACTTTTGAATAAAAACAAAACAAAAAAAACCTCAACCCCTGTAATGCTTTTTATAATACTACATACCATGAGATTTCAAGGTAGAGTTGATTGATCTTGCTCTAACACAAATCTTGTGTGCCTTATGAGTGGGAACCTTCTGGTACAAAATCTCTGATGAGAAATAAATAATGTGGAACATGTAGGTGACATTTTACAAGGTCAGGTTTCTAACCTGTTACTATAATTTAAAAGGTAATTCCTCTGCTCTTGCCTATTCATTGCTGTTTGGCTATTGCAAATGTTCTCACATGTGAAATTAATTCACACTTGCCCTTTATTTGAAAAGAAAAAAATGAAGGGAAAATAATGGCCATATACTAGAATTTTCAAAGCCGCTTCTTGTATTACACACACTCAGATAAGGCAAGAGTAAATCGAAAGCAATCTATAAAGTAATATTGGTATGAGCAATATGTTGACAATTAAATAAAAAACTGGAAATGCATTTTCAAAAAATGTGTAATAGATATTTATCAAAATTTATTTTTAAAAAATGAAAACCAAAGTTCTATTTATTCTATACTAAAGTTTCTCTTTTAGGTAAAAGTTTTGTCTTGACAAGGAAACATACCTGTGAAGAATGCCCCTCAAGTTCAGTGAAATACTTATATCATGGCTTTGCATCTTCTCAATGGGGAAGGATTGAACTGTCAGGAGTGGGAGCATCGTCCCGGGCTCCGTCATCAGCCTTCAGTGATGGTCCTCTGAGTGTCACCAAACTGAGAGATCGTGAGCTCTGAGAGATGTTCCCCTCAGAGAAAGGTGCTGGTGCAGTCCTCTGTGGCCCAGAAGAGTTCAAAGGGCCTCACTTAGAAATGCTGTTTATAGGGTTGCAAGTTCTTCAGCTTCAGTCAGCAGTAAATTTCCACCCCAGCTACAGTTCGGATCAGTACTTACTGGAATTTTCCTTGAAAATCCAGTAACAATAATATTATCTTGAAACACCCAGAAGTCTATTGATTACTTTTTGGCCCTAATGGGGTCAGTTGTAACAGTACTTGTATTGCCCCCTGTGGTCTAAAAAACATGAGGAAGTTGACATAAAGATGAAGCTATGGGATGACAGCAAGTGTGCATCACACTGGCCCAACTCAGCAAGATCACAAAAGAACCTGCAAATGACTGCTTTTGAAAATCCTAGATCAAAATGGCATGGGAAATTTGGGGAATGTGTTAACAAGAATTTTCAGTTCTCTACTGTGTTTCCCCAGAAAAACTATAAAATACTCAACATTTCTTTTCAAAATGCAAATTATTTGACCCCAAAAATATTAATGAGGCAATCTCTTTATCATTATTCCCCCTAGTATTAAAAGATTTCATTTTTGTACTCCTCAGATATATCCAGTTCAATTGAATCAGTCTTTAAATTCAGACAGGAAAAACCTACCCACTTCAGAATTTTACACAGAAAGTACAAAGGTTTTCTGACATAAGCTTAAATTGTAAAAAAACAGCTCTGAAACAAAAGCATACTGAAGTTCAATGATTCTTGGCCTAGCATATTCACTTCTAAACTGAAACAACATTAAAAAGTCAAAACAAAGCAAAGGAAACCTTTGACAAGGTAAGGCAAAGAAACCAAGAAAGTGGGATGTGCTATGTGCTGCAGGATTTGTGAGTTTCCACCAGTGCTAAAGGAGAGAAAAATCTTCACTTGCCATTGAAATGTTCTGAAGATAACTGTCTGAAGGTAAATGTACTTCTGAAGGCAACTGTCTCCCATTGTACTGTTCCAGCATTCCCTCTGTTTTGTCTCTTTTCTGTTAACAACAGAAAATCTAAAGTAAAGCATAAACAGGTAAGACTCCGATTCTGCATGGAAACAAACGTGGTGAGAAAATGGTAGCACCATTCTGGGAGGCAATTAAACAGGGAAGAACAGTCCACAGTCAAAAAAGTTAAGGGTAAAAAAAGAAATAGAGAATATCTCATGTTAAGTTTGAGCACAGAAACTTCCCCTCTTCCAAAAACCAAACTGTAGAGAGCTGGCTTGCTGAGAATGGTCACGTAGATGCAGCAAGCATGTTACAACTGCACAACCCAGCCTTTGTTACTGACCCTGAGATGTTTCCATTAGAGAACAGGAATTAGCAAAATAGAAAAGTAAGGGAAATGTATTAGCCAAGTGTTAGCTAATGCGTACGAAGTATGGTCAGAAACTTGTAGCCTATAGCAAAGCAGAAAGAGACGCGTGAATTTAAGTAATAGCCTATAACAATGCAAGAATAAGTGCGTGAACACAAGCAAATAACCAATCACAAGTGCCACTCTGTCGCGTGAACAATGCTTTTACCTATAATAATGCCTGTTTTCATCTAATAAAAAACTTACTGAAGTAGCACCAATACCTCTATGAGTGCGTGTGCTATATTCGGGCAACTCTCCCACACCAAACAGCTCTTTTTGTGATGAAATTCAGCTCTCCTTACTGGAATTGAAAACACAAAGGAGAGGGGAGTTTGTGCTTTAAATTAAAGCTTATTCCTCTGTGTGTAAAAGAGCCTGTCTAATCTCTTAAAGTAATTTAGAATAATTCTTCCTACTATGAAGTAAATCAGCACTGCCACTAGTAGTAAATGTCAGAGTTGCACTTACTGTCCTTGTCAAGAAACACACCACTGAGAGGTAAAGAGACATGCAGTAGTTATTTTTTTTAAGAAGACAAAATTAGTGTCCTTTGTAAAGGTAATTCACAGTAACAAAGATTCAGTAATTCAAAGCCTGAAAAAGTCTGATATAGATCCAGATCCAGGTGGACAGACAGATACAAATGAATATACAGATAATTAGAATAAAGATACAAAGAATACAGGACTGAAGGTGTAAGTGGAAATCATTTATATTTTTTCTTACACAAAAATCCCCATTGAAGTCAGTTATAATATGTAGTTTGGTGCTTGTGACACATCATTTATTTATAATTCAGGATTAAATGGTGAGGAAATCGCAGGAATGATCTCATGTGATTCTCTCCAGCAGAGATTTTAAAGCTAGTCACAAGAAAATAGAAGGGAACAGTCTAATTGAAGATTTAAAATTATTAGATATTAAGATATATTATCCAAAATAAATGGGCTATTTTTTCATAAGGAAAGAGCTGATCTAGAAGGTGCAAAGATTCTTGCCTTCAGTAATTTTGCTTTTTCCAATATCAAATCTATTTTTTTATATATTTATATTTCAGGCCCATCTGGCAAGACACAAGCATGGCAGAATCTGTAATCTAAGAATAATTTCCACTGAAATAGATGGAACAGTTTGTTAACAATGTTAATCTGCTGTCCCTGTTTAACTTCTCTTTGATGTTGAGACTTTACTGTGGATGTATAAAACCTAAGGAGCTTTTGGCTTCCACGTGACACTTGTCCAGAGTTCCATATCAGCAGTATGGTCTTTGGATACTGCCAGGGGGTGGCTCTTATTGTTTCTCTTCACCCATCCATCTTCTTTTCCTAAGCCAGAATGGTCTGGCTTACTGGGTTGAAAGAAAGATGAAGTATTTTGCACTTTCTTCAGTGATTGTGTGTTGCTCAGCTGGCAACAGAAGAAATACGCGGGTCTCAGAGCAGCAGTGGATTCTCCAGGCAGGACCGACCAAAAGCCCTGCCCTTCTTTATTTGCCTCTTTTTATATGTTTCTAAGGACAGTCAAAGATTGGTGAAAGGGGTCAACACCCCTGAAGGTTTACAGGACAAAGACATGGTCAAACATCTTTCTCCATCCCAGGGAAAGGAATGAAAAACAATTCCACAAGTGCAAAACAATCCCGGCCGGTTAAGAAAAACAAGGACCACGTTTACAGAACGAGCATGGGAAACTACAGCTACAGTGTTACAACTTATGGGGCCCTGTAAAACCAGGGCGACAATTGTGAAAGACCCATAAGCTAAGGGTCCCATGATTCCTCATAGAGACTCCAGGTTTAGACCACTGCCTGGAAGCTGCATCAGGACTCACAGAGCCAAGGATACCAACCACAGACTAGTTAAGGCACACAGCAATTACTAAAGCAGTTTAATGTTGCCCTTCCCAGCACAAAATAGAAAATTCCTAAACATTTAAGAAAGGGTAAGAAAAAAAGCCAACGGGGCAAAAAGTTGCCAGTATCTCAAGTCTTTAACAGAATAATGTAATTTGCTACAGAAAGATGTAATTTGAAACAATCTGCTTGGAAACTTAAAAAATATCTATAAAACATTCATGGGTTAATACCAGTAAAAGTATTTTTTATTCACAAAACTATGGTTACACAGAATCAGGTAGCAAACAGAATTTCTTCCCAATGAAAAGAAAAATACGAACCAAAACCCAACTTTAATTCTCATTCCATGTGTTTGCAGTTGATTTTCATCTTCATTTCTTCCTCACTCACTTTGTCTTTTAGAACAAAATATTAAGAGGAAATCTTACCCTCATTTATATGTCCAAATCAGGTGCTTTGACAGTGAATCTGTATTAAAAGGTCATTTGTATATCCTCATCTTTGAAATATAGACAATTGTTGATCGAAATACATAGAAATATTTCTTTGTAAAACACCAGCTAATATTTCCCCCAGTGATTTCTGGATCACTCACTATTTCTCCTTTTTTATAAAAGCAGGAGCATAAAGACTAATGAGCCATTGATACTTGCGTAATAGAGCCTGGTGGGATAGAATCAATGGTAGCTTAATCCTTATTGTTTCCTACTGCATTTGCTGCCTAAAGCAGCCTGAGACCAGCCTTGGAGCAGCTGCAGACTTTTGAACTGAGCAGAGTAACCTTCTTCATCTCAGTTGAGGCTTCCAGACTTCAAATTTCCTTTTAGTAGCCAGAGTTGTTATTTTCCTTATACTTTAAAGTTCAAAAGAATAAAAAAATTAATTCAAGATTTGAATTAGTCCCCAACAACTTGATTCAAAATAATGGATTGCAAGTCTGTGGATCTGTATTCAGTTTCAGAACACTTATATAGTACTGATGCTGTTTTGGTTTTTGCCTTTTTCATTTTTCTGTATTTTAGTGTAAGGAAGAATCAGACAGTAAAAAGCTTTTGTAACATGAAGGAAGAATTGCAGTTATCAAAATATGGTGAGAGTTGGGTTTTTTGTTAACAGAAAGAGGTTTTTATGAACAAAGTCTGCATAATTTTGTGAAATGGCTTACATATTTTTTCTAAGCAAAAATAAATTTTTTTCAGAAGTAAAGTATTCCAATTTTTAATGCATAATGGAACAGTAAATAGCTTCATCATTTCAGGTAAGTAGTTAAATGTGTCATTTTTCTTTTCTTTTTTGTTTTTCGATCCTTTAATATTAGAAAATTTTAACCAGCTACACTTCAGCCTCACCTATTTAGTATAGGCCAAGGTAGCAAAAATAAGTAAAAATCACAGCAAAATGATGGGGAAATGATTGGAGGATTTCAGGAATCTAATAAAGTCCTGAAATGACTTTACTTACAAGATTTTCCAAAAAGTTCACAATTTGATATTACCCTAAACTTACCTTGAAAGGAGAGACCAAATAGAAATATCTACTTTTCTGTTTGTTTTAAATGCTGAATATGACATAAAGAGCTCAGGACTATGTTCTCTGTGATCAGTTCCAAGTCCCTCTTTGGGTGAATGCATGGGGTTTTTTCCAAGGAAACATTACTCAATAAATAATTTAGTAAAATAATAAATAATTTTAAAAATGTCATCATTGGAATAATCTTGATTATTTTCATTCTATACTGCCAATAGGTCTCTTGTCCTAGTTAGATTAACCCAGCTATTCACATAGTCAAGCCATCAGTTGTGCCATATGAAAGCACTTTGCAAACCTCCCCTAATTGCTTCTGTAAATGTCATACCTTTCTGCAAGAGTATTTTTTACCTAAAGCAAATATTTCATTTTGATCAGTCACGCTTTACTCACTGCAAATTTCAATGAACTTATGGGTGTTGGACATAAATGTGAAAATACTTTTGTCCTGAGTTCTTACTAAGTGTTCTTGAGAGATGTTGGAATATGCCTTTTGTTCATTAAATCAACTGGGAGGCTGGTGACTGCTTACAGAAGTATTTTGATATCATTATTGTGTTTTCAACCTCTGAAAGGTAACAAATCCGTTACAAGGCTGTAAAATAGCAATTAAGTCATGCTAGCATCTGCAAAGTGCTCTCTCTTCCTTATCCCTGGCATTTCAGTTCAAGAAGGGCACATCACCTGAAAAGTGATGTGAACTGAAAAGTTTCTGTTCACATATTAGTATCTGGAAGATATTTAACCGTTTGGAGTGTTTGATATATAGAGAAGTCATCTTTTTGCTCAACAAATCATAATTATTAATAAACCAAGATGATCTATCTGTGTTGATTATGTTTAAGCTTTTGGCTGGTTCTTTGTTTACCTGCTTCTTGACTTACTAAAGGTAGCAGTGAATGAATTTCACACTGTCTAGTGTAATTTCATACTGGCTAGTGAAACAGCCAGGAGACTGTCACAATCAGATCGTTCAGGCTCAATTTGTGCAGCACCCTCGGCAAAGCCCAGACAAGTTCACAGTTTCTGTCCTGGCCTGTGGCTGTAGGCAGCATCTACAGCAACCATCTGTTTCTCTCAGCCACTGATGGAAGGGGCAAAGAAACCTGCACAGGAAGAGGGTTTGGGATGACCCTTGGTGTATATTGATACTGAGGCAGTGAGATGTGTCACTTCTCGTTGAAGTTTCACTGCTCAGTTAGTTAATTTGTGCTTTCCTCCAATTTAATAGAAGCTCCATTTAAAGACAGAGTAGATCTTGAAATGGCCTCTTTTGATACATGCAAGATATATTTTCTTCTAAGTATCTGTGAATTATATTTTGCTATAGTCTCTGATGAATATAAGACACACTGTTTCAAAGCAATAGGAATTTTTTGGTATTTCATCAGGTACAACATTTTTAGTCTTTCCATTTCTATATGAACATAATGTCAAAATCATACACTGCTATTTGAAATTTTTAATTACTAATTTGCTTGTGAGGCTTTTCAGCATTGATGAAATTACAGTTAAAATAGGAACCACTAAGCTAGTGAGTACACTTTCATAACAAAGATGACTGGCATTGTCAGAAATTCTGTTTGTTACCTACAATTGTCACTTGAAAATATGATAGGAAATAAAATTTGGAGGATTAAAAAAATAAACACAATCCTAAATTTTCTCTGTAAATTTGGAAGACTGTTACAAAATGGCGTTTTTTATGTTTATTTTTTTGCTATTATTTATCTGACATTTAAAAATGAAAAGTCAATGTCCTGAAAATATTTAGGGGAGAAATTTCAAACATTTCAATGTTTGTACCAATGGAAAAACAATTGACTACCATTGTCATACTAAAGATATATTTCACACAATACATTTCTATTGCTCTTTCTACTGAATGATTCTGTGTGAAATGTATGCCAATACTCACCTTTCTACCAATATATATACACACATATAAAGTGTCATATTGAGTGTAATTTTACATGTATTTATCATGCTCTAACATTCCACCTGTGTACAATGTGCTGTACTTCTTTTATTTTTAGATAATTGATACTAAGGCTTTTCTGAAGTAACTTGGGTTCCTTAACTCATCCATGTAATATTTTTACGTTTCTTCCAGGAAGTTTGATGAGGAAACATTTTTACCATTGTAAATTTTCCAGTTATAGAGTTTGTAAATATTCATATATATCTTGTTTTGTATTCTTTTTAACAATAGTCTGAAATGCACACATTCCGTTATATAGATATATGAGTCATGTTTCTTTGCCTGACCTGCACTATTTGATGATCTTGATTTTTACTGCACTTTATGTTTCTGTTAAATTATTGGGTTTTTTTCTAACAGTCTCATGGCTTATACAGGTATCACATCTTATTGGAGTGACTTTCAGGTTATTGGTTTGAAAGACATATGGGATTTACTCATAAATGTCTGTCGTTTCTGAAGTCTCTCACACTTTCCTCTTTATTGCAATTCTGGCTGTGTCCCCAGACCATATGTTCTGAAACTCTTCTTCAAGTTGTCTTTCTTTCTTTCTTCCTTTTCTCTTTCTTTCTTTCTTTTTTTTTTTTTTCTTTCTTTTTTTTCTTTTTCTTAAGGCAAATCTCATTACTTTTCTCTTCTGATATATTCTTATTTTCCATTTTCTCTGGAAATTCACTTCACTGACAAATTGTCACAGACCTGAAAAGAAAACAAACTGGTACTTGGGCGATATTTTAAGAAGGTCTGCAGTGATATCCAGGGGAAAAACAGCCCCCCACAGAGGTTTTACTCATCTCCTTTAATAATTGGTTTCAGTTCAGGTGTAATTTTGATATATCTTGAAGAACTTTTTAAAATCAATTACTCAACTCCTGAACAGTTCCTTTTCTTCATCTTAGTATAAAATGCAGTGAAATGCTTGAGAATGCAGTTCAGTGTTAGCAATATTTTATAATAGTTTTATATCTCATGTTTGGATCTTCTATTTTAAGATAAGTTAAATCCCAGTAGCAAAAGGTGATGAAAAGGATGATGAAATGGCAACTTTGTTTTCTGTAACAGCAATATTCTACCCATGGCACGCATAGCTGAATTTATGGCACAAGGGCAGGAACGGCTTTGGATCATAAATTATTACTAGGGGCTTGTAGCACCTTTTCTACCATATGAGTCACTGGCTCAATGCAATCACCAGAAGTCAGTAAGTTTGATTTTGTGAAATTATTTTTCTGAAAATGCAATTAAGACCAGGATTCTCCAAATGTCAGAGGTGGAACAGCTGAAAGCAATATAGGTTCCTTGCATGAATAGAATTTTGCAGATGATGATGATTTAAGTTATCAAAATGCAACTAATTCTTTGGACAGAAGCAACAAAGAGAACGGACAAAGAGTATAACTGTTGCAACAGTCCTTCAGACCCTTAGGTATCTAAAATTCCTTCAGGAAGCTCCATCCTTTTATCAATTGCTCCCTGAAACACAGGAGCAGAAAAAGAGACTTGCCATGTAGAGTTTCTGCAAGTCACCTTTCTAGCAGACAGCAGAGTGACAAAGAAAATGAAATTATGAAGTGATCACTCACACTGAGGTAAGGTACAAATGAGTATGGCTTTTTGTACAATAACTTACATAAAAGTAGGTAAATTTATATTCACATGGATTTTAAGAGTGTTCTGTATGAAACAGTCTACCACAAAAGTAAAATCCCTATAGAAATCAGATGCTAACAAATCAAGGATGAATTTAGCATTATGTAAGATTCATAGCTTATAGATGAACAAATAATGCATAAACTAAAAACATATGCTGCTATGACTACTTTAAAGTCTGAGAGTTTCAGCAATAGATAATGTGACATAAAGTCTCATGCCACTTATTTATATGGGTTTTATCAAAATTTTTGCATTATAATATTTTATAAGAGTACATTTAGTATTTTTATTTAGTCACAAAAAATTGATACCTGAAGGATTTTTTGCCTTTTCTCCTAAATACCTCTTACACAGTTCACTATATTCACAAGTATTAGCATGCATACTTGTGATGCTTTAGGTATGATACTTTAGCCTGGTTTCTTGGTGTCCAGTAGGCCAGGAGACTAAACACCCCAGAAACTACGTAGATATAGGAGACCAAACATTCTATTGTCGTAAGGACTCAAGGTCCCCTAGCAGGACGGATTCTGTAAACTAGAAGTTAGCCCACCCTAGCCCCTTATTGGGCTCTCTTGTTAGATATGCTAATGTTTAAGGTCTTTAATTGTATACTCGATTGGGGGGATGGGGCTTTTTGCGATGCGTTCCACCTGGACGGCAGAAGCCATCGAATGGGATCCTATTAAAATACCGAGGTAAACGACCCCCAACCCTCTAACCGTGTCTGAGCTTTTATTTCCTAACACCAGGAAAAGGCATCAAACGAGCACATGCTTTGACATACTAGGGGAGCATGTTTTTTTTTTTTGTTTTGTTCTTATAATTTATTTTTTCAAACTGACAGCAGAAGCAGAGACATTTGTTATTTACATTTTGAAATCAATTCTTGAAACTAAAACTATGTAAATCCCCATTTTTAGAAAAAAATCCTGAAAATATGGACTTTGCATTACAAAGGAAAATAATTTCAAAAAATGAAACCAAAGGGGTTTGTTGCACAGCTGGCAACAGAAGAAACACGTGGGTCACAGAGCAGCAGTTGAACCTCCAGGCAGGACCGACCAAAAGCCCTGCCCTTCTTTATTTACCTATTTTGATATGTTTCTAAAGACAATCAAGGATTGGTGAAAGGGGTCAACACCCCTGAAGGTTTACAGGACAAAGACATGGTCAAACATCTTTCTCCACCCCAGGGAAAGGAATGAAAAACAATTCCACAAGTGCAAAACAATCCCGGCCGGTTAAGAAAAACAAGGACCATGTTTACAGAACAAGCATGGGAAACTACAGTTACAGTGTTACAACTTATGGGGCCCTGTAAAACCAGGGCGACAGGGGTTATGCAAGCTTTTATTTTAGTTTTTTGCTTTTTGTTTGTTTGTTCATTTGTTTGATAGCAGTTTCATAGTTCTATGTTCAAGAAACCTAAAAAAGGCTTGGATAGATGTGAAGTAATTTTATGACAAAAAAATGGTAAGATTGGACATTAGTAATTGTGATGTCTAACTACTGTTTATTAGATTAAGAACCAAAAAAGAGTAAAAGACAGAGAGGGTGAACACCCACTACCAGAGGCTACAGACTGGGGTTTGAGCCAGATGAGGGAGAGGGCCAATAAGAAGCAGGCCCTGGGGAGGTGGGATAGCCTTTTTTATCATGGCTATGTCCTCCCTTATACAAGGGCTCGGTAGTAAATCTCTCCCCCTCCAAGGGGAAGGCCACATTCATAAAGGGACATTCACATGTAGGCCTGAAGGTATTCATCCCTTTGACGGGGTCTAACTGGCCCAACTACACTGACATTAGTCTTAGAAGGTGCCAAAAACCATCAAAGACCCGCAAAGCACTCCCAGACTCATTTCTGTGGCCTTTCACCAGAGGACTGTACATTATCCACAGTGTCGCATCAAACACTGCAAAATTCCCCCTCCTGGGGAGGTGCCTGAGTGTCCCCACCTGAATCAGAACATAAATTAACCCACTGAATTTTGTGTTTTCTTGGCTTCCCTCACATCAGACAGATTAAGGATGAAGCCATCACTTTGACCAACAGACATCTAAATTAGAATAAGCAAGTCTTGTCACTGGATTCATGAGTAATGAGCTCTCTATTCTTATCCTTTCTTAATTTCCCTTATGTATTTTCTTAAGTGATATTTTAATGCTTTTATATTGTTGTATTACTATAAGCAATAGCCAAAAATGTACATACCTGCATTCCATTGCAACCAAGTTGCAATGAACCCTACACACACAGAAACAGACACACACACACACACATATATATATATATTTATAAAAACTGATCATTCAGTGTCTTTTCCTTCTGATTCACCCCAAGGGATTTATTTACAGGGATTTGAATAACCCTTGTGTTTAGGGGAGGGCCATAACACCCGCATTCATGGTTCTGAGGTTAAATTATAGTAAGGGAACTGAGCAGCACTGTTACAGTAAAGTGAGTCTTGGTTTACAGGCAGTCTAAAACATCAGTTACAAATACATATTATTCCATTAATCTAAATGAGGTACTATTATCCAGCAGGATTGATCCCTGAATAAATTGTAGCTACCTTTGGATGATTTTCTCTATATAGACAGTACAATAAAAACCCAAACAAACCAAACAAACAAACTTAATTTAGTTATATATTTCTTTTAAAAATCCATAAAGTTTGTATTGAAGATTTTTTTAACAGTAGAGTAGGAATTTTTGGCTGTTTGCACTGGAAGTTTGTGCACATACAAATGACGTTTCTTCTACATAAATCATCAGCTGTTCCCTGACAGATCTGTTTTTCTTTCTACCTAATTTCTGACAGTAAAAGTAATCTAGACTGAATTAAGATAGTTTGGACCTAATCTGGACAAAATAATATGCTGAAGAGTGGCATATGGAGGGACACACACTCACACAAAAGCTGAGTTTTCAATTACACCTATGTTAAAGACTGGTAAATTGTAGTTAGTCTAACTATTGAGATGTGAGATGCTAAGAGAAGAATCAGATTTGTCTGCTCTGTATGCTGATTAATCTGTTAGTGATCTTAAACTATGTTTACATTAGCAAATAGCATGTATCAATAAATCTGTAGACAATCATCTGATGCAAAACACCTGATTCATGTGCTATGCATATGTCAAGGCTTATGGGACTTCTTTTTCTTTTCTTTTTTTGAAGTGCTCTGGACTACTCCTAGTCTGGTCCAAATGATTAGATACCCATTTGAGATGGGATTACCTTTGGCAGAGTCCTGAGGTTAATTTTCCATCTTAGTTTCACTCTGAAGGTACCTTATATACCTTAAGACTATGCCAGTATGTCAACCATAGCAGAACAAAAGGAAAAGAAAAAGGGAACTAGAGCTCTCCCAAACCCATCTGAGACATTAATACAAACAGATCCTGGGAACCTAACAAGGCTGGTCAGAATTGTTCCACCCTTGTCTTGTGCCAGTGGCAATCTGTGCCTAGCCAACAAGATATCATCACTCTGTGTGTCCTGGTGGCTCTGTCTGCAATCCGAATGATAGATGACAGGGCCATAATTTGTGTGTGGTAAACTGAAGGCACCAGGTCATTTTTTCTGTCAATAAATATTATTCAGCATAGAAATATTCACACCACTTATTTCTGGATAGTATATTCCATTTGGGGTTTAACTGTCTTTAGTGGAACATCATACACCTTATTCTTATACAAATATTGAGGTCCTATGTCAATCACATTTAAATCACAACTTTTGCCTACAGCTAGATTTTAGCCTGAAGCGTTACTGTTTGGTTTGGCCCAGAGTATTGCAAGCTGAGTAAAACTAAGGTAGTATTGCCAGGCTATTTCTAACTGCTTTCGTTTAAACCTTTCTTTCATGGGGCTGAAATTAGAAAAATATACCTAAAAGAGAGGTCTATCCTTGATCATTCTTTCAAATTCTGCTATATAAATTATTTATTGCTGTTAGAGTTGCTAGGTCACATTCCTCATATCTGCTCAACCTCAATGAAGAAAACTTAAATAATTCCAAAGGGCAGGGCAAAAATACAAAAGTTTGTGAGACCTAAATTTGGTCCAAGAGGGACAAGTACTTTATTTTCATAAGAAGATGAAGACACATATCAGGAACATTCCCAGGCTGCAATGCTCCACTATGAAAGAAGAATCTAATTGGGATACTTTTTAAAAGAGATGCTTGACATACCTAAATCACTGACTGAAAATACACATTACTATCCCCAAGACTAACTTCACAACAAATATTCAGAAAATGCAATTTTTTTAAATCAAAAGTTAGCCAAAAATAAATATGTCAAGTTAAAAGTCAGGATATAAAACACCCATCTATACATGCATGTATTTGCACAAATTATTAACATATTTTATGCCAACAGTAAATGAACAAGTTCATTATGGAGGGAGCTCCTCATTAGAACTCTCACCTTTAAATCCAAATGAAGACCTTGCCTGATTGTACATGAGTTACAGTGGATTGTAATTCTTCTCTTCCTAATTAAACTGATTTTCTAATTTCATTTGATATGCAAAGATTTGCATCATCCTCTGCAGTCCCCTGGTTTATTACTTATCTCCCAGCATAGGAAAAGAACCAATAGAAGAAAGGAGGGGGAAAATGACTGCAAAATAGAATGAGAATGCTGTCTTTTCAAGCAACTTTACTGCAATATTTATGTAAAGACAATCAGTCTCTGAATATCATAATTCCATAGTGCAAAAATATTTTAGGCTTCTGTAAATATGAATTTAATAAGACCAAGACTGATCTACCTTTATTGAATATTAAACCAACAACAACACTGGCCTAACACTCACTTTTTCTGAAGGATTGTTTATGTTCCTTCTCAACAAAAATACAGAATAGTCCTTGTTCTTTACCTGAAAGACACTGGGGACAATGTCTTATGTTTATCAGATGTCTTTCTGAGCCTTGATTGTTATTTGTTACAATATTTCAATACACTACTTACATACAAGTGTCTTAAAAACTATACCACTTGTATTAGTGTCCAGGAAACAATGTCCATGAAGGAAGAAAATAGGAATAAAAAGATATTGCACCTGGAAAGTGACACTGCAACCAGAAAGCAATTCTGCAGGCTACATAAGTTATTGTTATGTTTATCATGGTAATGAGAGAAGAAAGTCAAAACAAGACAGGATTCAAAGTGGGCTTTTAGGAGGAAGCTTTTGATTCCTAGATGGGCTTCTGCCAGTTTTTGAGCTAACTAGTTTGAGTATATCTCTGTGTGTTGTCATCAAAGAGGGCATGAAAATAGATATGTCTTAAATGAAGGAAATGGAAATGGTCAGGAAATGATCATGTCATGTAGCCATTATTGAACATAAGTGTTTAAACAATGATCAGTGCAACAACCACTCTTACAAAACACTTTTGTGAGCTAGATATGCCACAATGTAATGCCTCAGGATCCCTCTGATGCAGAAAAGAATTTCTGTTTTCCAAATAAGTCACTGGAAGCCTCTGTAGAGTGGAATAAGGGCAGATTTGCAAGGTGCAACACCTGATGCTGAGGACCTGACCTCTACATTTTATGTGTTTTGCAGAGTTATAGTACCTATCCAGTAGTAAAGCTAATCTTATGGGTTGAAGCCAACGAGCAGGTGTTCAGCATTAAGTGCACCTCACGCCTTCTAGGTTTTGTTTAACCTTGAAGCAAAAAAAATTACAAGCTCAAAGACTTCTTGGTGAAACTAACTGAAACAGCATGTGGGAGTGGAAAATTTGTTTCAGAAAATCAGTTCTGATGTGAAATAAAGTACACGAAGAATTTCTCTGAATTTCTGTTTACTAGGAAAAACAAATTACTTCCCAAGGAATAAAAAGGATATGCGACAAGACAAATTCAATTATTCACATACAGGAATTGTCCCTTTTACAAAAAGCATTAGGAGGTGTGATCGATCAACAAAACTCTGCAATGGAAAATGGCTCAGATGAGATGGGCAAGATCAATGTGCTTGGAAGATAAGGAAAGAATGTAGGGAATGGCTGACTGTTGCAAAGAAAGCTGGACCTCAATACTATGGGGAACAGTGGATGACCTTTGTTTTAGATAAATGGCAATATCAGAAGATCAACTGTTCTATCAGCTGACTGTACCAACTGGTTGTGAGGGCAGCCTCCCTGAAGCTAACTAATAGAGATTATTGCCTTCTTGAGTTGGCAAGATCAGCCTAGTGAAAGTGTAAATGTGGCTTAGCCCAACAAAGGACTAATAGCAACTTAAGAACAAATAACACAAACTTTGAAGAGGTTGATGGACTTCAGCTGGCTTCAGCCTATTGTTCCTCTCTAGTGACTGGGAATGCCCAGCATCAGGATGATGAGCATGCAGAGAGACCAGTAATGGGAAGGAGACTTGTACTGTGATTCAACTGTGTGTTGCAACTGCTGTGTGCCTGTAATGTGCTCTCAGTACACTGCTCGTGTGCCCTTCTTAATGCAAAATACTATGTCATGACAGCAAATTTCGTGTTACAGGTTAAACCCTCTACATGCAGAGGAGGACTTCTCTGAAAAAATCTGGAGAGACAGTATTGGTATCTGACAGGAGAACATAAATCTTACAAGGTTTCTTTTATTCAGCTGAGTATGTTTGGATTCTATCAGGAAATCTTCAGTAAGCCTAAGGCAGAGATAGCCATTTCTGTTCTGTTTTGAACCTGTTATGAATTTCTCTTGTAGCATTACCCTCAATTTGATCATTTGCATATCTAAAATAATTGCACCTTGGATTTAAATTTAAAAGGTACTTTTAAAGAGGACAATTATACACATATATTGCTGCTGTACCATATTAACATCATCAAAGAAAGAGTTCATTTACATCTACAGTGTGAAAGTCAAACAAGCAGTCATAGGAACAGTATAATGAATAAAAAGAAAACCACCTCAGCTGCTAATAGGAATAAAGCTTTGTCACAATAGTAGCTTCACTAGTTCCAATGATTTTATTCATCCAAATATCATCTGAATGAAAATTTTCAGTAGTTACTGTGGGTAATATTTTAAAATAATAGCATGGGGATTCTATCAACATTTTTTCCCCCAAATGCATTTGACTTTAAAGTGAAATCAAATAAGGTAATTAATTACATGATTCTGCTTCTGCTCTGGTTAATTACATACATACATTGATTAAATCGCTGTTGATGATTTTTTTGTTAAAAACTCTTCAAAACAGCTAGCAGCAAACTTACTGTGGAAATGTTCCTATCAGTTATTATTGGGCATTATATTCCCATTCTAACATATTTATATAAGAGATCTTATAAATTATCACACTGTGCAGGACAATGGGTCATCTGTTCTATTTTTCCTAATTCAGGGAATGGCAATAAGGCAAGAACATGAGAACAAGGCAAGTGCAGCATTATCCTTACACTGATTTATTTTTCACAGCTACAAGCCACAAGGGATTTCAGAACTAGATAATGCATTTAGAATGCTGCATTTAACAGGCACTGATAACTTGTCTTATCTATTTGGAAGTAATTTATACCTACAATTTTCCACACAATTATAAGTTGTGTGGAAAAATAGTTATTTTTCTTTTAAGCTTGCTAACTGATAATTTCACTGAGTGGATTTCTAGTGATCAATCACTCTCTATCACCTTAACATCATTCATCTCTGTGTAGCCTCATTCTTTTGGCCCCTCATCTATTACTTTTTCAGTCTGATGAATTCTCTTCCATTAGTACTTCCTGATTCCATCCTGAAATATTTTCATTACCTTTCATGTTCTGTTCTGCTGTATCTGAGTATCTGTTCTGTACGTCAGAGCTCCTAGCCATTTTCTATGGTGTGTGGTGGATCCATACCTAATTAAGAGAGAGTGCATGGCAGAGCAATAGGCTAATGAACCACTGCAAGGGCTTCAAATCTTCAGTTGTTTAGTATTAACATCACAATGTGGAAGACTGAACAGGAAGTCTATTGAAGTTTATATGTCAACAACACCAAAAAATAAACAAAATTACTTTCAGTAAGAAAGGCACTATAAAATGTAATGAACACAGAAATGTAAGTCTTAAAAACTGTCTGTCACTGACAGACAAACTGCCTATCACCACTGAAAAGTCCATCCACAGTCTGTGGTCACCATGAGAATACATTTGATTGGAAGTACATATAGAGCTTAAGATGTATGGATTTTTACTGTGGATCCTGGTATTTTATAGGTGTCCAGTTTCTTTATAACTGCATCTTATTAAAAAAGTCACTCTGCTGTGAATAAAGTCCCTACTAGTAGAATTTTTCAGGTGCTCATTCATCACAATTATATTCTTAATGGTTTCACTTTTGAAATAACATTAACATCTGTCAAATAAAAAAAAAAAAAAACTTTCCTGAAGCTTCTCCAATTGTTTTGCACCTCCCAGCCACACACATCCATGGAAACAGGTACATCTTCCACATAATTTCCTACAGAAATATTTTTTATTATTATTGTCAGGTTTATTTGTCACATTCTTCCAAAACTTTTGCATTATTGTCTTCTCATAATAAGTCATAAGATCTTCAATGAGACCATTCACAGGAGCTAGGGTAATTTTTAACTGTGTGACAGTAGAAATAATATTATTAAATATAATAATGATTAAACCTCAAAGTTTTTACCTTTCACAGACTCTTGAGGTCTTGTTTTGCTACATATCAACATTTTCATCTTCCATTCATTAATCAATATTCCAAAGTCTTTTCTGATCACTCAAAGCCCCCTGAGTTTCTTGAGTGACAGAGTGATTTGAATATCCAAATTTATTGGTTAACTGGAATTTTCATTTATGATTTTCTTTAAAATATTTCCATTTTGTACTCTTGGCCCTCTTGCACAGAGAATTTCTAGAGAGAAGGCAACAGTGTGTACATTCACACTTTCTCTTTGTTGATGACAAATATTTCTTATGTTACGTCCTTTTTTACAGGTAATTATGCTTGTGGCACAGCCAGTAACCAAATGTGGTGGAGAGCTCAACTGGAACACCACTCCAGCATAACTTGCCAAATCAATCCTTTGATGAATATAATTCCTTAAAGACAACAAGCAATCAACCAGATTCTAATACTTCTCCAGTCAGATTATTGAGATTTATGTGGGAGAATTTTTCTCTCTTCTTTTTCTGAACCTTGCCACCTGGTAAGACAACACATTTTCCTTTAAATTCTCAAGTGACTTCAGTTTTACCATTCTTACATTAAATACTTGTGAAACTTACATGAAACTCTTGTGAACTACTACCAGGAAACACTCCTTGATGTGAGGGCATAGTCCAATTTCCTAAATATCTGAACATATTGAGTGCAGGAAGTTCCATGTACCTTGAGTTATTATATCTGCTGCTTCTTTGTGGTTTTGGGGGGTTTCATGGGTTTCTTTTCTTGTGGAGTTTTTTTGGGGGGGTTTTATGGGTTTCTTTTCTTGTGGAGTTTTTGTCGTTTTCTTTTTTTTGTTTTATCTGTTTATTTCCAAGTGTTTTAAATAAAAGTCCAATTTTAATTTTTACTGCTGGTGGTTTTGTCCTGCTAAACAGTCAATAACATGCAACAGTTCATTGTCTTTATATAGATCCTCATGAGACTCTTTCTATCCATATTTTCCTTCATGTGATTTGCCTCCCATCTGTTTTGATTTAGTCATTTTATTATTCTGGTACACAAAACAGAAGATCTTTCTACAGTTTTTGAAAATGAATATATTTTGATTATTGGGAGTATTTGATGGTACTGGGAACATTGACAAACTTGTCTCTTAATATTCACACCTTGTTCCTGATCATTGAAGAATGTATTGTATAATACTGGTCCTAACATAGATGGGTAAGAATCTATCTGTAGAAAAATGGTTCATACTGAAATGTGATACTAAGGTTATAAAATTCAAATGGTTCTGTATTTGGGACTAGCTGTAGTCCAGTTTGTAAGTCCTTGTGGCTGAAGTATAATAGATATGCTCCTGAAATACAGGCTCCCCTATGGTTTGGTCCAAAATGAATAGTTGCACAAACTTCCAGACAATCCACGGTATAAACCAAAGCACTTCGCAGACGATGCTGACTCTTTTTTTAAAAGGTGCAATCTTCCTTTGCACAAAAAATTCAGTTTGGGATACTCCCCCACAAGGAGTGATATCTTAATTCTCATAATTTCTCTATCTTTTTAACTAGTTTGCAGTATGCAAAGCAATTTCCTTTTTATCCCATGAACAAGTCAGTTTCTTTGTGATCCTTTGGTGAAGGACAGTATCCATATGCATTAAATCAGTGAGAAACTCATACCCTGGGACACACTGACTCTTTCAAACAACTCCAGGGGATCTGTGAGGTATGATTTCCATCGTCCTCTTCTTCTTTGTTTTATCAATAAAATGCTAAATTTTTGTACTTAGTTCTTCTTCAGTATCTAATATTTATGTCCAGCCATTCCAATGGAGGCTGCTGTTTTATTTGATTTCCTTTAGTGTCTTTAGTACCAAAGCCAATATATTTAATTATTTAAATATGCAAACTAATAGCTCTGTGATATCATATTTAGAATTTTGTCATGAATACATGTCATTTGTCTTGCAGAAGGCAAGAAATTTTTCTTACCATAACAATGTTTCTCATAACAAAACTTCAGAAAAAAAGGATAAGCATAGATATGTGGGCTTCTATTAGCTCCATTTGGTGTTTCAACAATTTGTGTTTAATGCAGATGTGTTTAATCAGATGACTGAACTCATTAGTATAGATGGTATCCTCTTTCTAGCTAAATTCCTAATCAGAGTGGAATGGAAACCATGATATTGTTTGGTTTGGGGGTTTGGTTACTTGTTTTGTTGGTTTGTTTTCTTTCTTATTTTTAATTACAACATAAGATTTCTCTCTTCCCATAATTGATATGAAATATAAGGTCTTAATTATCTTTCTAGAGATACAGATAGATTTTCTTGTAGAACCTAGTTCAGAGTGTTTTCAGTGTATCCTGAAGAAGAATGGATTATAAATAATGAGTTTATTGTAATCCTTCATGCATTTAAATATTATGATATAAAGGCCACTTATAATCCAGAGGGCTAAAAGTCTTAAACACAGGCAAAAATATGTAGGATGTATTTATTGATTTTTTTTTTATTGTCTTTATTGATTTTTATTATTAAGTCTACAACACAATGATAATTTCATTTGGACAAGGCATGTCCCATTTGGTTACACTAATATGTAAAGACATGGACTAAATCTTACCTTGTTATGAAATATTTATCTGACGTCAATGAAGGTTATGCAGAGTCAAATTAAAATTGTATTTTTCAATCCTGCTCAGATGACACAGAGTTGATGCTGCCTCTGTCGCTGTTTGTTTCTTCATTATTCATTGACTGAAGAAAAATTGTTCGTAGCTCACAGGGGAAGAGTATATTTATTACACCTTGGCTCAAAACCATTAAACTTCCTGTGAAATAGTGCCACAGTCTATTTTTTATATACAAGATTTCAGTACATTGCAATCATTTTTATTTGTCCATACAAATAAATGTGAATGATTTTTTCTACAACTAGTTGACATGAATGAACCACACTTATAATATTACAGTATCTGTATATGTGTGAAATACAGAATACTATTGTATTTATTTATCTTTCATTTTCTTCCAACAATAGAGATTTATTATTTTCAGTTTAACTTCCAGCTGTTATTTTTGGTTAGTCTCTATCTTATTGCTTTTATGAAATATTAATGAATTTGTATCATCAGTGACAGAGTTAATTTTGCCACCAACCTAAAGGCAAAGCTGAATTACCTGCCATCCTTCCAATTGTAGAGTATATCTATTAATTTCTCTTTTTGTTTTTTATTTTAAGTCTTCTAGTCTCTTCTGTCTTCCTATTTTATTGGTATTTTATCCCCAATGCCACTATATACTTTTTTACTATATACACTTACTGTATAGGTATTTCTATGTGTTGTTTATATCCTTCCTTCTGATAATATCCCAAACCTTTTTGTAAACTTTTTCTACAATTCTTTTCCTCTCAATAGTTTTGGCTCCTCATGGGTAGGAAAAAGAGAAAACTGGCAGTAGTGCTGAGCTTGGGAAGAAAGAAATAGGGAGAAAGTGGTTTTAAATTTTTGGTTTATTTATCACTACCCTACTCTGATTTGATTGCTAATAAATTAAACAGATTTCCCTAAGCTTAGTCTGTTTTACCTGTGATGGTAATCAGGGAGTGATCTCTCCCTGTTCTTATTTTGATCATTTTTGTTTTATTTTCTGTATCCTGTCCAGCCGAGGAGGGGAGTGATAAATTTGATTTGCTGGGTACCTGGCATCCAGTACATACACTAAAAATAAAATATTTATTATCAAACGTTTTTATGAAAGTGGGAAAATTTCCATGTGCTGGTTTGGTGTGTTTTCACATAAAGTCTCTAAGTAATCTAATTCACTTAAAATACTACTTTACATTTCTAAATGGAGATTTTTCAAAACATGTCATCCTTTCAGAAATATTATACTGATGATTTCCACATCAGATAGAGCTGATAGGGATGATTGTGCAATATGGAGCCATGTTACTAGCACTGTTTTTGTAAACCTATTATTTTGATGAGACTATTTTTGAGCCTATTGTACAATTAAGTTTACTGGAACAGATTGTAAGTGCAGCCTCTGTGTAGAGTTTAGGTATGTAGAGATTTTAGAAGGCAAGCAAAAACTTTATCTATCCAGGGTATTAAACAACATGTAAACTTTAATTTTACACAATGAATGTTAAGAGCTGTCGGTCAGTTAGAGATTTTGCAATAGATTTTTTGAAAATTACTTTAAAATTGCTTCATTTTTTCTATATTCTTCTCAGGTATACTATAAGTCTTCAATACTTTAAGAAAAAGAGAATTCGCTAGTAAAACAAGGATCATGGAAAATAGCAACATTTTTTCCAAGGATGGAATAGGACCCTTTGACTAAAGCATAAATTATTTGCAGCTATTCTCCTCAAATCGATAGTAAATAGACCAAAGACTGGGCCAGCTACAGAACAGGAAAATCTTAAGGCAAAATTGCTTTGCTAATGATCTACAACTTGAGCATAAACCTTTATTCTGTCTACAAGATTCCTGAATGTGGAATCCCAGTTGTCAGACCTAATCTGGACTGGTTAAAATGAATTTACACATGATAAGATCCCATCTGTCACAAGGTTGAACATGGGAGGAATAAGAAAAACCGATCAGAGTCATTAGCTTAAACCACAGGAAGCTAATTTAATTTCACAAAAATCTTTTTAGGAATAAATGAATGAATAAAGGAGTCAAAAAGCTGTTTTTTAATGACTATGACTGTCTTCACCAGGAACAGGTTTTTTTATCATCCATTGTAGTGAAAAATTCATATTTATTATGTATGAAGAAAAGAAAACAACAGAAGACAGACTCAAACAGTCTAAAAGTTATTTCTTCTTATCATAAAATCAAGTTCAGATGATATGCACACATTAAGAATTCTGAGTTAGCCATTAAACTTTTGAATAAAAGCCAAATTATTTTTTTCCTATAAAATCAGAGCACGTCTTAAATCCAAAGAAGTTGCTAAATATTTCTTTTTCCACCAGAACATGGATAGACATTATCAGATGTTGCCTACTAGAGAAACTCAGTGGGAAAATTTGCTTATATGAATTTTTAATTACCACGGAGAAATATCTAATGGTTCTGGTTCAACTCTTAAAATAGGAAAAACACTCTCAAAGTCATTAGTATCGTTCACTTTTTTAATAAAAACCAGATCTCCCAGGTCACCATCCTTTTCAGAGGGTTTCTGAGTGAGGCATCTTCTATGACAATCCCCAGAAGGTGAGGGTAACTGGGGTTCTTGTCAATGGATCCCTTGGGGTGGATTAGAGTGAAACGTCACAGAAAGATCAGTGATATGTAGGGTTTATTTGAGAACAATTGGGAATGGAAAGGAGGTATGTAGCCATTTTGGTAATTGTTATTTATAGAAATTAAGCAATATAAAAGCATAAAAATAACACTTAACAAAATGTGTAAGGAAAAGGTGGAAAGAGAAAGAAAGAAAAAGGGTAGAAAGAAATCACCACTCGTGGATTCAGTGAGATACTTGATTGTTGTAATTGTCCATTGGTGGAAGTGATGTCTTGATCAGTGGGGGTGGGGGAATCCCAAAGTTCACGAAGTTCAATGGGTTAATTAACATTCAAGGTCAGGTGGGAATGCCCCGGTACCTCCTCCAGGGTGGGGTGGAATTTTAGACTGTCTGATGCAACACTGTGGATCATGTGCAGGTGGAAGGCCCTGGAAATGGGTCTGGGGATGTTTTGGGGGTCTTTGAAGTTTTTTGATACCTTCTAAGGCATGGCAGCTGCCTCTCACTCAGTGTAGTTGAGCCAGTCATGCCCCATTAGGAGGGATGAATATCCTCAGGCTTATGTGTGAATGTCCTGGTAGTTCCCTGGGGGGAGTTTTCACACCTAGGCCAGTTATGCTATATCAGAAAAGATGAATAATGTGAATGTCCGAATTCTCTTCCAGGGCATGGATTTACAACTGTGCCAGTTATGTAAAGGAGGACATTGGCATGGTAAAAACCACTATCCCACCTTGCAGAATCTGCCTTCCTCCTCATATGACTCAAAACGCAGCTTGTAGCCTCCAGTGGTGGGTGCTCAGTCCCTCTGCACCTGGGCTGTTCCCTTGCACATCAGCAGCAAAGCACCTGCTGTTTTTGCAAATGGCCAACCGAGTCATTACCCATTAACATTTCAGTCTCTCACAGCAGCCTGTCTGTGCAGAGTCTTTTTTCAAGTTAAAATACCAAACTTTCACCTTTTAGAAAATTTTCAAGGACTGAAGGAATACGAAAACTCAGTTTGCACTGATTTCAAGGGAGCAATGACAATCTACAAGAGCAAATAATGACATTAAAGATGAATCTGTAATGTCACTATTATTAGACAATTAATGTGTCAAATGCTAATGTCTGATCTATTCCCCTCTGTAAATAGGCTTCAGCTTTCCAAGGTTAACAGTTTTACTACCTATAAGAGCACTCTGTTTTCATGCAGCAATTTTTAAAGAAGTCTAAATTTGAAGTTTTCTAACAATATGGAACTCAAATGTGGCAGTTTTACATCATTTTCTTTAATGTAACTGAGCAAATAAAAATCTGTTATGGCTTCAAAGCCATTATATTTATCATGTCTCCATTTTTCTCACCCTGAAGCGTCTCCATGTAATAGATTTTCAGACTCTAGTGTCTGTAACAACTGCAATCTCTCGTTATTTTTAAAAGGTTCCTAATGGCGAGACCTATTGAGGTGCTTGAGCATGAGATGTTATTGTTTGATAAATATCCTGAGAGCTTGCAGTGACTGTCCTAACAGAGAGCTGTTTTCATGAGAACCATATTTTTTAATTATCTGAAGGGTAAGAACAATAAATATATTTTATGTCTGTCCTATGTTTGCAATATATGGCTGCTAAAGCCTTGAGGAAAGACATGCTCCAAACACACTATTATTACACATTTGCTTGAACAGATATTTCTGAGCTGTGAATATATTTTACTGCATTTCTTTAAAAACACTCAGCTTACTTTGTTTCAGCAACAACGAATCTGTTTTGAAGATCATAAAGCTGTTCACGTGGGGTGACACTTCATGTACTACTGACTAAAGATAATACAAATCAAACTAATTATTTATTGAGCATTTCAGAGATACAAAGGGTTTGTAATGTATTTCTAGGATATATGGAATCTTGATCTGTTATCTGTTCCCTGGTGGGTTTAGTATCACTCTAGAGCTCTGTGTTGAGATGATTGGTTACAGTTTAAATATGAAGGAACTCCCCACTCAGGCCCTGACCTGCTTCTATCTACACCCCACAGCACTTAACACCAATATATGGAACATGGGAACAGTGTGTGTTGAGGGACAGGATGTAAATCTGGGGCGGGGGGGGAAAAAAGCGCAATGTCAAACAAAACAGAGAGAGTTGCAAGTCTGAGTGTGAAAGGGGAGCAGAGAGAGGCAGATAAATTTTATTAAAAGACAGGAAGACATCAAATAATTGCTAAATTGTTTTTGGGGAGCTGCCTACAATTTTCTGTTCACTGCTGATGCTTTGTGATTTTGCAGTTATTTGCAATGTGAAGCGATGCACAAAACAAAAAGATCTATCGCAGGGAATATTATGAAATTTGACAGAATGGAGTGTGTTTTTATTGGCTCTGTAAAGGTAAAAGACATCTAGGAAGAAAATGAATAATATTTGAAGGATATTACAGCTAAATCTTGGACAAATTATTTAGAGTAATTTTCAGGAGTGGGGAGTAGGAAAAGTATCTGAATGACTGAACTGGAAGAGGACTTAGCGAATCTACCGCTAAGCACTCTGACAGTACTCTCTGAACTGAAGAACAGTTGTATGAAATTTATTTAAAGTGAATTATTTTTGAAGTTAGACAAAAACCAGGCAAAACTATTAGAGAGATGTAGGACTGATAGAGTCAGAAAGACCCCCTTTATATCCACTTGTATGAACAGCTTTCATAAATTTCAGTGGGCTTGAATTGAGAAATATTTACCAGGAAACAAATGTCTGAAAACAGGAAAAGTACATGCTGAGTAGGGAGTGAGTGTAGAAGTTCATGGACAAGATTTGGCAACTAGGAGTCCTGCTGAATATGCAAGAATCAATAAAGTCATGACAGGAAGAGTTTGCTCCGTCTGTAGAAGGCCACTAAAATACAACTGACATCAAGAAAAGGTCATGTAAGTTGGGCCACATCCAAGACTGCTGTAGCACTTGTACAGAGGAAGACTACAGCATTACAGAAACACCTAATGAAATAAACATTACTCTGAAGAACTGCCCAGACTCCTGCCTAAAAGCCAAGTGCCATTAGTATGTCCCCCTGCTCCTGAGGAAACAGCTGGGCTTTGTCCCCAACTGCAGCTCCAACTGGGTAACTACAAGGAGAGGTGAGAGTGAGTGAGTGAGTGGGTAAGACTATACTGTGTGAATACTTACCTTTTGTTAATAGTAACAGTGTAATTGCATTAATAATAAATATTCAAGGAATAAAATGCTTCACAGAAAGTCTTCAGATCTTGTGAAGTGTATCTCCCCTTGACTCAGTCCCCCATGACAAAATCCCCAATTTATAATCCTCCCAATAAAAAGAAAAATAAAAAAGATATTTATACAGTACATTTGCAGCAAAAGCACAGTTCAGTAAAAAGTGGAAAAGGAAGACGTGACAGTGATACTTCAATTAGAATAAATTCATTATAAATATATCTAGCCTTTCAAATATACTACTGCAGTAATTACACAAGGGCATGGACCTCACACAAGATGGAGAAGTGCAAAGATGTTATTGTGAACATTCCTTAAATACCAGCACACAAACAGGATTTATCATCATAGAAACAGGAAAGACGTTCACCACAGTGTTCCCCAATCACATGGGGAATTGCACAGATTTTACCTGTCATGGTAACAGGTAAACAATACCCTATAAGGTCACAAACTGCAATTGTCACTTCCAATAGGTCTAACACTGTCCACAAACCCACAATTCTATCCCAGTCCATTCCCGGTGACCTGGATGTATTCCCAGGGTCACCTCTGGGCCCAGGAAGGAAGCTCTCTCTCTGGCCCTCAAGGCCTATCTCTTTACTACCACATAGTGTATCCCAACATACTGCCTTCAATTGAATGCTTCTGATGTCTTTAAGTTGAAGAACATTATTACATCTTTGGTACTTAATATCCAGGGAGGCAATGTTGGCCAGCTGACAAGCATATTCAGCTGACTTGGCTCCCAAATCTAACCCCAGGCTTCAAAGTGTTAGTGAAAAACAGTGTAGGCTTTATATATTTAAAACTTGTAGAAAGGGAAGGAAACAAAAAGATTACATCTCCTTTGTAAAAAAGATTTAATGAAAATATTTAGAAACCTATAATATTAGCATGTCTTTTTCAAGCCACAAAGAAAATCAGAACCAACAATTCATATTCTTGTCTGAGTTTCTGCACCCAGAGAGTTTAAAGAAATTATTGCCTTCTGATTAAACTCATACGGAAAGGACAATTTCCTTTATGAGCAGAAGTTTCATAATGGCAACAAATAAACTTGCATAGTATTATAGGCTCCGCTAAAGTAACATTTTTATTATGCTTTCTCCAAGTAAACATTTTTTCATTTCAAGTCAGATATTTTGGTACTAAAAAAAGTAGCTTTACTGCTTAGTTTTTCTTTGTATTTTCAAGAATGCATATTAGAACTCTTTGATGAAGACAAAATAATAAAAAGTAGTAAGTAAATATATGATGAGTTAAAGTGGACAAGGGAAAGGTTGTTTGTTGACAGCATATTAAAATAAGCTATTTTGCGTTTTATCATTCCTGCATCTGATTTGTTTTTTATGTATCTTCAAGGTGATTTTATTTACATATCTCTTCTGCTTTTCATTTTACCAGAGAAGATTTGCAAGTTGTGACTGAAAATTCTTTCCTTTGATATTTTTTCCCTTTCTGATGGGTGTTGACCTCTTCTCCCTGGCAACTAGCAACAGGACAAGAGGACATAGCCTCGAGCTATACCAGGGGAGGTTCAGGTTGTACATCAGAAGGAATTTCTTTATGGAAAGGGTTGTTAAACATTGGGGTGGACTGCCCAGGGAGGTGGTGGAGTCACCATCCCTGCAGGTTTTAAGAAATGGCTGAACATGGTACTTAGTGCCATGATCTAGTTGAACTGGTGCTGTTTGGTTAAAGGTTGAACTTGATCTCAGAGGTCTTTTCCAATCTAAATGGTTTTGTGAGTCTGTGATTCTAGTGATATTATCTCATCCTTTATGTTACGTGTCAAAGTTTCCCCTTCCTTGCATGCTTATACTACTCTCTCTAATTTCTCAGTAATCTTTTCTTTTCCTGGGCCTTTATTTGTGGAGATTAGGAACTGGAAGAAATACTGCAGCACAGGATTTCCCATTTATTATTCCCTTTACTTGCTGTATTTATTCAGTTCTAGAACTAATTTTAGTTCTGTGGAAAGTGCATAGTAATGTAGATGTGAGCAGCATAGAATCTACTTATTTTCCTTTATCAACACCAGAAAAATACAGCAGGGCAAGAAATAGCAAAATAATTTCAAGTCCCAAAACACGGCATTTTTTCATTTTCCTTTTCTTTTTAGTTTATTTATTTATTTTTTACAATAAGTTAATATAAAATGGGAAAAAAATAACCTCACAGAAAATACATGTTTCTGTACAGTTTAGATTTTAATATAATCTTTAAAGATGGATTTGGGGGATTAGCCATGAATTTAATGATACAATGCATTCCTGTGATTTCTATTGTTTTTGAATGATTGCAGGTCATTCAGAATGTGATTCCTGTCTCTAAATGTTTTTTAATCAATTCAGAAGACATAAATATTATCTATATGAATATATTCATTAGACTACTTCCTAGACTGAGGAAAAATGTTACAGATAAAAATTATGTTTTCAGATCACTTAAAAGAATGTGTTGAAAGAATTTCACTGAAGGATTTCAGCTTTCTTTTGAGTATTGTTTCTGGACTTTATTTGATGTTGTAGAATTACAGAAAGACTGAATAATTCAGTCAATTATTCAACCAACCTCCCGCTCAAAGCAAGTTCAGCTTTGGGATCACCAAGCTGCATATACTTATAACTTCCCCTTTCCTCCATAATGGCTGGGAGGCCTGAAGGCCCTTAATTCTTACAGTCCATAACCCACATTTCAATTAAAACAATTTGAAATTAAAATTATTATTTCGCTGAGATAAAGGGTCACTTTTACAGCACTAATCTTGCATGACCTAAGTGCAGTAACCTTGATTTACCATGCCATAAGCTGATATTTAAGCAGTGTTCATTCATTAAACACTAATTTTAAATTCCTCTGTAATAAGCATTTAGCTTGCCAAAGTCTTATACAATGTCATATATTTTTAGGCCACTGACATACAAAATTCCCTTGTACCACAGAAAAAAAAAACTGTATGACACTGAGTGTACAAGTTTCTCAAATGATTTGCCTTTGCAGCATTATAAAAAGCTTAACCCCTGTGAGCAATCTTAAGGATCAAGGAATGTTCCCTTTGTACAGGGCTTTTATTAATGTCTTATGACCAAGTAGTGAGCAGTAATGAACTGCACGTACTGAAGCAGAACCTCAAGAAAAACACAGAGGGTTTTCTGCTCCTATGCCTTTGGGTGCTTTAACACAGTTTCTGCTCAGAGCTCTGGCTTGCAGTTTGGATAAAAGATAAAATTCATAGGGACTTTTAACAACTAAGGTTTTTATGTATGTATGTGAGCACAATCCTGTCTTACCCACACTTTATCAGCATATAGCTTATATCTGTCTTGGCACAAAATGAAATGAACACTACAATCCAATTGGCACTAGCAGTACGAGAAACTGTAACATGAGATGAACAACTGAGGCCAGAGAGGAGCAAATTTTAAGCTACTCCTTGAAACAGCCTGACCACAAGTCAAACAGAGGTGATTATTAGGTTTACTGATTGTCATGCAGAAATTCACAGTTTCCAGGAATAGGCTGTGGGCTACTGTCCTGAGTCTTGAGCAATCCTTGCTACAGAGACAAAAGAGAAACATTTCAGGGAGGAACTAGGACAGTGGTTCTTTTAATTGCTTATATTTCTATTTTCGTATCTCCCAAGTGTAACAGTGAGACTTTCAGCCTCGGTGTGTAATCCATACCAGCACATGGACTCACATCACCAGTGAATGATGCATCTATCACTCCCATTTCTTTAAAGAAACACTCTGTTGCATGGGAATCACCAAGGGAGATGTGCATTGGACAGTCTGTGAGAGACACTTTAATATAAATTTTCTTGGTTGGCAGAAATGAGGACTTCTATGAAGCCAAATTAAAAATATTTTGTCAGCCTTTAAACCAGACATACATGTCCTACACAGACAGCCACAAAACCCCAGGGTCTAATGTACAGAGAGTTGTCAAGGAAAGGAAGCTTCCTTCAGCAGAACTGAATCACCAGACAATAAGTCTATTTCCTTTACAATGAAAACAAATTTGGTATGTTATGACATTTTTGATTTGGCAATTAAAGCATAGATTAATGTACCATTTCCATATTTTCTTTCTGACCCTGTCGTCACTATAGAAGAGCATTGTTTATGATTCCAAACCCCTTTTCATCTCAAGTCCTCCCCAGCCCACTTCAGGTGAAACTGTTTTACCATAGAAAAATGATACTTCTTCCTGGGAATAAAAAAATTAAATAATTAGACTGGCAACCCATAGAAATTACTCTCATTAAAAACAAACAAAAAAAACAAACAAACAAAAAAACCAAAAACCCTACAGAATTAATAAGAACCATGGCTTCACAGCTTCAGATATACTAGCCAGAAAAGTGACAGCCTCTCCTTGTTCTTCTATGTAACAACTCAAGTAGGTTACAGCATGGTGCTTATAACACCAAGGTTGTGGGTTTGATCCCTTTGTGGGCCATTCACCAAAGAGTTTACCCTGATGATCTTGGTGGGTCCCTTCCAACTCAGAATATTCTGTGATTCTGTGAAATACATAAACTTTTTCTCTTTTCCTACTTCCCACTGTGCATTACTGTAAGCTGCAAAAAAACATGCTCCTTGGTAAATCCCATATACACAACAACCTGAAGAAATTCCACTCTAGCTAAGTGTAAAAGGTGATGTTTTCAAGTACTGGATAAGCCACTCACACAAAAAAGCTCTACAGAACAATCTACAAGAAGAAATAAAGCAGTCAGGGTCAGAGTTTATATACTCCTTTTTTAGTCCCTTCTCACCATAATGAGTGTGCAATAGTTCTAGCTCAGTTAACCTTGTCTTATTTTAGCCAGGCTTTATTTGATCCAAAAATACAGTGACTTTTCTTCATAGATGAGATAAGGCCTTTGTGACCTAGCTGTGAGAAAGCAAAGAGCAGAAGCATGACAGGACTACATTATTTCTGACAGCACAAAGAAATAGCAATGTGTGCCTCAGGACATTTGTGTGGAAGTTCAGTGTGCGTGAGCCACTCATGACCTTGGGTTCCAGTTGGAGACACTTATTACCTGGAGAGGTACCTCCTCCCAGGTGCTCTTCTACAGCCACCCTCCCTCCCACTGTGGCTGGGCTGCCATAGCAATTGTCTAATTTCTTCTTTTGCAGGCTCAGACTTCTTACCCTGTGGGTACTCCATACACTTTCCTCATCCTGGTCTCAGGTATGCCACCTCCTCCACACATTCTGACACTGATCTCCACTCCCTTTTTAACATGAGTCCTTTTACACATAAAAATCCTGAAGAGGTAAAACATAAATCTCACATGCAAACTCTTCTATTGTTTTGTTGGGGTTTTTTTTCCATGTTCTGAAACAAACCACAAAAATAATAATCTCTGATATTTCTAAACCTATATGATGTATAGCTTGCTTTTGGCTTTTCCATAGTGCTCATCATCCTGCCAAGCAAGCTTTAAATGACTTAATTGATATCAATAAATACACACTCTAGCAGACTAACAGTATGTTATTTTATTGTACCTTATCCGTAGTATCTTCTTCTATCTCACTTAAACAGAATAGTATTTTTGGATTTCAGCCAGATGGATTCCTCAAGAGACAGGCAAGGAACCAAATAACATCAGTTTTTCATCAGTCAAAAGCCACACAACTACCCTATCAAAGTAGACTAGTAAACTTTACACACAAATGCATAAGCTTAGAGAAGGAAGTTTCCAGAGCTCCATGGAGTAAAAAGTACCAGTAAAAACTGGAAAAATACCTTTTGCTGATACTGTGCTCTCCATGAAGTTTCTAAATTTGGAACTAAGTTTGAATTAGAATTTGAAGTGAGTTAAAGACATAAGAAGTACTTGTGAATAATTCTATATGTTGAGATTTCTGTGATCAAAGTATCTACCAGCTTCACCGCACTCAGGAATGGATACTGGTGTAAAATTCCACATTATATAGACTTTCAACTGCAAAATGTGATAATTTATGAGAAAATTTCTCTGTACTTCCACTTTCATTGTTCAGAAGCAGTGGATAAAAAGACTAATTATTTTTAGTTTTGTATGACACATGCTTTAAACTGAAAAGTGTAAAAGTAGAAAATACTCAAAATATATAGGCAAACTTAAAGCAAGCTGTTCTTCATAATGATTTATTCTCTTCACAGAAGTTTACAGTGACTGTGTAGAATTAGGAAGAACAAAATAGAACAGTGACACTTCTGAAGGATATGGAAAGCCTTTTGCTGCGATAAAGAAATGACTGAGATAGGCCAACTGTATGTTTCAGAGGAAAAAAACCCCAACAAATTATTTAATATGGGTAATGTACAGAAATACCGCCCAAATAACATAAAATTTACTATCCAACAGTAGTCTAAAAAAAAAGTTTGTGTTCCCACTCCTTCCCTTCTGAAAAACAAGTAAAAAGAAAAGGTCAGGTTACAGCAATCAACCATGGTGATAAATATAAGTTATTACTATAACCAACAGACCTCAGTGTTTTTCCCTGAAATCATGAACTACATATCAATTTAAGTGCACAGTGAACACTTAGAGGAAACTAGGAAGCTTCAGAAATTATCAGCAGACTTTCTAATACTGAGGAACTTTCTACGTATTTTAAACCATGCAGAGGTCAAATTCTCCAAGCTAAAACAAACCCTCCACACACACACACACACACACACACACACACACACAGATAGGGAGATTACTAATGTCTCTTTAATATGTTGAAAATTTCCTAAACTTAATATATTGAATTTTAAATCTCCAGTCAGAAAATTCTGGTAGATAATAATGCTGCTGAATAAAGTAACTGAATAACCCACCCATAATCTCATTGCAGTTTTGACATTGAAAAATACATTTTGCAAACATACTTTTAAAAAACCCCAAACAAATTCTGAAGGAACAATGGTTTTACAACCACTATGCACAGTAATTCGTGTTAAATTTTTATTATATCAAATATCCTTAGTTATAAGGAACATTCTATTTCTGTCCACTGCCCTTATTTTTGAAAGAGAACTGTATTTAACTATGACATGGCTCTTTGATAGCATGCATGTTTCTTCATCAGCTTGGTAAAAAAATACAAGTAGAAAAATATATGCCCCAAATGTGATAAGCGCCTAATCCTAAGCACTATCCCAATGAAAATATGAAGCAATTGATTTCAAAACTATATAAAAGCATATAATCAAGATACCTTTGAATGGGAAATGCCCCTGTATATTAAAAGAAAAGAAAATTGGCTTAGATATTTTGGGGTGACACAAGAAACCTCCTGTTTGTAGCCTGTTAACCTTCTTTAGAGTGGTCATTTTTAACTCATATCAAACAGCCAGTGAAAGATTGAACTATAGTCTGGCCCAAAATAGAGAGGTTTTCCTTTCTTCCATTGTGTACCATCTACTAAATTGCTATTGAATTTAGAATGGCACAGATCTGAGTACTCTCATTCTATATACCATTCGTTTGCTTTCAGGCACTCGGAGTATTTAGCTACCCACGAATAAATGTCAAGAGAAGTAAAATAATGTTGTTTCACTTTCAAATCAATGCATTGTCTTTTTCAAGTCCTCCATTCGATATCGCACTGGAAAGACCCTTCTTACGCCTAAGAGGTTGGAGAGACATATACAAGCTTTTCACAGTATTTGGTCTGGCCTACTTCTCTTTTTCAGAAGTCAATTGTGATAGTCTCTAGTGAAGCTAGAGGCTAGAGCTAGAGGCTCCTGAGTCTAAAATGCTTATGTTCCATAGAGTAGAACCAATATTACCTATGTATTTTGAAAGTATTATAAAACTTCTGTAAATCATCCTAGGTCCTGGGGGTTTTTGAATAAAGGTAGCCAGCGATAAATATCTATAATTAAGACAATTTTTATTAAAAATATATAAAGATCCCATATAATATTATCATATCAAAGAACTTAATTTTACAAATGCTCAATTTTACAAGAAAACAAGACCAGACAATAGACAAAATTGCTCATGGAATCCTATACTGTCTCAAAAAGGTGTCTGAAGTTGTCTGCTGAGTTATGTACAGAAGATGATGTGCAATATTTATCTTCTCTCTCAGACAGATGGTGCTTTAGATGGAGTTTTTTTTTCATTTTTGAAACCCTCATTTCAACAACATTCTGTAAACCTTTAAACTTGAACATCTATTCAATAATTTTAGTAATCACCCTAGAATATCTCAGAATTCTTTGTTAAAGAATTAACATTGTATATACTTCGTTTCTTGTGAAAATTTCAAAGAAAGACTGCTTTTAAAAGTCAAGGGATTTGTCACCTATAATTTTCTTACATATCAATATCCAGGCATTCTTTTAAATAATGTATTCTTTGCAATTGACAGAAAGTGTTAGATAATGCAGGTATGAAACATGTAACAATAATAAAGACAGTGAATAATTGTTCTGTGGCAGATTTATTTTGGGTTTCAGTAACTCTATCATCCTATTTAAACATCATATTTCCTAGATTTTCCAAAAATGCTTCGATTTCAAAACCCTCCTTTTTTTCTTATTGTCAATGCTGTACATGTAAAGAAAATGAACTGAAATATATGCCATCTGGATAATCAAACTATTAAAGTTAGCAATCCTATTAAACCATCTTGAGTTTGGTTTTAAAATTCATAGTTTATTTGAAGAAAATTGTCAGCATCCTATTCATATCAGATTTGAAGGGGCACTAATTTGTTATTCAGATTCATAGTAGTGCCTCTAGTATAGTATTCAACAAGCCCACAAGCTAATAAATGTTAAATAAATAAATTATTCTGATTTATAGCACATCTCCTTAAAGCAAATAGATATGATGAGAGATAAGGGGAAGGAGTGCAAAAGTAATTTCATCACAGTAAGTATGTAAAAATTGGAATGCTTTATCTGGTCAATATCTCAAGCTTTCAAACCTCTTAAGTTTAAAAATATCCAGGATGACTTTATTTATAAGTATTATTTATTTATTATTACTTATCAGTAAGACACTGATGGATGAGTTTTGAGATGGATTTTTATGAGGTAGTCTATCACACATAGCTTGATTTTATATATCAAATTCTCACTTTTTAAAAAGATTTTTCTTTTGAACAAAACCAGGGTCCATATTAAATACTTATTTTGGTGTTACAGCTATAAAGCAATTGACCCTTTTCAAACAACAATTTGCATGTTTACATTTTTACTTTCTCAAGTGAATGTCAGTTAAAATTTCGGGTACAAAATAAGTTAGAAGTGAAAATCTGAGCAGTTAAATCTTTAGATACCTTAATGAAAGAAAAAAAAAACCAAAGTGCTATTTGTTTTTGCACTTTATGTCTGGGAAAATATTCATACCNAATCCACTTACTTGGTGCCTCATTGACTCTGGGTACAAGATGTGCTTTTGAAGTGCACAAGTGTACCACAAAATATACATGGCACAGGGATATAAAGCAGCTATAAGAACACTGAACAGCGGCTAACACACTCACAAACAGCAAGGGATGTCAATGTACTATACTAAGCAACAGTATGCCCTTGTAAGTCCCACCTTTTAAAGACATANTAGATACCTTAATGAAAGAAAAAAAAACCCAAAGTGCTATTTGTTTTTGCACTTTATGTCTGGGAAAATATTCATACCAGGCATTAGCAAGGCTGATTTACATACAAAGCAAAAGAGGAAATGAGAATTTCTAATTATGAAATCTTGCCCATGTTCTGTCTAGAGATAGACAAGGTAATAGTAGATTTTGACATTATCTTGGGTTACAATAGTGTGTATTCTATCACCATCCCCCATGAGCTGTTCGGGGCCGGGTGGGGCAGTGTTCCTCAGCCATCCTTGATGGCCCTAGGGTGGGACTTCCAATGGGCCAGCTGGTGGGCCATTAGCAGGGAGGGTCTCACGAAGTTCTCTCTGTTAATGGGCCATTAAGCTCCACTGATGGATTGCACCATTCCCATTGTGAGATGCCCCGCCCAGGGAGGGGAACCAAGCATCCCCATTCTGAATATAGTAGACACTGAAACAGGAGAGAGGAGCAGTTTCTTCACCGAGAGCAGCAGCTTCTTCACTGGACCTTCAGAAAACTGCTTCAACAGAGCCACATCTATCCCTGGACTGCTACCAACACCCTGACCAACAGGGTGTCAGGTTGTATCTGTATCTGTTGACTCTATCAGCGTTTTTGTACCAATTGCATGTATTTTTAATTTTCCTATTAAATTGTAGTTCTGACTTTGAGCGTCTCACTAATTTGCTTTTCAAACCACAACAGACATAAAATCCACTTACTTGGTGCCTCATTGACTCTGGGTACAAGATGTGCTTTTGAAGTGCACAAGTGTACCACAAAATATACATGGCACAGGGATATAAAGCAGCTATAAGAACACTGAACAGCGGCTAACACACTCACAAACAGCAAGGGATGTCAATGTACTATACCAAGCAACAGTATGCCCTTGTAAGTCCCACCTTTTAAAGACATACAAGCAGCCTGCAATGAATTGAGAACGGGACAGGTTCCCCCACTCCCTGAAACAGATCCCTGGAATTGCCTAGTCACCACCTTCCAACTTCTAGAAAACAGAAATTATCTCACTAAAGGTATAACTGCTATGAGGTCATGATAAAAAGTAATGCAGAACCATTCAATGCTGCTCTCCCACAGAGCAGATAAATCTTGTGCCTGTGTCTAGATCTGCAAGTAATATATTCCTTAAGAAAAGGAACTTCCTAGTGATGTCTTTAAGCAGAATTCTCAGTCCCTTCCTTTTATTTTGTTGTAAATGTAATCTGATGGTATTGTCACCTTTAAACTCCCTTTTAAATGCAAATAGATGTGTGTTAAGCAGATGTTGCTTAATGTTTATGGAAATCTTTGTATTTTATGTCCTGTTTGGCAATTTTTTAAGAAGTGAGGCTGGAGCTGCAGATCACATCCTATTTGGCACACAATCTTGTGTTCTGCGCATCCTAAGCTGAACTCTGCTTGAAGCTGAGTAAGGGGCACCTCCCGAAACGACCCTCAGAGACCACCAGAGACCGCTGAAGAGGACCATGCAGATGCAGTCAGAAGTATTGCCTAAGGTAGCCCAAGCTAAATGACTGTATTATGTAGGTTGTGTCTTAGATAGGAGGGTTGATGTAAATTTTAGTGCATAAATTATTTTTGTTTTCCTCCCTGGCATGCTCAGTTTGTGGAAAACTTCTGCCTTACACCCTGTGCAGAATAAACAATGTCTTCTTTCTAAACCTGAGTCATTGTCCATGTTTAGAGAATTATCAAGATTTGGCAGCATTAGGATAAGGCTATCCACACAGTTAATTTTCTGCACAGCCCACTCTCCCCCATTATGCCACAGGTCAAACATCTACTGCGCTTCTATGAAAGCTTTCTTTTAATGAAAATAAATGAAATAATATTTCTCGTTCTGCAATTATTTTATTACTGTAAGAATTTGCAATGTTCAATCACTCTAATATGTAGGAGGGTAGTACTTTTCCAACTTGTTACTATCTCTCTAAAATGTGTTCAATTTTCTATCAGCAAGGCTACTGAATGGCATAATGAGAGGCTAAATGACTTTTCTAGGAAATGTACTTTTAAACATTGCTGAAACCCTGGGTTTTGTCAGATCTAAACCAAAATGGAAATGCTTTCCTGAAGTGAAGCAGAACACTGCCCATTCAAGCCAGTGGAGGACCTGATTTCAAACGTTTTCTTATCCAAACAAGAATGCTCTTTTCTATAGGGAACAATTTGCTGAACAGCATTTTTTCCTTATTTCTTGATGGTGCTTCCAAATAAACCTCTCATAGAATTAATCATATATTTGCAGTACCTGCAGATTTATCATTGCTTTCAATGGCAGCAATAGGTATAGAAAAGATTATTATTTCTGTAAATTTTATGATTATCTGTCATGTAATTTGTGCCACATAAATTTCTGTCCAGAGTTATAGAACCAAGGTCTATAAGCTCTGCCTGGGATACAGGATGAGAAGTCGCTCAAACCTGTTATGATATCCAACAAAGATCAGGGCAGAAGAAATGTTCTTGAGGGAAAATTACTAACTTGAAATGCTACAACTGGATCTTAAGGCACCTAAATATTTTGCAGAGTATGCGACAGCTTTGAGCACCTACATTCTATGGATCTTCCTGTGAATCTGGGCCAACATAATTAAGAATTCTAACTGATCCCACACAGCAGTTCCAATGAATTTTAACTTTCATTTTCAGCTCTCTAACCATGTCCAAAGTAATGGACCCAAGGGAAAGATATAAATCCCTGTATTTCAGGCCAGACTGACCTCTAACTGTCAAGTATTGGAGGGAATTTCTGTCTGGAAATGTTAGGTCTTAATTGTCTCTAGCAGGGATTCTTGAGCTTTACTGTGAAGCACTAACCAGCAAAATTATTAGTTTGATTCAGAAAAGCATTACCTGTGCCAATGTCTGAGTTTTGCAGCTACTAGTCTCAAAACCTAAAAGATAATTTTCAGCTGCCTAAGTACAAATTGTAAGAAATAAAAAAGTTAAACTTAATTTTTTATAATCAAAGATTGTATTAAGTAAAATGCTTTTCTACTATGAATACTAGAAATGAGAGCTTTTTTTGGTTAGTATTATAATGTTCATTAGACAATCCTCTCAGTATAGGTTTATTATTTTACATTTACAAAAGAATGAATACAGAGTGAGATTTTACAAAATATAGTTGTTCTGAGGTACTCTGATGTTATCAGGGAAAAACACATCTGAACACCAAATTTCCATGTGGACTCAAACAAGAAATGTTTCTTGATTAAATAGGAATTTCTTTATGAATGTAACTCATCATGCATAACATGCAATTTATAATAACTACTTTTGCACTTTCTTTTAGAATTGGAAATTATATAAGATTTTAAGATCGTAATGCAGGATAAATATCGATCCCTGAAATGTTTTTACAGTGGTTTTTAGAAGAGTAACACTTTTAAAATATGTTTTGAAAAATGTTATTATAGAAATTAGAACTGCAAAAGTGCTGTCAGCTAAATATACTGTTGAGGGAACCCCAAACTTTTATCTATATAGTTTGTACATGAATCTTTTTTGGATTCTGTCAGTTGTGCAAGATCTACAAAGATTACCAAGTCTGATTGTTATTTTAAAATTAAACAGGATAACAAGCCATATTTCAAATAAGAGAGGCTTCATTCAAGGATTATTGCCTTTCAACAAGATCAATAAGGTAATCACTACACATTTGTACAGTAACTTTATTAGTCAGTATTTAGGAAATAGTAAGAGATTTATTTAAGAATAATTTTAGTTATTTTAATATTGATAACTTCATAGCGGTTTTGTTCTTTGAAAATATTTATAGGTAAGGAACAATAGCACTTATGGGACTGGTGTGTTCAATTGCTATTACCTAGTGGTTCCTTAGGGCTTAGCTCTAGCAAAATCTCCCTGTATACTTCATTATTGTCCTTATCCTGTGTGCTCATTATTGCTCCTGTCTTGTTGGACTTCTGAGACTCTAGAAGACATGCGCCGAAGGAGTGTGCTTTGCCAGCTGGGGCTCTCATTATCCATCCTTTACACTCCTTAATTCCTGTGAGAACATTAGCCTAAAAGACTAGGTGTCTAGACTAGAGAAGGGAGTTAAAATACGACTGGCATCTGGTTTCAGGTAAGTCCTGAGCATCTTACAGAAGTGCTGAAATAACGAAGAGGATTCTATCTTTCAGTTACATGAAAAGTCCAATTTTTCAGTAAGGAATGATGAAGCTAGCTAAACCATGTTTTGGAGGGGCTTCTTGTTCCTTATTTTTTCCCTTTTTGCCTTGCTATGAAGAAAGAAATTTTTCTATAAACAGATAGATATTGGGGAAAATTTTGTTCTGTGCCATGATTGCTGTGACAAGTTAGGCTATGAAAACTCTGTGGGAAATACAGCCTTCTTAATCTTTGCTCTTTCTTCCCTTGAATTACTAGGAAGTGTTAAAAAACAACCATAAAAAAAACCAGATCCAAAGAACACAGGTTTTGCTGCAAAACCAAAATGAGATCCAAAGTTTCTCATTTAGTTTTGCTTTTGGTTTTTTTTTTCCCATGAAAAGGCTCAGTTGCTGGCTTTTAATTCAGGTCCTATTCAATACCTTCATGTTGTTAACATAATCAATTCTATCCTTATACTACTTAGGAAATACAATTTTGGGAAAGCAATTTAATAGGAACAAGTTTCTTGCTTACAGCTGTCAAGTCTGTCTTTCCAGTGAAACCTAATTCCTCAAGAGTCATCTGCTTCCTTCTAGGCACATATTCTCTCCTGGTACTCATTCAAAACATTGCTGAAGTATTGTGGGGGTACAGAATTCTTTCTGCTTAAACACACAAGTCTGGTACTTCTAGATTTCCATCCTAGGTACCATGGATAATTACCATAACATTGAATAGTTACCACAACAATGGATAGTTACCACAATATTATCAGGTGTTCGGTTCCTTTGTTAGCAAGCAAACACCTGATAATATCGCTTTTCTGAACTATAGTTCAAAATAGTGGCTCCTTTATTCTCTTTAAGTTGTGCAGAGATTTTAAAGAAATAGTAGTATGCAAGCTGCCCTTAGAAATGTATGTTCCAAAGAAGAACTGATCCCTTCATGTTTGTTGATACAAAGGAAATAAGCTAGTTCTAAGCAAAAGTGAGATTCACAGTTGGTTAAAACAATAAACTGAAATTTCAGTAACAATAGATATATCATGGAAAAAACATTTTCAAACATGTCTCAATGTAGAAAGCATTGGAAGGAGCAAGACTATTTTAGTTTTTCCATATCCTTTATTAGCATTACACCCATTTTATGATTTAATTACAGTTTAGCCTATAGTTATATTAGACATTAAAAAACTAGGGGAAAAAGTTTAGGAAAGAAATCAACATGTCATAGGATATAAGGAATATCTCTGATATGGGAATCACTGAAGAGTCCTGATCTATTTAGCTTTTGAGAAAAAAAGATGGAGATTTGTAAGGGTAGAAGAGATCACTAAAATGTTAACAAATATCCATGAAATCAGGTGTGGTGCAGAGAACAACAAATAGGAAATAATAGTTTAAATATTGCATTGTTAAAATAAAAAGATTACACAATAGAAGTCAAAAGTTAAAAAATGTGCAAGAAGCTAAAAATGTTTTTTTCTTTTCCCATCTGCGGGATTTATGAAACCAATTGCTAAAGGATGTGGTAGCACCAGATGATAGAAATATATTAAAAAGGCTATCAGACACATTTTCCAGGATAGAATTTTTGATTCTAAGGCTATCTATAGCTTAGGAAGTCTGCAAATGGATGTATGCTGGAACTTGAGAAGTTAATGAGAAACCACCAGATCAATGTTTGCCATGAATTTATTTTTTCTAAAAATACCCAGGGTGATGATGAAGGTTGACTTGTGTTCTAATTCACTGGGAAAGTAAATAAAGTTTGATCAGTTACATTGGTAGAAAAAGCAAACTCCCTGGAAATAGTTTTTCCATTGTATAGTCATTGTATAACAGAGATGAAGTGTGGAAAGAGGACAAAGATGTCAGCAGGGTCACAGGGCTGTTTTCCAACACAATGATTTCTGTGTTTCTTGTGCTAATTGTAATGTCTCCCAAATTCCCAGATTATTCATTTTCTGCCTAATTGGTTTGCAGTAACATATTCTACTTTATTCTGTTTTTGCTAATCATAATTATGTTAAGAAATCATGTCATTAACATTCTCTTGGTGTATTAGTAACACGTTGATCATCAAAATACATTAATATCTTTGACACAAAAATATGTTCTATTCTTTCTTTTATTAAGTTTCCTGGCTCATTTTTGTTTCAAGGGCTGCTATTTAGAATGAAAAAGTATGTTTCTTTACCAAAAGTCAGCATAATTCCAACAAGTGCTAGAAGATCTGTGGGCTTATCCTGCACAGTATTTCCACATGAAAAACATCAAAACAGGAAAACTGTATTCAGTTTCAGGGTCCAAAATTGAAAGTAATTTAGGTAATACACCTAAAAAGTTTGAATTGCTCTCCAGTGGCCGAAAAAGGTCAGTAACGACTGCAACGGGGTTGCCCAAGGGAATACAGATTATCTGATTGAAAAGGTGATGCAGCCACAGATTCTAAGAAATTGACACAAACATCTGTAAGGGGAATGGGTATACTGAGAATGCTTTTACTGCCATAATGTGAAAGGCACATGTTAATCCAAAATTCATTTATTAAAAAAAATAAAACAAAACAAAAAAAAAACATAAAATGGGATTAACATTCAGATGACAAACATCACAAGCTTGCACTCAATTAATTGCAAGGGAGCTGCATCAGTCTGCTTTATTATTCCGGTGTCCAGTCATTCACAAGCCAAAAGATTTGCTTGCAACAGATTACAGAGGTGACGCATGACAGTATTCTTGTCCAAACACAATGCAGGTGTGTTTTCACAACAAAATCCTCCACCTTTTACTTATGGTAGGCATGCAACACTAAGAAAAGTGGCAACTCCTATGCCTTTGCAAACTGCCAGATTTAAAGCATCCATACAGCAATTACTTAGTGAGACCTCGTTATAAAATCCCTGCTTCTGGTAACAACATCACGTAAGAAATGCAGGCGGTGCCAGCGGCTGCAGCGGCCCCAGCGCAGGGCACGGCTGAGCCCCTCAGCCACGGGCGGGCGGGCGAGAGAGAGAGAGAGCCCCGGGGAAAGCCTGGCCAAGGGAGGGCAAAACGCTGCCCGGCAGCCAGGGCTGAGCCGGGGGAACCGAGCGAGAAACAGCGCTGCGAGCCCCGAGGGGACAGCGGGAGCAGGGACGGGGCAGCAGAGACCCGGCAGGGATGACCCTGCGGCCTGGGAGAGACCCCGGCGGGGGAGCACGGCTTTCCCTGCGGCCCGTGGGAAAGACCCAAGGAGCAGGGAAAAGTGCGAGGGGGGAAAAAATAGCAGAGAGGAGCTGCTATGGACTGACAGCAGCTCCTCATTGCCCATCCCTCTGCACCGCTTGGGTTGATGAGGTGTAGCAGTCAGGAGAGAAGGAGAAAAGCTGAGTCTGAGAAGAGGGAAGGGGTGAGTGTCAGGAGGGTTTTCTCATATTTGTCTTTGCTTCTCACCCTGTTGTGCTTTTTAAATTGTCAATAAATGCATTTTCCCCAAGTCGAACCTGTTTTGCCCATGTCAGTAACAGATAAGGGATCTCCCTGCCTTTTTCTCAGTTTTTTTACTTTATTTTCAACCCTGGCCAGTTGAGGAGGGTGAGCAATATAGCAGCTGTGTGGCATATGGCAGCCAGCCAAAGTCAGTCCTCCACAAAAACTAAGATCAACCTTGTAACTACCTACTTATAGAAATCAGGCACATATTCTAAAGTTTGCAGTGTTCAGTAATTTAAAACTATGTTCTTTATAAATAAAAAAGGTACCTAAAATGCTGTCAAAACCACATAAGGGCTCTATAGGTAGTTCCTATTTATAATTATAATTAATAGCATTTTATAGGGTGACTGTAATTACAAATAACACTTCAAGAGACAACTATAAAATAGCCTTTATTGTGTATTTGATGCTCTAAAATCTTCACTTTTTAAAAAAGGTTTTGTTTTAAAGATAATTATTGGCTTCAGCTAATCAGGAAACACCCTCCTTGTGAACAGAAACATGACTCCTCTTTAATTTATTTTTCTAGTAGTTAAGAAACAAGATCATGTCTCTGCCAAAAATCTACATTAGGTAAAGAAATGGAATTGTCTCCAGCAGCATCACTAGAGTTTGGATCAGCATCTTGACTTTCATTTGTAAAGACTAATCTATTTGCAAGAACTAAAGCAAGGTCTTGATTTAATAGTATCACCAGATATATAAGAAAATGAAAACCTTACATTCACTTGTTATGAAATATTTTTACTTTGCCAAGTATTCTGTTAAGAATGTGAAGACATGTATCAGCAGAATATACTTCTCTCACACATTACTCTGCATTAGGAGAAAAGATTAACCCCTGTCTCAAATGTGCTCAGAAGGTTAGGAGCTGCTTCACTGCAAAGATATCTGGAATCCTAAACTTGCCTTTTCTTTTCCTAGTGCCAGTCTTGAGCCTTACCCTCCCGCAGCTCTGCTGGGGGACCTTCTAAGTTTCGTGAGTTCTGCTGGTATTTTTCCTTTTCGGCAGTTCCATTAGTTCTCCACAGTTTCTATAATGAAAGGTGAACAAGATCTATTCTAAGCTCTTTCTAGGGCTGGGGTTCTGTAAGATATCAGAGACAATCCTATGGGATATAAATATATATCTTGCACTGATCCTTTCAGCTAGCTTCAGTGTCCACCCCCTCTCTGGCTGTGCTATTCAGGATCTGATAAGGAAAGCTGTGGTCTCTTTCCCTTATATCAGTAGTATCAACTCTCAGTCTTTCTCTACAGCTTAATAATTTTTCTGTGGCTGCTTCCTAGCATTGCGAGACTAGAGGACTTGTATGGAGCTTTTTGAGTCTTTTTCTATCAAATCAGTATTTTTGGATGGAAGACAGGTTTCTGCTAAAATGTAATGCATGATCTATTTCAAGTTCACCAAGTTCTAATACATGGCCAGAAAATGATGGCTGTGAAAGGGTAATTGGCTAGCCATGTTAAATAGCTTTAACTCCCTACATGTTTAGCTTAATAGTTTTCTTAAGGGCATTCATGTTTTTGTGGTCCCAATAAAGGTTAACTGAGGTCTGCTGTAAAAAGTGTTAGCTCTGTTTAGCCTTAGCTTATTATCAGATCAGATCAAATAGAGGAGAGGAAGTTCTGCAGCACAGTCCCATAGTCTTTATTTCCCTTCTTTTGAATTTGTTTTTTTCCTTCTAAAAAATACATATGTTGCATTGGCTATGGTCTTCATGCCCTTTAATAACTTAGTATATACTTAAACTAAAATTTAGCCTTAAATACTTTAATAATTTTACTTTTCCTGATGGAGACACTGAGAAAGCTTCTGCCCACTATTCATTTCCCTGAAATGTTTTCCGGACAGTTTTTGCCAATTGATACTGCAGTGGCTGACATATATCACCACCTCTCAGACACTTTCTCCTGTCCAGCGTTACTGGGCAACAGCATGGCTGATGCTGCATTGCAATGGCAGACACTCTGAGCACTGTTTCTATGGAACTAAGTGGCTGACATTTTTCTATGCTTTGCCTATATTAAAGGCCTTTGGCTTTATTCAGGAAAAGAAATTTGGCAAAGGTTTGTTTCATATACAGTACTGCAACATGGACACAGTCTGGTCCCAAAATTACGTAATGTTGAGATTTTGAAATTGTTTCCTGTGTTTTCTGCATCATTTTTTAAAATTTTTTTTTCTATTTGCAATTAAAGCATATAACATTATTCTCTTCTATAGGATTTCTATTTTTTGTTCAGTTGTGCAAATGCATATTAATTCCAACAGCAACACTGAAAATTTAAAAAGGAGATCTGCCTTAGCTTCCAGGTATGAATCAGTAAAAACAGACAGAGAGCTTTAACCCCCTTCTCTAGATAATCGTGGATGGGACACATGCTGGTTTAGACACCTGCTGTAATTTACAATAGACTGAAGATAGCTCCAGCTGTGCCATGTGCTCACCTCAGGGGAGCATTGCAGAAGCTGGCTGCCGTCATGGCACAGGAGAGCTTTTCCCTGCTCTCTGTTCTTGATTTCTGTCACCTTCTGGTCATGACTCTGATGCTCGCTACCGACAAGATGAGTGATGAAAGAACTGTTACCACAGCACTATCTCAAAAAATCCTGTAAGGTTGGGTGTTCTGCTAGTTTAGGGTCATTTCTTACTGATATGAAGAAGGGAGGCGAGGGTATGGAAAAAAAGAAAAAGAAGCCATGCTGTGATAAAGCAGGTGAACTTAGCTGCTTTTAGGCTCAAGTTCAGTCAGTAATGTTGTGTGCACTAAAGACCATTGCATTATATGCAATATTTACATGGACTGTGAGGCCGAAGAGAAGCAAGACAACATGTCTTTTCCAGTTACTTTTGGTGCAGTAATAAATACAGAACAGTCAAATGTACGGTAAAATACGCTGAAAGGTACATAGTAAGACTGTAATTCCAATGGAAGTGTTCTGACAGACAAGTAAAGTGGACAGGGAAGACAGAATTGTTTCTTAATAGAACTTTGGAACTTTGACATAGAATTATATCAATGAATTACAGCATATCTTTCTTTTTCATTCATCCAAAGCAATTTAGTATAATAATATGTGGAAAATGAAGTATTGATGACAGCAAGTAATTTTTAAAGGTCCCTTTTGGAGGGGCTGCTTTGCAATAACCCATTAATAATTGGGGAAAAAAAATCATTGGGTTTTGAAGTCACTCTTCCCTGTAATGTTTTGTGACATTTTGAAATCATTCTTTAAATTGCATTGTGAAAAGACTGAATATTACTTTTTGAAATAATCTGCAAACTGAAAATTCTCTGCAAAACTTGTCTTTCAAATAACACTTTTTCCATTCAAAATATTTTTTTAATTACTAATGAATGTGTAAATAAATTTGGAGAGTTATTTAGTATGAAATAGTGACAGAAGGGCATTAAGTTTCCCTGCCAAATACTTCAAGGCACATTATGCAAATAAAACACAAATATGTATTTCTTGATTCAAGGCTGAAGACTGAAATTTCAGGTGCAATAGACAATTGCTAGAAATATAATTCCATCAGTATGTAAGAATGTTACTTAACAGCCAATTAAAATAGTATTTGAATTCTCCTTCCCCCATTTTCTGTACATGCACGAAAAAAAGGTAGATTATGGTAAATAAAAAAAAAAATATGAGCTCCTACTTAGTTTATTTATGGAAAGTTATAAAACTGAGATAAATTTGAGATCAATGATGACATATCTATTAACACATCATCTAAGTATTCACATTTGATACATTAACACTTGCTAAATCTCACAACTGGGTATCAAAACTGAAGTATAAACCATTAACAGGAGTTGTAAATAGGTAGTGAGATTGATTTTCTTTGTTGGATTTTCCACTGTACACCTCAGTGTATGAGTCCTCCTTACCTATCTTGTCAAGTTTGGGTAGGAAAATCATCTGTTTGCTTTTTGAGGTTTTTTTTTCTGTTTTAACCAGTAGCAGAGACAAAACCTATCGTAATCTGATGCTGTTCTCTCTCTCTCAGATGATAACTTTCATGTCTTATGTTTTCCATGGAGAGCCCACCATAAAGAAACCTCTCTTCTAATCCATTCAAACAGAGCAGAATAGAGCCATGGCATCAGGCATCTTCCTCAGATCTGCGGAACTATGCTACTCAGTGCTAAAAAGCAGCATTTGTTGATGTCTGCCATGCTTCAGACCAGCATCCAAGTCTGTGAATTTCCTGCTCTGCTCTATCCATATCTTACGCTAGAACTGAGGAGAAAATTCTTCACAAGTAATTATCTGCTCCCCAGCCAAGACAGGCTAAGCAAAATAAGAATAGAGTAGAATAGAATAGAATAGAATAGAATAGAATAGAATAGAATAGAATAGAATAGAATAGAATAGTTCAGTTGGAAGGAACCTACAATAATCATCTAGTCCAACTGCCTGACCACTCTGTTCCATTAAGTTTTGTAGAAACCTTTCCAATATATTCAACAGATATAAGCCAAAATTAAAATTGGAGATCCGATTATATTATGCAAATATATATATTCAGTTTCCCCACAGATATCCAACTACCTATGCTGGCACATTTTTAAATGTCCACTTTATGGTAGAAACAGAATACTAGACTATAAGAACTCAAATGAACAGTTTGGTCTGATTTGAAATACTCAAGTTCAGAGAGCTTCACTGATCACCTTAGTTTTACCCTTTCCTTTTTAGTTCTGTTTTCATTCTCAAGCTTGTCACTTTCAATTTTCCTACTGATAGCCATCTGTAATTCTCCCCTGATTTTGCTTGTATTCTCTTAGTTCCTTTCTAGTTTTCTCAGTACTGTCTCAAGACATGAGAATGCAACAAACAGATAAAGAAAAGCAGAAACCTGGTGGTAAAAGCAAAAAATGGGAAAAAAATTCTCATTTGATCATTAATGTTGAACATAAATTTTAAGAATGACAGCTGGAAAGTATTCTTTCAATATAGTCAAAGCAGAGTATCTTTATTTTATTGAAATTCCTTTGTGACTTTATTTTTTAATAAAATTGCATCTATAATGAGAAACTCTGACAATGTCTGATGGATTAAAAATCATACTTTATAGTGAAAGGAAATTGTCTTAGAAGTTTAGCATTGACTTACTCATGTAAAAATAACTTATAAGAAATAAATATATTTAAAATATTTTTTTGTATGTGTTTTATATACCATTCTTTAATTTTTAGAACTTTCATCTCAAAACTTCCATCTCATATTAATTGCACATTGTGAGTTAATGTAGTGCTTATGAATAAAAGACCGTAAGAAAAAGTATAGTGTTTGACTCTATATGTTGATACTTACAGACTCCATCTTGCTCTAGCACAATGAAATATTTAGGTGTTTCCATAGATCAGTGCAAAAAAAGAATTAATCTTCATCACAGAAAGAAGATTATTTTGGCATATGGATATTCTTGGGTTAATGTCATATTTAAGCAAAGTAGGTTTTCAGCTCCCATGACATTTTACCCCTGAATAAGGGTATAAAGAACAATTTTATCCTCTAAGAGAAATAATAATCTTCTAGTCATTGTCACTATGACAAGCTGTTCAAATTCCTGATTCATCCTGTACTTGTTTAGGTTTGAATTCTAATTCTTTTAAAGTCAGTGATCAGAATTATGCACAGCATCTCAGAGGATGTTTTATTAAGCCATGTTCAACTGTACCAGTATTTCTCTCTATTTAGAAAATATTATCAGCCATAATATATTAGCAGTTGACATCATTCAGCAATCAACTGCAAAACTCTATCGTCTTTGGCCATTTTCACTGGTAAACTTCTTAGATTAACACTGGTCTCCATAATTACATTGATGTAAACATAGCATCTTCTTATACCAGCTTTAAAATTTATTTTGATTACTCTAGATTTCAGAAAACAGACATTCTTCAATGTTATTTCAACAATCTCACTGTTAAGAATACCCACAATTTGCTACTTGTGTCACAACACTTCTGAAAATTTTATTTACTACTTAAATACAAAAAAAATCCCATTATCTACCCAATGTTGAAGTTAATGTCAAAGCTGCTCTTTTAGTTAATTGGATACTTTTTTCAAAATCTCCTTACTAATTTCCTCTTATCTATTTTCACTGATTCACCTTGTGGTGCTGTACCTTGTGCTTTTGACCAGATAGGAGAGAAATACATTTGTTTTTTCTACAAAAATCATTATACTTGTTTAAAAAGAACAAACCAAGCATCAATTCCCCCCTGCCAAAGAAAACAACAAGTTAGAAGTTAGTTTGAAATTATCTGCTTTTCCATTTAATTTCAACTATTCTTTCCCTCTAGATTAGTTTAGAAGTAACACTCAATCTTGGCCATGTATCAACTTTTTGTTCTCACACTTGCCAGTGTAGATTTTCACCTAGCAACAAGTGGTGCTATTTGCAACCATCATATGAATCATACTTGTGCAATTTCAATATAAAACTCTCATACATTGTACAAAAAAAAATCCTATAATTAGAGTTATCTGAAACTTTAGGGTTATACAAAGTTTAACTACCATTTTAGACAGAACAGATAAAGTGTTGCAAGAACATATATCCTTATTCAGTGATGGAAAGTCTAAATGACTGCTTTTAGCCTGGTATGACCTGCAGTAACTATAAAATTATTGCTTAGTCAAGCAGGGAGATAGCTGCTAGGAATTGAGCCACTGAGACATTTTTGGATAACAGAAGATGTAATCTGTTGTGAGTGTGGTTCACTAAAATGTCAAGTTTAAGAATAATTCCACCAAAATGTCAAGTTTAAGAAAAATTCTAAGTGATGAAAATTTGTTACAAAATAAACTGTGGCCATCTTTAAAGTCTATTTGACTTATTATGCTCATCACCTTGCACTGCATCATGCCAAACAAAAAGAATGGCAAGACTGTTAATGTGCTCAGCAAAGCCTTAAAGAAAAGCAAACCAAAACAACAAGCCTCAAACCAAACAAAACCATAAATAGGCTAATTACTATCCTTCCTTTTAATAAATACCATATTTGAACAAACAGTCCTTAGAGGTACCTCTTTCATCATAAGCTCAAGCTGGAGCTTGTTTTCTAAGCTCAGTTTTTGAAAACTAAGTCCGTTTAAAAAGTAAATCACTTTGAAGACACAAATTACTAAAGCTGACAAAAGAGATACAAGACTGGTAATGATGCTAGAGTGGGACCAACAGTGGCATATCTAAGACTTTTTCTCAGCAGTACCTTATAGCAGGTGACCCATGGAAAGATGGAAGACATTATCACAGTCTTCCCGTAAAATATTTAAATCAGCCTGTCCTTCCTCTGACCTCTCTCCATGGCCTTCTTATGTCCAGTGAGATGATCGCTCTGTCCTATCCAAAATCTGTGGGATTTACTCTTTTAAAATTCCATGCCATGACTTCAGTGTCTGTTTCTTTTTCATTCACTCCCCTGCCCAACTTTTTTAAATCTCGATAATATATCAACTTGTCTGAAATGAATGTGCAATGAATTTTTCAGACTCCTTTTGTGTTTCAGGAAAACATGTTGTATAGTTCAGGATAATATCACTCTTTTATTTACTTTAAAGCAGACAGTTTTAAAGTTTATTCAATGTAATTCCATTTTTGTGAGGGAGTCAGAAAGCAGCTGTGTGTAACTTAGCTGCCTGTGACAGTCAATTTATATGCAAGTAGGAATAAATGTGACCTCTCTTCTAAGCAAAATAATTTTTTAAAAAAGGAAGCTTTGGTGTATTTAGCTATCTTTATTCACTCTTAGGCAATGCTGAATTTTCTTCTCTCTTTCATTAAATGAAAATGTTTAGAGGCAGTTTTAAACAACAAATGCCAGTAGCCCTTTCACTAAGAGCTAAATTTTTCTAGTTATAGAAAATTTACTCTGGAAAAAAAGAAAGGGCACAGTTAACTGACATTTCTCTCAGTAGCAGTGACAGCTTTGAAAAAAATATCAGTGTTCTTACTTACCTGGGAGCATCCTTGTATCTGGTTCAGGACTTTGTGCAGCACACCTGTGAAGGCATGAGGGAGGAAAAGGAAGAAACAAGGGTCATAGATGGCTTCACACTGCCAAGAGTTGTACTTTGTCTCCTGTCTGGCTATGTACTATCCCAGAAATTCAGTCTCAGCCTAGGTACAAAAAATTGCAGAACTTGCCAACAAATGAAATAAACTATATTTGTGATGGAACAAGGCTTGCTATCTCTTAAATGTATGACAAAGATAATTGTCATCTCACTAGCAGGAACACCTAGCCTTTAAGTAGGGCACGGGCAAGAGAACATTCTTGGCCTTCTCTAGCCAAAAATAACTGGTCCTTTAACCTCGATTGATGTAATGGAACTGACATTTGCTTAAGTGCCACATTCAGAAGTGCCCATTAAATTTTTTGGTATAATAAATTTATTTTACCCCTTCCTCTTAAAGGATGATCATTTTCCTTTTTCTAATGATGTTTCAATTTTGCTTATGCAATACTGCTTCCATAGTTGCAAAAGATTCCTGAATTTTTCCTCAGTGTGTGGTGTGATCCTAAATAGCTACAATATATTTCTATTATATTTACAGTGAAAATTTTGCATGATTTTTTGCTTATAAACAAAAAGTTAATTACCCTAATGAATTTTCAGAAGTTAAACTGACAACTGTCATTTATTATATTACAGTGTTTTGTTTGATGCACAAAGAAATAATAAACATACTACATGGGAGTAGATTAGAATGTAAAGAATGACCTGCCTCATTGTGGGTCTTAAAATAAGCCTCCTCAACAGATTAAAATGACTACAGCAATTTTGCCTCTTATTTTGCATAAAAATGCACTTTAATTCTATTTGATCTAATTTTTTTCTCCATTCAATAGATTTTGCTACCTGTTTGATTGAAGAAAATCTCAGTTTGAGAACCAAGTCACAGGGGTTTTATCTCTCATAGAATATTAATGCAAATAATCAAACGTTTTTCTCTTCACAAATAAACACCTACCCTAGAAATTCCCTTGAACTAAGCTAACCTAAATGTATACTTTTGGAAAGTGTTGACAGAGTAAGACAGAACAGATATAATACACCAAAACATTAATTCTGTGTCACTGTAACTTTTTTTTATTATTATTTCCTGGTTCCTTAGGTAACTAAAATCTGTTCAAGATGCATAAGACAAGACAGGACACTATCCTGTGCAGTTTCCTGGAAAGTACACATCAATTTCTAAGTTTATTAAGTGTTTTCTAAAGCAAATCCTAAACTGAAGAAAGCTCCTCCAAATGTACACTGGTGGCGTTAAGAGTAGAATTTGGTTTCATTGTTATGTATGACATTTCAGGTGGCATCTGGATGCGTTGCCTTCACACATCTCACATGTTCGTGCTCAGTACCTAGCATATTGTCAGCTGAAGAGCAGTCATCTATATAATTTATAGTTGTCACAGAGGCGAATAATTTGCTTTCCTAATCTCACACTCCACATATCCCTCTCTCAAAACAATGATGCCACTATTCTGTTGTCTTAAAAACAATTTTCCTTTAATACTACCTCATTTTGTTTCATTTTTTTTTCAGTTAATTCACTGAGAAATGGTGTAAAATCATTAAATTGTTTAGGTTGGAAAAGACCTCTAAGATCATTAATTTCAAGTGTAAACCAGCACTTCCAAGTCCATTACTAAACCATGTCACTAAGAAAAAAAACATGTCACATCTACATGTCTTTTAAAAAGACCTCCAGGGTGGTGACTCATCCATTTCCCAGGGCAGTGCTCCTTGTAAATCCTTAACAGCCATTTTCTAATGTTGCTTATCATTGCATATTAAAGCATAGGATGCTTGGGCGTTTGTTTTCAAATAGGCTCAAATTGCAGTACAACATGTAGAGTGATTTCAAATTATTGAGGGACTTCAAATTTTATGGGCACTTCAGTATGGAATTTAAAGCACTCCAATAATTTTAAATCGCTGTCTTGCACAAAGCAATTTAAATTTATTGGAAGGGAAATTTGGCAGTGATCAGGGTTCTGGGCATCTCAGCACACATTGGTTTAAAATTAAAAGAGCACTTTAAATTTTTATAAGCACTTCATTTAAAGATTGGGGCTCTGGTCTGGGATGGTGTAATTTAAAGCTGGTCAAGGTTTTCCCACTTGCACTCAAATAAAAAAAAAGTAGGCCTCTTTTCAGAATAATCTTATTTTGCCTAACAAGAGATCTAAAATACAATTTAGACAGAAAAGTAAAAAAAGGAAAAAGCAAACAAGGTACAGTCCCGTTAAAGTTATCCCATTCAATTCAGAGAAAGCGTTTGCTCAACTAGAGCAACCAAAACCCAAAGAAATCCAGGCAAAAGCATAATCAAAATATACACAAAATGATGCTACATAAATAAACCCCAGCTATCCTTTTTCCTCTCCTTTTTTTATCTGCACCTAAACTAGAATAATCCTGTAAACTTCACAGAACAGTAGCAGGTTTTTAGCTCTGCTGGAAGAGGTTTAGCACAGTACAGGTATTGACAGCTGTGCAACCCTCCCTGTACCTACAGCCTTCCCTGAGAGCACAAAGTAAAATAAATGCCTTCAGGACAGTGTCGTGCACGGGCCGAGGTGCTCCGGCGGTGGCGGCAGCGCCGTGGCTGTGCCGGGGCTGCCGGGCCCGGCCCCAGGCGGTGCCAGCGGCTGCAGCGGCCCCAGCGCAGGGCACGGCTGAGCCCCTCAGCCACGGGCGGGCGGGCGAGAGAGAGAGAGCCCCGGGGAAAGCCTGGCCAAGGGAGGGCAAAACGCTGCCCGGCAGCCAGGGCTGAGCCCGGGGAAGCGAGCGAGAAACAGCGCTGCGAGCCCCGAGGGGACAGCGGGAGCAGGGACGGGGCAGGAGAGACCCGGCAGGGATGGCCCTGCGGCCCGGGAGAGACGCCAGGCGGGGAAGGGCTTTCCCTGCGGAGCCTGGGAATGTTCCAGGCTGGAGCAGCGAAATGTGGAGGAAGAAGCCTCAAGGAGGAGCTGTTATGCGCTGAGCACAGTTCCCCATTCTTCATCCCTCTTGCTTGGCTCAGGAATGAAGGAGTGAAGTTGAAGAGGAAAGAGGGCAGCAGCAAGAGCGAGGGGCATGCAGAGAGAGAAGAGAAATTTTTTCATATTTGCTTTTGCCTCTCACCCTGCACCTTTCATTTAATGGTCAATAAATGAATTTTCCAGATGTCAAATCTGTTTTGCTTGTGATGATAATTGGTAAGTCATCTTCCTGTCTTTATCTCAACCCACAGGCTTTCTAGGTTCTGTTCTTTCTTGTTTTCCACCCCATCCCTTGGAGGCTGGATGTGGGGTGGGTAGCTGAACAGATGGATTTCTGTTTGGCTGTTGGCCAAAGCTAAATCACAAAAGCTCGCTGGTCTAAAGCTACTTCAAAGACTTTCCAGTAAAACAAAGACTTTTACAAATCCAAACTCCAAGGGTAATCCCAAATACCCTAGTACAGAGAGTGCTAATTAGTTCAATTGCTTTATCTAAACTAAAGAACTATGTCTAAACAGCCAAAAGGGTTTATACTACAGATGTTGGTTAGTTAGCAACAGAAGAAACACGCGGGTCACAGAGCAGCAGTGGTTTCACCAGGCAGGACCGACCAAAAGCCCTGCCCTTCTTTATTTACCTATTTTTATATGTTTCTAAGGACAGTCAAAGATTGGTGAAAGGGGTCAACACCCCTGAAGGTTTACAGGACAAAGACATGGTCAATCATCTTTCTCCTTCCCAGGGAAAGGAATGAAAAACAATTCCACAAGTGCAAAACAATCCTGGCTGGTTAAGGAAAACAAGGACCATGTTTACAGAACAAGCATGGGAAACTACAGCTACAGTGTTACAACTTATGGGGCCCTGTAAAACCAGGGCGACACTACAGAGAAATCCTCTCTCCTTTCTGAAGGCAAGCTACACTTTTTCTTCCAAGGCTCGACAATTCATGTTACCAGTTTTAGACAATTTATTAAGACAGCACGGTTAGAATAAAGAACCCTACCCAAATTTTCTTTTTAGTTCTGTTATCATAGATGAAATGTGATAGGCAGAATACTTAAAAACTATTCAGGAAAAATCTATGAAGTCAACCTCTTGACACAAATAAATTATTGCTTCATTATGTGTTTTTTATAGCATGCCACTTCAACAGAATGAGGTCCATGGATTTGGTACAGATTTTTTAATTATTTTTTTCTCTTCTAATAAAAGTCAGCCTCAATGCATATTGTCAATGTATATTGTCAGGAGTCATGAATAAACTGCCTGGAAGGATGCCATGCATATGTTTAATTAGAGGGAAATATGATACTACTAGACATTATTGGGTTCCACAAGACTAACTTCTGGTAACTGAACATCCACAGTCTGGCAGACACCTTCACAAATGAATCCAGAATGGTTGTTCATGGTAATTTGCTTCCACTGCTATTCTTGGTAATTTAATTGTAAATGAAACAGTTTTACTGTAAACAGATGCAAGATTCCCCCAACCTGCTGCACTGGGAGGCTGAAAAGGTAAAATTAATAATTTTTAACATCGTCTTTAGTAACAATTCTATACTTATCTACAGATAAACTTTATATATTCTTGTAATGATGGCTTTGGTTGCTTAGAACGACATAGTAGTTCAGGTTGAAAGGGGCCTCTGAATATTGTCTCGTGCAATCCACTGCCCAAGCAGTCTCAGCTACAGCAGGTTGACTGGGACTGTGTCCAGCTGAGTTTTGAGTTAATTCAAAACATGACATCCTGTACAGAAGTTGGCAAGGGATCCTCAGCTGACTTGGGGATTGGTAAACAAACCATTACCATGATGTTGGATTCATCATTCCCGTTAATCCCACCCTCATCTTTGCCACTACATTACCATCCATGTCTGATCTGTGCTGATCACTGGTGCCCCCAGTATGAATGATAATTGTCCAGTTCTCCATTGCCTTGTAAGTGACTGTACAGATGGGCCTCAGTCCCTCAGGAAAGAACTGTTGTGTTAGAAATCCAGGATTATCCACAAGATGCTAAGGTTGTGTCTTCCATTTCCTTCTGGATCTCGCAAGCATGTGAACCCCTACATTTTGCTGGGGTCATGGGCTCAACACCAATAGGAAGTCACTTCAGTCTGACAGGTCAGCCTATGTGTATCCTTAGTGGAAAGTGATCCTTTTCTTTGAATACAGAGCAATCAACTTTGGTGGTTTTCCAGAGCAGAATGCTCTGATTTTGGAGCTCCCATAACTTCTCTATGATGATAGTTATTGATGATAAGAATTGCTAGTGTGAGCTGTTTGTCCCAACTGGGTGAGGAGACATCAGTACACCTTTTAATCAGGCCATTAGTCTGTTCAGTAATCCCATTGTCTTGGGCCTTCTATGGCAAATGTAGCATCCACTTAATGCCTGCCTTTCAAACCCAGTCTTGAATCACTGCGGCAGAAAAGGATCTGCAGGGGCTGGTCAACAGCTGGCTGAACAAGAACCAGCACGTGCCCAGGTGGCCAAGAAGGCCGATGATATCCTGGCCTGTATCAGTGTTGTGGTTTGAAAAGCAAATTAGTGAGACACTCAAAGTCAGAACTACAATTTAATAGGAAAACTAAAAATACATGCAATTGGTACAAAAACGCTGATAGAGTCAACAGATACAGATACAACCTGACACCCTGTTGGTCAGGGTGTTGGTGGCAGTCCAGGGATAGATGTGGCTCTGTGGAAGCAGTTTTCTGAGGGTCTGGTGAAGAAGCTGCTGCTCTCGGTGAAGAAACTGCTCCTCTCTCCTGTTTCAGTGTCTACTATATTCAGAATGGGGATGCTTGGTTCCCCCCCTGGGCGGGGCATCTCACAGTGGGAATGGTGCAATCCATCAGTGGAGCTTAATGGCCCATTAACAGAGAGAACTTCGTGAGACCCTCCCTGCTAATGGCCCACCAGCTGGCCCATTGGAAGTCCCGCCCTAGGGCCATCAAGGATGGCTGAAGAACACTGCCCCACCCGGCCCCAAACAGCTCATGGGGGATGGTGATAGAATACACACTATTGTAACCTAAGACAATCAGAAATAGTGTGGCCAGCAGGACCAGGGCAATGATCATCCCCCTGTACTTGGCACTGGTGAGGTCACCAATTGACTACAGTGTTCTGTTCTGGCCCCTTATGACAAGAGGGACATTGAGGTGCTGGAGCATGTCCAGAGAAGGACAATGGAGTTAGTGAAGGGTTTGGAGCACAGGTCTTATTAGGAGAGGCTGAAGGAACTGGGGTTGTTTAGCCTGGAGAGAAAAGGAGTCTCAAGAGGGACCTTATCACTCTCTACAGCTACCTGAAAAGAAGTTGTAGCCAGATGGGACTCAGTCTCTTCTTCCAGCTAACAGGTGATAGGACAAAAGGAAATGGCTTCAAGTTACACCAGGGAAGGCTTAGATTGGATATTAGGAATCATTACTTCACCAAAAGGATTTTCAAGCACTGGAACAAGCTGCCTGGATTGAGTCACTATCCTGGAAGGCAGATACGGCACCTTGGGACAGGGTTTAGTGGTGGATTTGACAGGGTTGACAATTGGACTTGATGATCTTAGAGGTCTTTTCCAGTCTTAATTATTATTTGATTCCAAATGCCTCCAAAAAACTGTCATGGGGTACTGACCACCTCTCCAGGAAGCCTGCTCCAGTGTCTGACTACCTTTTCTGTCAAGACATACTTCATATTGTCAATCTGAAACTCTCCTGTTGCATCTTTGAAGAATTTCCACATAGAGATTCCTGTCACTAGATATTATGGAGAAGATGTTAGCACCTCCCCATCCTCTGCCCCTCCTCAGGAAGCTGCAGAGAGCAATGAGGTCACCCTTCAGCCTCTTTTCCTCAAAACTACACCAGCCCAAAGTCTTCAGCCACTCCTCATAGGATATTCCACCTTTTTCACCAGTTTTGTTGCCCTCCTCTGGATGCATTCAAAGACCTTAACATTCTTTGTAGATGTGCCCTCTATGATTGAAGAAGTGTCAATCATATGATTCAGGAAGCAACCATTTAACATTATGGGAATTTATATAAGGCTGAAGCTGAGCAATTTCTGTTTCACCTACTGAATAGCAATGGTGGATTTTTTTTTTAATTACTGAAAAACTGCACATATTTTTCCTTAATATATATTAATTCATACAGTTTACCCATGCCTTCCTGCTCACATTTTTCCTACTTAAGAAAGTTTATTTCATTCAGCAACAACAATAAAAATACTTACAGGACATCCCATCCAGATTTATGAATGATAACAAGTAAATAGTGGGTGGGCAGTGAATAATCCAATTTGGTCATAAACTGAGTGTTATAGTCAAGAAGAAAAAGAGAAGAATACTTTAGCTTTTAAATAAGTCACAAAAGCACAACAAAGTTACCTGATTCTTCACAAGGGAGTTTTCTCCCCGTCTGTTCTCTGGATGACTGAATTTATTTATTCTTGACTTCACCATTTGTCTAACCTTTCTTTCTAGAATCGACAGTCTTTGTCTTCAGTCAGACATGAGGAATATCAGATATGGATATTTTCTGATCACATGAACATGGAAATTTACTCTTCTTGGACTGCATTTATATATTCTTATCAAATTAATCACAGCACATGGTGCAGTGACTATATTGTCGGATGCAGTGGCTGGGTTGCAATCTGTCATACTTAACTTCAATTGTGCATCCCATAATCCACTGCAGATATATTGATGTACAGCTCCCTTGGGCAGCAAGCCAGCACTTCCAAGATCAGTTATTACCCAAGTAAAAGTATGAAACCATGATCAGGATGTCATGTCATTAACACATAACTACCGTGGAATGCTATGACATTTCTCCTTTCCCTGGATGACGTTTGTAGACTATGTAATGAAGCAGACTGAATCTTGTTAGCAAGTCTAAGGAAGCTCTTATCTAGTGTGAGCTGGTGACGTAGATTCATGCAAGTTCTCTTCACTGGGAACAATATCATTATGGTCTGAGTTCAGAAAGGTAAGGTACAGGGAAGGAACAGTAGGAGGACCTGGTTGCCACTGGTGATTACCTGATTTGCGTCAGAAGCAGGTGAGTCAGCTCAGCACATCTGTTGGCTCCCATCCTTTGTGATAGCTGGGGCTCTGAAAGGAGGGAATGGCTGGCAGTGGGTTATAGAGCACATATGGGCAAATCAAAGGCAGAAAGGTGGAAAAAAACAGCTTACATGGAGCTTACAAACTCTCATTGTTTGGCTGTGAAGTTGCCTGACTACACTAAATCACTGTGTAATGAAAGGGGTGACTTTGCACCCTTTTGCATCCCCTGTCCCCATGTAGATCCGACATAGATTCAACATTAATTCTTCTCAGCTTTTCCTATATATACTTTATCTATGTAGCAAGCTGTGGAGTGAACCTTGCCACAGAACTCTGCTAAAGTCACACTTTCACAAATTCCTGTTAAAACCAGTTTTTTGCTGACGCCTTTGATGATGATTCCTTAAATGGCTCAAACCCCTCAGTTGAAACAAGGATAGGGGTAGTCAGTTCATAATGCTTTGTTTCTGCTGCCCTTTCCTCCCCACACTCTTCCCCTGCTCCAGCATGGCATCCCACCCTTGCGAGAACAGTTCTCCATGAGCTTCTCCAGTGTGTATCCTTCCCACATTTTTCAGTTTTTCAAGAAGTGCTCCAGTGTGAGTCTTTTTTACAGAGTACTGTCCTTCAGGAATGGGCTATCCCAGCATGAGTCCTGCCAGAAAACCGACTCCATTGAGACCTCTCTGTGAGCTATTCCTTTCTTCAGGGCACATCCACCTACTCTGGAGTGGGATCTTCCACCAGGCTGCAGGTGGATCTTGACACCATAGTCCTCCGTGGGCTGAAGGGGCACAGCTGCCTCACCATGGTCTTCACTGTGGGTTGCAGGAGAATCTCAGCTCTGGTGGCTGGAGAACCTCCTGCCCCTCCTTCTTCACTGGCCTTGGTGTCTGCAGGGCTCTTTCTCTCACATATTTTCACTCTCACAGCTGCTGTTGAAAAACGTTTTTATCCGTTCTTGAATATGAATCAGAAAGTATCAGAAAGGTGCTAACAACATCCCCACAGGGCTCAGCTTTGGCCAGAGACAGGCTGTCTTGGATCCTGCTGGGAATGGCTATTTCGCAGAATCACAGAATATTCTGTGTTGAAAGGGATACACAATGATCATCAAGTTTAACACTGGAGTGAATATCATGTATGGGGAATCCATCCAACATGAGGGCAGCTTCTGGTGTCTTTGTACAGAAGCCATCCCTGCATCCCTTTTTCCCCAAAACTTTGCCAGATAAACCAAATACAGGAAGGAGCAGCAACAACAAAAAAAGATCTTAAGTGAAATATGGACAGACCAATTAGAAGCATCATTAGAGAGATGATACAGAGACAGGCAATAGAAAATCTGGCAGAACAAATGACAAGTTAAAATTATGCTGAACTTTTTTTTAAACAAATTTAAAGTGACAAGTCAAACATATGCTATGTCAGAAATATATATACTGTTGCTCAAGGTTTTTTTTTTTTTTTTACCTCCAGTACTATGCTTCTCCATGGTAATTTTGTTATCACAATTGAATGTGAATTTCTTTTTAAAAATAAAACACAGTCACAAAACCACTTTCTATAATCTTGTACCTTTTCTCTGCCTTTCTCTCATCATTCTCCCTCTTATTTTCACCAATCTGTCAGGGCCTTTTTCTGCTAATATTTTCATACTGAAAATCTTTCTTGGACATATCCATACCATCTATTTTAACGTTCTGATTTTTTGGTAGATTTCATACCACATGATGAAATAATTCACCATTAGTTCTCAATGTATCTTGCTAATTCACCACTCTGCCTGCACTGATGGGACATCTGCAGTGTTCCAATCTGTAACAATCTTCAGTACTGTACTGATCTTTAGAGCCATTGCAGATGAACTTGAGCAAATATTATGTTTTAGAAATGATGTTGAAGGTGGATATGAAGCTGAAGGTGGAAATGCCTCATTTACTAGTACTGGCAGCTTAATCCTGTTCCTGGATGAACGTAAATGAACTGCCTACTTATTTTACAAGACTCTCTACCTACTTTCCATTGAGCTGTATTACAGCAAAACTACAGAATATCATCTTTCATAATTTTAGCTGGTTTTCTTTCCATAGAAAACCATGTCCATGCATACAATAAAACATGAGTTCTCTAGAACAAATGGCTGAAGATGCTGCTTAAGTATGACCTCCAAAGTTTAAAACTGGTCTTCTCTTGCAAGAGTTATCATTATATCAGTGGTTAAGTGACTCCACAAATCCTTAAGGTGTATTTGTAACAAAATTTATATGCCACTTCTCCTATGTGACTACTTTATGAATTTTACACTTTGATTGTACATGCTCATAAAGCGCTGACTACATAGATTTCAGGTTATTTAATAGATGTAAGGTTTCTGAGGAACAGGAGAAGATCTGTTCCATAATACATTCTCCCTCTGCCTCAGACAATCTAATTTTGGTTTTGCTTTTTAAACCTTGCTCACCTCCCAGCTGATTATTCTGCACATTTATTAAATTACTTGGGGAAAAAAAAAACAAACACAAAAAGTTGCTTCATTCACTTTGAGTTCTTTAGATTTTAATTTTAACAGATGCACTTTAGGAACTTAGGTGAACATCCTATTTGCTTGTTTCAATTCCTTTGGGGCCATAATTATGTTGTGAAATATTTCCTATCTAGCTTGAATGTCAGCTCTCAGCCCTACAATATTTAGAACGGTAGAGATACTGCTTAAATAAATTCCATTTTCCAAAATATGGTTCATAATGAAAATAGTGACAGGCACTTTAATATGGTTACATTATAGCCAATAAAATGCTGAAGTATATTAATTTTAAAATATTCAATGAAATTGAAATTCCCTACTGTCAGCTAATTCATGGTTACTGGAAAATCTAATTATATCAAATAACAATTGTGTTAAATTCCAAGTTTAATTGCACACAGCATATAACATGCCCTCCACCTATCCTACCCCTTTTCCCCCAAACTGGGTAGATTACTACAAAGCACTGGATGACTCAGTTACTTGGAATCAAAATTTCATGGAAGTTAAGACTGAGAAGAATACATAAACATTTGACACTGAATCCCATGAGATGGATACAAATCAAACATACTGAACAGCCCCCCCATCCACTCCCTCCTACTCACCCTAGCATTTTAAATGCCTTAATACCTTGGAAAATCTGGAAACAAAAGGGATTTAAGAACAGCTGCACACTGCTTTGTAACACATATTAGATTTAGATTCCCAAATCTCATTTTTTCAAATACAATTTAGGAGACCAAATTACTGTAGTTTCTATGCAGATCTTTCTTATTTACTGTCACAAAGCCACCTGAAAACAAGAAAGGTAACAGAAAAATAATGTAAAAATACACAATTCTTCCACTTGCAAGAAACTCTTCATGAATCTGCCCCCTTCATAGATAGAGCAGTTTGTTCTTGCACCCCATGCACATTCAGAGATAGAGGCAGAAGTGTGTGCTTACGGCCACTACCACCTTACTAATTAGGTTTATGGTATTCTACAACTTGTAATGCATCCCCTTTCCATGGTTTTGCCATTTTTAACTCAATCATTCAGGTTGAATCCCATTTAATTCCACCCTTGCAAAAGGCAAGGGGTGAAAGGAAAGTGTTAAGAGCACCTTTTTCTACAACTTCAAATGTAAAGCTGTCATTTAATACAAAACATTAGTTCTAGTAATAAATGTAGTCACCTGTAGTAGTATTTATGGGCAACATAAGTCACACCTCCCCTCCCCACTGTCTGTCACTGAGATCCCCCTAAGCTAGGGACTGAAATGACAAATGGCCCAAAAGCTACTCCTGATAAGCCTTATTTTATTAATATTTTCTGGCATGAATCCCTTCTTAGAAAGATGATAAAATTGGAGCAAAGATAGCTAATACCTGCACTACTGAAAGGTATCTTTCATCAGTTGAAGCCACTTGATCAAACATCATTTTATGACTTAGTCAGAATAAAAATGAAACATTTGCTTTATAACTGTCTTCAAAATTCCAGAAGTTTTTCCCCCCTGTAGTGAACAGGTACTGAGAAATACCTAAACAAGACTAATAGATGTTAGGATTTAGATTTAAATATCTCTGGTATTTCTTATTAGTTTATCCACCAAATCCGTTTTTTAATTACACTTTAGCCAATGCAATTGTATAATTTGAGAATACAACAGAATTGCTTTTAAAACTCTGGTTTTACCTTTAACCTGAAATCAGATTTTCATCATAAAAATACACTATACAAATCACACAATACCATGTTGGGGATTACAGAAATTTTCATGGTTAAAACAGACATAAGGAGGACAAGGATTAGATCATTTTGCCTAATGAATGAGGTCAGGAACTAGGAGTGGGAAGAAACTCCAGTGTCAAAAGTTAACACACAGGATCAGGGAGGCAAGCTAGAGTCAGAGGATGAGATTACAAGTCTGATACATTTGTCAGACAGAAAATGACTGTTCTACAGAAGATTTTTGCTCAAATACAATTATGGTCACACCTGCAAACTCTGCGGCTGAGATTCCCTGTATGAGGCTGAGGATATATTGCTGCCAACACCTCTATTCCCAACATGACTGCACAAAGAAGAACAAGAAGAACAGCTCTGCCAACTTTGAGTCACAATTTAATCATGTCTCACATTGTTTAAATTATGTTTTTGTTATTAAAAGCTCTGTACTATGTCTAAGATGCAAAATTCACATAGAAATGACACCTGTGTTCTCATAGGTTTTCTTATTCTGCCTAGTGCATAGCTGTACTAGTTACAGGCTTCAAGTACAAAGGCTTTCTCCCTCTGCTAAATGATGACAGTGTCTTGGAACATGTAAAACAATGTAATATGCAATATAAAGTTTTCCCTGTTAAGTTGTATTTGATTTTGAAACAGAGCAGTGCCATGTTAAGTTTAAAAATGTGAAAAAAAATTGTTATTTTTGATGAAACCTCATGCTAGATGAGAATTCTAACAAAATTCCATCTAAATTGATGGTAAGCAATAATAATTGCTAACAAAAATATTGGTAAGAATAGTTATTGTTAATATCAGTAAAATTATTGTATCTGAGACTATTTCTGTCTCTATTCAAAAGAGGAAAGAATTCCAATTGATGTAAGAGGGATTATATTCAGATACAGTTTTTTATTATTCCCCCGTGCTAAAAAGCTTCATTTACTGTTTAGAATATTCAGTAATTATTCCAATATGTAGTTTCATTATCACATCACAGTGCTCTTTGCAAATACAATTCAACCCCATGTGACTTTATAGTTTGCTTGATTGGTCATATATATTGCATCATAGCACTGACAAATACATTCACTTTACAAAAGTGGAACACAAAATATGTCTGTTTCAGTTAATGTGTTCTTTCTTGAAATTCAGTTTCTGTACAAAATAAGACTTAGGTGACTGTGCCCTGTCTTCATCTGTCACAGATGACAAGTACTTTTGAATGCATTGCTCCATCTCAACAGGATTTGACAGAAAAATGTGAAGACAGAGAAATGGGAAGCCCCTATCCTGCTTATGGAAACTGACAGCTGAGTGAAATGGAGAGGCCTAAATTAACTTTGCAGGCTGAAGAAGGCAAGTAGGATTCAGTGCCTAAACCTGGTCAGTTTGGAAAGCCCTACTGTGAATTAGCTGTCTTCTGCCTGATCAGAACAGGGGTGCAACCAAACATGCCACAGCAAATGACTACTTTAACCCAGCAAAATATGTAAAGTATATAAGAAGAGAGATCAAAATATTAGGTAAAGGATGGCTTGGCCAAAATTCCTTATGGGGAAAAAAATCATTTTAGCTTAACTATTTCTGGAAATATTTTTCTCTCTCTTCTTCCCTCTACCAGCCTCTCCTTCCCTCATTCAGCAGACAAAATTCTGAGAACAGAATTAGCTCCTTTTGTGTTGATTTCTGTGCATCATCTTTGTATCTTTATATACAGTACATACTGTAGATAATGGGAAGGAAAAAAGGATGTTTGATTCTTGAGGACCCTGTGCTGAAATGCATCTCTAACTTTTCACAGTGCAGACCTGTTGACTAAAAAGACATTACTTCTGCAATCATGTAGATACAGTAGAACTGGTGAGAATAAGATAGGAGACATAACCTTGTCAGCAATGATGCCATAGGAAAGGAATTAGCATGATTTTATTATAGAGTACTTTTCCACTGGAATATTTGACTTGAATTTCTTAATGAAGCTTTAATAGGTTTCTGTTTTTAGACTAATAGCTGTGCACTTACAGACACTCAAAAAAATGATTCATGCCTTTCATACTGAGACAATGTCTAGAGTGGATATGGATTTATGCCTACTATGCCTATGATAGAAAGATGGACCCTGAGGAGCAGAGATCTTAATACAAGGATAAATGAAATTTGTGGTTCAGCAAGAAGTCATCAATGGAAGTGTTTGGCTTGGCATTTTGCATTATATGGCCCAATACACTGGCTACAATTTTTAAATAGTTTTACCTGTAAGGATCTCAGACATGCAATAGAAACTGCCCTGGTACTGTGAAGAAATACCTTTCATGAACAGCAAAAATAAAAAGAGAAATTCAGAGACAACCAGGCTTAGTTATGATGAACACCCCTATGGATGTTCTGATGCCTGGTAAGAACCAGAGCCCTGCAGAATTTCTGTTGCTGAGAATGTTACAGAGTCTCTCTTTGCTTTGTCTGACTATTTTCACAAAGTATGTATTGAGACTTGTAGGTTTTATTTAAATTTGCTTGAAAGTGATTAGTGGGTCTAAGTGGTTAGTCCAAAATAAAAAAAAAGGGGATAAAACATGAGAGACAGTGCTATTACAGATGCCTCACATCTTTAAGAAACCACATTAAAGAACTTAATATTGACCTTTTAAGGTAATAAATTAAGATATGTATGTCTTTACTAAACTGAGATACAATATACCTTACTATGCCCTTTAAGTAACACCAAGAGATGATCTCCCAAGGAACATCTACTGTCCTTTACTAAATAACTCCTTCAATTCGGTTTTGTGGCAACAGTTATGAAACATCTTTTGAATATTACCCAACAAATGTTCAGCTAATACTCAAAATAAGTGGGAGAAAAGTAATCACAATTATTTTCCTTGACCTTAAAAATCAGTTATGGTGACACATCCCCCATCTGTTCTCTGAGTCAGAGAATTTCTTCTTCATTAGTGAATATGTCTCTGTAGTGATAGAACTCTTAGGAAATACAAACTTTTCATCATCTGCTCTTAAAGGTCTCAGTCCAGTAACACACAGCCTTAAAGGATTTGCTGAATAAGAGTGGACTTACATGAACAATTATATTTAGGACATGATCATATCCTTGGGTGACTTCAGCTTTCAGTGCAATGCTGTAAAGATATGAAAAGAGATTTTCTGCCCACACAGTTGAAAGATAAGCCCATCTGAATACTGATGTTGCTAACCCTAAAAAGCTATTTTACATAAGTACCAAGCTAATATGTGTATTTTCTATATATATGTCTGCATATATATATATATATATATGTATATATATATCTAAACATACAATATAATTATAGTCAGAAATGGAAGAGATACCAGAGGCTTTGAAATGTAAGAATAGAAAAGGTAGCTTGATTCAAGTTCTACAGATACACCAAAATAGATATGCGGGATATCATTATGAAACAAAGTGATCAAGCTACCAGCTGAAAATGTCACCCACAACAAAAATAAATCTGCTCTGCAATTGACTATATTTAGATGAATTATGTAAAATCATAAGCAAAATGCTAAGTAGTCCTTTATAGTATCTTGAGCTGAGATTATTTATAACTCATTAAGAGATTTATGGTAAATGGCTATGTGTTGGAGTTTTTTTTTTCTTAATCATCCTGGTGAAGCAAAGTACTGTGAAGGTCTTACAGTACCTTCAAGGCCAGAAAAGTCAAGTATATACATTCATCATAGCATATCTGTACATAGTCTCACACTTTCAGTCTAAAACATTTCACTGCCAAAGGGTTGCAAGTGTAAGTGGAATTTCACAATCTGTCTCTTCTGTGCTTACTCAGCTGCCCTTAGTATAAAGTAGTTGGTCAGGAAAAATCAATGTGTTCCAGAAGTATCAAGATAGACATAATTAATGTTATAAATAACTGTTAACACTGTACGTGAAATGGTGGCAAAAAGTATCTGTTGATGGGATTTACTGAGGTATTCAGTCTTTCAACTGTGCTTAGCGTTCATTCTTGCAATGGATTTAATCAGTCTTATGATGTAACAATTGCAGCAAGAACACGAGAATGAATTCATTGTCTAATTATCAGCACCTCTCCCGTGCTCATTAAAAGAAATAAAAAAAAAAAAGAAAAAGCACAACCATAGAACACCCTGATGCCTCCCTATCTTCAAACCAATCAAGCCACTCTTTTTTGAGGCTTGTTGGCTTTAAAGTCCACCAAAGTGCAATATCCTCACATTTACATGTCCCATCATTAAACTGGATCACTGTTGGTCTCCAGTGAACAATATACAAAGATATGGCTTGTAGGGTCACACGTAGCCTTGCCAGTTCTTACTGCTGTTCAGTGACACTCAGAGGCCAACTTTAACCATATTACTAACAGAGGACTTTCTTCTTTGTCTACAAAATAAATAATAATGAGAGTCCATGAGTTGTGTTCTTCGTGGATGGAATATAAGCTGTGCAACACTGAACATTATTTAGGCAGCATTTTATATGACTTTTTCAATTTTCTATTTCTTCTCTATTTATCCTACATTTATAACTTACTGTGGAGGCATGGAATACATGGCATATAAATGCATCTATTTTATATATTCTTAACCATTGTAACAGAAAATTAAAAACACCAGCGTGCTTAAAGTAGAAGTAGAACTTTTAACATTTGGATTTATGCCTCATAAATCCAGTTTATGGGTGTAAAAACTGGTGATAATAACTTTGAACAGAAAAAGTCTGTGCCCAAATTCACTACTGCAAAACTAGGATTACAGACATGATTCTTGCCTGTTTACTTTCTGCCAGTTTTAATACGACCCAGTTTAGGGCAAAAACCCAGGGAATATTTTTGCAAATTTTGTTAAGTCAAATAAATCACACACTAGGCATTTGAAAGGATGGAATATTTATGCTGAAGACAAAGCAGGAAGAGGTAGGGGTGGCAAATTTCTTCTATTTTCTGTGTATTCCTTTTGGCTTTTTAGATACCCTGCTATCAGAAAAATATTCTGGCTTCCAGTGGAGTGCTCAGACCTCATCTGCAGGTGTAATAAGGGAAGACAAATTCTGGGAATGAGAAGAATTCAGACAGAAAAGTACTGACTCAAAAATATTGCTGTTAGTCTTTCAGCCTAGAAGATCTTCAGAGTATTTTCAGATTCCATTAGCTCTCCCCATTGACAGACTCCAGGGAGACACAATAATGTGGCTTATTCTTCTAGAGCTAACAGGGGACTGCTTTCCCTAAGTTTACAAGGTTAATTTAACTATTTCTGTGTAGTTTTTTTGAGCTGGCACTCGATCTTTGGTCACTAAATTAATCCTCCTAATCCTTTTGTGAGAAAACTGTTGTTCATATCAGCTTGCCAAATAAGCAAACAAAGATGTTCTAGTACCATGACTGCTTCTTAGATCCTACCAGCCAGCTACACAATTTCCAGCTATTTGCAAATATGTAACTCAGAACTTTACTGAGGAAGGAGTTGTAGGCTTACTAAAAAAGTTATTACATTATGCTGTGATGGGATGAGCAGTATTTTCCTCTCATTTCTTGCCTCCCAGGATGATTATTGCATTCTAACAGCTCAGAGTTTTGATAGTGAATATTTTAACTCACAATTTCTTTTCAGAAGTATTAAACTGGATATCTATGACAAAATACACATTTCTTCTGGCTCAACGTTTTATAGAAGAAGTCGGGTAAAGAGAAGGGAGAAAACAAATCAACTTGTGAATTTTCATAAGTGCATAAGAACAAAGAAAATTGTTTCAGAGTATGCATATGTGAGCTAAAAATAAAAATAAAAAAATGAAATAAAGTCAGCTTGCTGAGAAAGTAGAACAACTTTTATCTGGACTTCAGAAAATCCTCTTTCAAACTTTTGCAGTGAGTGAGGCATGTATGGTGCCCCATCTGTAAGGGGAAAGCAGCACCCAAAATTTGTAGATGCCTGCGGTCAAAAAGGAGTGGCAAAAGTCAGAGGGTCTATGAAAACTTACAAGGTTTTATTAGGAAATTATACACTTGGCATGGAAATTGGTGTAAGTTAGTCTCTTACCTTGTAGTATAAACTAAATGACAGCAGATTTGGAATATGGAATAGGGTGAAAGAGAGACAGATTGAAAAAGGGCAGACAGGAAGAAATGAAGAAAGAAAGATCACCACTCCCAGCTTCAGTGTCGATCTAGATGGCAGGGTGAACAAAATCCTGGGGTGTCTGCCCAAGTTTCATGAGGGTACCTTTTTGTAGACAAGATTTCCCTGCCCTGGACCTTAGTTTCTCAATTCTGTGCAAATTAATTAACATGCACAATTCGTTCCTCTAAACCTTTCTGTAATGGGTTGAAGGCTTCAGGGGGTTTTGACGGTCTTGATCCCCCTCTCCTGGGTCAGCCTTTGGCCGCTCCTTGACCTCATTCCTGCACTTGTGCTATACTGTGTAGTACTTACCTCCAGGATCCATAACAAGGATGTTTGTCCCAGAGAAATGCTGCCCTGTCTCTGTGTAGCCATCTTCAGCCACACTGTTCTTTCTCGCACTGTGGTCTCAGCAACACACCTTGGCTGGCTCCATGTCCATCCACCTATTGATGTTTGAGATGTACACATCAACCCCTTATCTTCTGGGCTTCTACCCTATGTCAATCCTCATGTCCCATATCCAAGTTAATTTCATATGGAATGTATTTCCAATACTTTGAAGTTTTGGAGTGAAACTGAATGTTTTCTGTTGCTTTTGTGGTACTTTGTATACTGCGCTTCAGTACAAAAGATAAGGCATTAGCAGGATGCCAGAACTTTTAGTCTAAATCCCTGTCCCACTGAAAGCATGAGAGGACTGCAGATACAGTAGTAAACACCTTTACAAATGTAACAGCTGTCTCAGCTGGGAGCAGGAGGCAAGTGCCATCAGACTGCAAATCCAGCAATGATTTGCACATGCTGTTGCTTCCAGCAATTCATTGAAGCAATTAATTTCATTCTGAAATAAAATAAACCATTTATTTAACAGTCACTGTCAAGGCAGATTAAAACAAAAATTTAATCCTGCCTCTGTTGGTAGAAGTTTTACTTACATAAAATATTGTCAGTTAAGACATTTCATTGTGTGGGATTAATGCAAATATAAACCACCAGGCATTTGCACCTGGAGCATTTTTATTCCTAATTATTCTTTTGTACAGCAAGGTCTGTCGTAGCATACGTTTGGAGATGCCAATCTTTAAACTCATTGAATTAAGATAGTCCTCCCACTCATTTGCACTTTGACTTTTTGATACCAGGTGTTCATTTATGAGAGAAATCACTTGGTAATAAACTCTTGCTTCCAGGCATCTCTAACTTAGAACATCTTTCTTTAATAACTCAGATTTAATCATAAATAGACTTCCATACGGTATTAGTGAAATGTCAATAGTCAAGAAATATAGAATTCTAATGTAGAAGCATCAAGAACAATTTGAATTGATCATTTCAAATCCTCATTCTCTGTAGTCTGAGGTTTTAAGAGCACCATTCTTATAATACTGAGCTGAGCACCCACAGAATAATGAAGAGTGGCTGAGCTCTGGCTCCTTCTAACAAGCTCAGAACTGAACAGGTAATAGACAGAGAATCTTTCATGGAGTCAGGAGGAAAGAATAAGGGGAAATAAGAAAATATTATTGATGAATCTGTAGATTTCAGCTGCTCTGTTTGGAGAAATGAAGAATGATACAGTCCTAGCAGGCATGTATGCTTGTGTGTCTGTAAGAAGGATCCAAAATAAGAAGGACATTTACCTTATTACATGCACATCTAGATTATTTCCATTATCTTTCCAAGCATACTGCTCCCATAGGATATTTTCCAGATTGCTGGTGTCCTGAGGTCTCTTTCAGGAATCCCACCCAAAACAAATAAAGGACAGTTATAAAAATTTTGTCAAATTTGAGTATGTTGAATCATTGTTCAGATTTGAACCCATGAAAATGCAGTAAATTACTACACAAACTGCTTTTATCTTCCAAAGAATCAGCACTGAATTCCTTGATCTTGCTTCCCTCCTATTCTAGTATTGTGGCAATATTTTTAGAGTGCACGTAGCACCAGATGATGGACTGCAATGAGATTTTAACATTCTGGCACATAAGAACAGATAAAGTGCTGATGACACTGTAGGTTTTCAAATACTGCCAACACTTTAACAATATTCTCAAGTTAAAAGGTTCATAAAGTGTGAGCCACTGTAGGTGCACTCAGTCGAGTCTTTACCACAGATATAATAACCATTCACACCTTTAATCTGAGGCTTGCTAAACACCAGGGATATCTTGTGATGCTCCATTGGGATGGCCTCAAATCTTCAGCTTGACAAGGTATACTCCTTATCTTGAAGAGTACCAGACACCTGAGATTCACACTGATTTCACAGGTAAAGAGAAGAAAAAAGGCGCTTGACTACTTCACACACTGGGTCAGGTTCTGAAAGCTTGTGTTAGCTATCAGAACACTCTGAAAAACAAATCTACAAAGATTTGCTATAATTGTCATGAAAGACTTGTTTTGGCCTGTAGATCTTCCTACTTAGCAAACTTTTACAGTAATCAGCACAAAATTTAGCATTAAAAAGACCGGAAGTATAAGTAAGCAGGCAACCTGTCTTGTCTGAATCATTTAAAATTATTTCACTTTCCCTTATCATTTAGGAAGGATTTGAGACAGATGAAAAGCCAGACAGTCAGCATGACTCCTTTCAAAATGAGATTGAGCAAAATATACACCTTAGAAACCTGCCTAGCCCAATGCAAATCAAAACATAGCGCTTAAAATTGACTTAAAGATGAAATTAGAATATACTGGGGGGAGCAATATTGTTAGTTCTTCAAACAACATTTTAAGTTTTAGGCAGTGGCATAACTTCCATTATGCAGAAGCCTAGAAAGTCTGTAGGTCCTAAGCCACTACTTGTTGTGAAGTTTGGCAGATAAAGTTGGAATCCAGTGAAAGAGTAACAGGCAGGCTTTTCAGGTGACATTATTTTTGAGTAATATTTGTGAACACCAGTAGAGCCTAGATTTTCAGTCGGTATATCTGGGTGGTTCTCTTTCATTCATCATTCTTTCCAGGTATAACAAGCATGATCAGGAGCTCATATTTCTTCCATGACCACTGAGCACTGGAGAGCAGAAACTAGGTAAAGCTAAGGAGACTGAAAAGAAAAAAAGTTAGTGCTACTTGTTTACCCTTTCTAGACTCAGCAGATCCTGATTATATTTGTTCTGAGGTCCTAGCCTTTTCCTGCTGCCAGATAATATATTTTCTGGAATTTAGGCTCCTCTTGGGGTATGAATCTGTTCATTCTGCACAGTGTAGAGTTTGCTTCAGTTAAAGGAAACATAATGTACTTTACAGACTTCTAGAGTAACTTTAATTTAAAATACATATTTTACACTGCAATTTCAGCTAGAAGCTCTGAAATTTCAGATACATTTGTGATGGCATTGTGATTTCAGGTTCACAGTTGCCTACAGGGCTTTCCACCTCCTCTGGAGGTCATCTGGACCAACAGCCCTGCTCAAGGAGGGCCACATAGAGCAGTCTGCCCAGGGCCATGTCCAAATTGCTTTTGAATATCTCCAAGTATGGAGACTTGACAGCCTCTTTGGGAGTCCTGTGCCAATCAGTCATCTTCACAGTGAAAAAGTTTTTCCTGCTGTTCAGAGGGAACCTCCTACATTTCAGTTTGTGCCCATTACCCCTGGTCCTGTCACTAGGCACGACTGAATAGAACCAGCTCCCTTTTGTTCACACTCTCCCTTCAGGTATTTGTAGACATGGATGATATTCCCTGAACCTCCTCTTTTCCAAGCTAAATAGTCTCCCTCTCCCCGCTTCATGAGTTTACACTTGCATTTAAATGGTTAGGTGTAGGAACTGAGCCAGTTTCAGACAAGGCTCTATGCAAATAAAACCTCAATGCAAAAGCAAGACATCTTTTATAAATGAAATAAAATTAATACAAGTTTTTGGAGGTCTCTAAAGTTTCATAAAGTGAACTTATTGACACTTTAGTTCTTTCTGAAAGGACAGGTGCTGAAACTGCATTTGAAAAATAAAGAAAAATAATTCATCTTACAAATAGTGAACTGCAGAATTGAAAGCTGTTGGCATTTGGAAAAATCATCTCATATGTTTCAGAATACATTAAAGTCCTAAATTATGCTGGATTTTTGTATTTAGACAGAAAAACAAGTGTGTTGGAAGTAATAATAAACAGACCTAAAATCACATTTGGATTCAATTCACCAAGATGCAGGAATGTATATTTTCTGAATCTCATTATTTTTCCTTTCCCCTCAGTCTTTAAAGGGAAAGTTATTGTTTTAAGTGGAAACCAAGACTTGAGGAATATGTTGTTATTCAGAGGAGCAAGAGTCATCTGAAGGCTACAAGGAAGACCCCCGTGCATAGAATTTCTGGATTTATTTTTCTCTCAGAAAAACATGAATGCAAAGAATATTTGGGATTTTGAGGGGACCTCTCTAGCATAGTTTTCAAGTCAGTTGACTTGCAAATGTTTTGATCATAATATGGATTAAAAGATGAGAACCAGAAAACCCTATACTTCCTGCTAATTAGAAGATGACATTTTCTTTTTTTTTACTCTGTGTCATGTACAGATACAAAACCTCAGACTTTCAGTATTTGTTGCTTTGCAACGTTTTTAAACTATAAACAGGATTACAAATTCAACAGAGATTTCAGACAGGTGTATTGAATGTTCAGGGAAAAATCCCGGGGAAACGCCACTGAAATAAGTGGAAATATTCCAGGAAAAAGGTACAGTCATAACTCAGCAAGTACTTTCTATGAGGTAAATGTTTGTGGATGAATTGTTTCATTCCCACAGTAAACAAAAAATGAGCTCATTGTCAGTATGGCAATTAATTTTGAAAAGCTATAAATAACCAGTACTGCATTTTATTATATATTCTGAGAGACAGTTCAAGAATAGAAAATAGTTCTCGAAGTAGACAAGTAGCAGCTAATAATTTTCTGTTCACTAAGGGTTACATTTTTTCATACTGAGCAACATCTGGGCTGTTGTAAGTAACTATACATCACAGGCATTTGTTTAGGTAGCCAGTTTTAGCTGGTTGGAATTGCATTAACGCTGCGGTCATGTGTGACCCAGTTGCTGTGAGGCCCAAGGAACACTGATCAACGAGCAGCAAACTTTGCGCGTGCAAAGAAGTGCAATCCCTGTGCAGGAAAACTCAGTCAGCTTTTACAGTTCTGCCACTTCAAAAGGTTAACATGACAAGCAAGCTAAAAAGATTTCAAACCCACCCCCACCCAATCCTATAGTGCAAGAAAAGAGCAAAGATTTGTTTTGCCTTCTGATGATGAAAATGCCCATTCACTGGAAGGTATTGTGGGAATATGCACTCTTGATAAATTCTGTCCTCAGTTTGAGTTAAGCTACAGGATGGTTATAAAAGGACTTCAAATGGGGGAGGGGGTGGGGGGGAAAGGCACTTTTCCCTGTCCTCTGTATTTGAAATGCAGTTCATAGGATGTCCTGTAAATTTGTTTGGTTTTGAAATGGGTTTCATGCAGAAACTTTAAGAAAATATTAGTAATGATGCATATTTCACAAAAACAACAGATGTGTCCCCGATGGAGTTCCAGCGGTTTTGAGATTTTTATCACAGAATAATGCTCTACAATTCACCTGCTCCCAGCCTTCTCACATTTCAGTTTGGTGGATTTTACCTCAGGGTTTTCAAGTACATTACTTACTGAGAAAAGGCATTCCAAAAACTGTGATACTTGAAACATTAATTTAGAAAATCTAATTTAAATGTATAGTGTATGTGATGTTTTAGTTCATATAATTTCTTTAAGAAGAGGTATGTTTGATATGTTTCTCTGAAGCATTATTTTAATTAGAGTTAAGGCCAAGTGATAATTAACATGGCTTGAACAAAAAATCTCATACACCAGATTTATCCAGACTTATTTACCTTTTTTTTTTTTTTTGAGAAATAATGAATATTTAGAAGCGTGTGAGACACAGAAATTTAAGATTTAGACTCAAAATTGTTTTGACTTTTCAGGAATACTAGATTCTGATTCCTGTACTTGTTGTTTTGAAATAGTCTTACCAGAAATTTGCAGTGTATTTTTAAGTAGATGTTTTTTAAACTTCTCCTGGTCCCATTCCTGAATAGAGTAGCTTATCATTTGTATCGATCTGATACAAATAGATTATTCTAACCTGCACAGGTTTGTCTTTTGATGTCCTTCTTTTCGTAACTGATATGTCACTGCTCAGAAATATTTTTTCTCTCTTTTAAATATTGACCTGAGATTTTGTCCCATCAATTTTCTCCATATTTAGTTAGTCGCAGGATAGCCATTTCATTCAAAATCAAAATTAAATAATCAGTTTTGCTGATTACACCAAGCTGTGTAGGGCAGTTGACACACTGGATGGAAGGGATGCCATCCAGAGAGACCTTGACAGGCTTGAGAGATGGACCCATGCAAACCTCATCAAGTTCAACCAGACCAGGTGTAAGGTACCGCACATTGGTCAGGGCAAACTCAAGCACAAATTCAGTCTGGATGGAGATGGGATCAAGAGCAGCCCTAAAGAGAAAAGCTTGGGTGTGTTGGTAGATGAGAATCGTGACATGACCTGTCAGTGCACACTTGCATCCCAGAAAGCCAGCACTATCCTGGGCTGCAACAAAAGAAGGATGTCCTGTGGGACTGATTCTTACTGCTGTACCACATTTTTGTGAGACCCTGTCGGGGGTACTGAATACAACTCTGGGGCCCCCAAGGCAAGTATATGCACCTATTGGAGTGGGTCCAGAGGAGGGTCATTAAACTGATCAGAAGGATGGAGCACCTTTCTTGTGAAGACAGGCTGAGAGAGTTGGGGTTGAAGAAGAGAAGTCTCTGGAGAGACCTTGCAGCACTCTCCAGTACCTAAAGGAGGCTACAAGAAAGATGGAGAAGGACTTTTTACTAGGGCATGTTGTGACAGGACAAGGCTTTAAACTGAATGACAGCAGTTTTAGATTAGATTTAAGAAATGTTAACTATGAGAGTGATGATGGAACAGATTGACCAGAGAACTTGTGGATGCTCTGTCCCTGGAAGTATTCAAGGCCAGGTTAGATGGGGCTCTCAGCAACCTGGTCCAGTAGAAAATGTCCCTGCCAATGGCAGAGGGGTTGGATCTAGATAATCTTTCAGGCCCCCTCTAACCCAAATCTTTCTGCGATTCTATGATTATATAAATGTCTACCTCATTATATAGATAACATACTTAATACAGCCAGCCATCTGTTCTTTATTTGCAGCTCTTCCTATTAAAAACCATTTCACAATACACTCTGACTCCTAATTTGTATGTCTTAAAGCACCTTTCATGGAAACCATTGATCACATTATCAGTAAAAGGGATATTTCTACTATGCAATCTTTTGTTGTAACATGCCAGTGGTGGTGCTCTGATTCTTGTTTTATCAAAGAAATTACGGTTTGCATATTTTTCCTGTGAGATGTTTTATTTTAATGTTGATCACAGAGGTCCCTATGAATGTCAGGGACCTGAAAAGTTTTGGCATCATGGCTGCTTTATATTGACATTGTTTGATACTTCTATTCCTCCTAGACCATTCCTTATATCACTTTGATGTTGGTGTATATACACATTGTATAATGCATTGTGTGAAAGTATTAAAAGTTAATTGATTTTAAATAATGTTATTTCTAGCATAGCAAATAAAATAAATCTTGATTGTGAAAATAATAAAATGGATAATAAAGAGAATTTAGTCTGCAACTGGATGCTTGGGCACAGTGATGACAATTTTGAATCTATTAGATTATGAGAGTCATAGTATTTTACATCTGTGATTACACTCAGAAGCTAAAAAAAAAGAAGGCAGGGTGGAAAATAGTAGAAAAAAAGAAAGGATTGAAGAACCTGACATCTGCAGAGGGTAAGGAAGGATCTACAGAGAATTGTGTTTCTGTCAGTAAAGAATTATTGCTTGACAGCAGACCATAAACTGCAAGGTAAGAACCTTTACATTTTTCAGTAACTAAAACCACAGTTGTGTCTGTTTCTGATACTCAGAGCCAGACTTTCCTGTCACCAAGAATTTTCTCCGAACATATGTCAAGTGCTGCTGAAGGTATCAGCATAGCAGACTGAAAAAATCTGCTTTGAAACAAAAGCATCAAGAGTCTTATTCTTTGTAAACAATATCACAACAAAGTTCCAACTTTTAACTCATAAAAAGGTATGGCAACTTTTGTAAGACAGCACAGGAAATGCATCATTTATGAAAGACAAAGAATTAAAAGGAGGTTATATTTTGAATCTCTTTTTGTGTTTTTGCAGAATATACAAAATTCTGATTTTTATGCACTTAGTTATTTCTAATTTCTGGTAACTCAAAATTTTGAACTTGGCCAAAGCTTTAGTTTATATGTTAATTGTTTATAGTTATGGAAAGATGTTAAAAAAGTGACAAATTACAATTATTTTCATTATTTTATCTTTACTGATGAATGTAATGGTAGTAATAATAATAATAATAATAATAATAATAAAATAATGAAAATACATCCAAGCCCGAGATGCAATGTGTGTGAACTGTTGCAACCTTCTGTGTTTTAACATGCTCCAATTAAAATAAGTTCAGGTGATCCATGAAAAATTTATCTGATAAACTCTAGTTCACCTAACAACAAAGACATTCAGAATACTGGACACAAGGAACTCTAGACAAACTATTTTAGGTCTACATGGTCAACCTTGTTGCCAGTGCCATAATTCCCATTCAGCCTTAGGCAAAATAACTCATACGCCTAAATTAACAAGATAGTCTCCAAACCTTTACAGGCATTCAGTGAAGAGAAACATAGAGTCTGCCAAAAGGCAGTTCACAGCAAGGGAACAAATTAGATGCTCTAAATCATTTCTTGAGAAGCTATTTTTTCCCTGGTTATGTCTATAAAGAGAGATTCAGGAGTGTTTCTTGGGATAGGGGCCCTGAACTTGTCCTGGTTTCATGACTGGGATATAACATAGCATGTATTTCTTCCTTTTCTAGCTATCTCAATGCATATGCTAAGTATTTTATATCATTTTAGTAAAATAAATAGGTCAGTTAGGATATCTCCCAAAATAAAGGATTAAAAAGTTCAACTTATTAGTTCTACAAAGATAATTACATTACAAATACATGAATCAATATCCAGTGAAGTTCAAAAGAGCATTTTTATATCTCTTTTCATCAAAATGAGAATGATTCTTGAGAAGAAAATCAAGACTCCAGGAGAACACAGCAATGACATTCATTTGTTTAGTATGTTTTGTTTTGTTACATGAATACTATTGAATACTTCAATAAATAGACATACATTCTTAGGTGACTCAGTCTACTTCTGCACATCTAAAATGAATACTAACTTGCTCTTATAAAAGTTGTGCACTAATTTAGCTTCTGAATAATCTTTCCCTAGAAGTTAAACAATTCTTTAAGTTCTCTATTTTCAATTTAACTCAGTTTTATATCTCATTTTCTTTTTAATACTTACTTCTGATTATTTCAAACTAAACTCCAAAATAAGTTGCAAATTTTGAACACTTTGCAAGACCTAATAGTCTGACTTTATAAGACCCATTTGTCTCCACTGACAACCAAGAAAACCTGCAAAAAGCGCCACAAGCTCACTCATATTGGAAGACAAGTCTAGCATTTACTTCACAATCACCGTATGGAACATGATCATCTCCATCAAATGTCTGGAATTCAAGAATGCACTTCATAAAGATTCAGACAGGTCCTTGTAGTTACATTCCAGTCTGAACTGCGTCCCAGGGAAGTACATCACTGCTCTTTCAATGAGATTTCTACATTTGTATTTTATTGCTTTGAGCCTTGGGGGATAAGACGACAGATATCTAAAAAATGACAAAAATGGACAAATGGATTAGTTGGTCTGAACTCGGACTAGAAATGCTCCAAAAGTAAATTCAATGAAATTTTCTTTATGGATGTTTTCTCGATAATTTCACTGAAATATTTTCAACCTCGATATTGACCAAAGAGTTTTAATTTTGGCTGTTGCAATATGAAGAATCTCACAGCTTAATGATGACCTCAAAAATTTAAAATGGTTTTACTGATTGTTATCTATGTTACAACATGAACTCTTTAAAGCAATTCATTTCTGATGGAAATAATTCTCTCAAGTTCAAGGGCTATGATACATTTTACCCAAGCTGTGTAACACATCCATGCCAACAGAAGGATAAGGCTTGCATACATTTTTAGGGGAGAAGACATCTGTTAGAACCGAAATATCACCCCTATAAAAAAAGTCTTCAGCTACAGCTTGCAAGTACCACTCTAACACATCAGGTAGAAATAAAGAAAATCTGTCATCATAAGGGTCATGAGCAAAAGTTATTTCAATTGCTCTCCTCCTGGAATGCTCTAAATACAATTCTAAACAGATTTTACACACCTATAGAGACCCACCAGTTCAACCATTATTTGATAACTCTATTGTAAAAATCTTATGAATTGTGTACATAATATCAAAGTCCAGGACTCTGATTTGGTATAATTCAGGAAATTCATAGGCTTTGGGTTCAAGCCTATGACCAAGGCACAAACTGTTCGAAAGCTGAGGTCTACACTCCCCAGTTAACAAGTCAGATGGTTCCAAAACTATCCACAAGGATAACATGCTTGCTAACAGGAAAATTAGTGCTTTCCTCAACATCATTGGCTATCAAGAATTACCGGCTTGTGAAGAGAAGGCACCTGTTTATAAGTCTGTGTCATAACCATTGGAATTGAAGTCAGTATAACTAAAACAAAGTGATTGTGTCAGCAAAACACCTTATTTGTTTAAGGAATAACTTATGTATTCCAGACTTAGAATGAACTCTGTGACACATTTCATTCTTTTCTCTCACAATAATAAATAAAATGCATTTAGTAAAATGGTGGACTTGGCTGAAAAAATAACAAATAATAAATATGATGCCTGCAGAAAAATCCATAAAACCTAATTATTCTGGCTTTTATCCAGCATATATAAAAAGCTCGAAACATATTTCTGTGCTGAAGCAAGATGTTTTGGACAAAAAATATCAATAACTTTATTGAGACATCTTTACTTCATATGTGAAATGGTAATTCCTCGGAAATTTATTTAGCAATGCATTTTGTTGTCTTGGTAGAACTACTTTTAAACTCCAAAGTTTTCTAATGGAAATACTTTACATCAGAGGACAGTAATAAAAACAGAAGATGGGGTACAGTAGGAGCCAAGAAATAGCACCACAGAGACAGTATAGTATATATGAATACTGTATGGTAAACCTTGATTTTATTAGAAATAACACAATTGTAGATTAGTAGAAGTTTAAAGAGAAGGAAGGAAGAAAAAGGAAAAAAAAACTTGTTTTTTGAAAGAATCCAACCAATCAAGAAAATGTATAATTTTAAGAATTTATAAACTAGAAGTTGACAGTAATTTTCTCAAGCACTCAGACACATTGCTCCTTTATATTACTATGCTTTATGAATTATAAATTTTGGCTGATGAGGAAGCCTAAGGGTGACAATGGAGCTTCAGTGTCAGTAATGCATTGTCATTTCACGCTGTGTGAGTTTCTACTACACCTAGATGGATTTTTCAAGCTTAAATAATATTACTGACTGCCAAAGATTTTATTAAGAGGTCTGATGGTATTATATGCTCTGCTGGTAAGATACTAATCCCTATTAACTAGAAAAGGGTCAAATACTCTGGGAGATTGCCAGGGCTTTTTTTGTCTGCCAGGGGTGTTCAGATGTAGTTATACTACCCCACCATAATTCACTTATTTTGAGTCAGATAGTGAAATAGAAAACCATTTTTCAGCATCAAGAAAAATGAAATTTGAGTAGAAAAGATAGTTGTTCTGTGAGATTTTACATGGCTCCTGTTGCCGAGGAAACAATTTTTTTTTGGCTTTGAAAGGTTCGGTAATGGTTGCCCTAGCTACAATTTGGGCAGTATAGAACAAGAGGGGCTATTTATCTCATGTAATTATATATATACTCACATAAAAACACTTACCCTCATATTAGGGAGGGACAGATTTAGTAAAACAGAGTTATGAAACCACTGAAGTTAGGAAAACATTCTGAATAACATTTGAGGAGTGTGTTGATAGAAGAGACACTGGCACTGGCTTAAGTCAATCCCATCCCATGCCCGAAAATATGATGCCCAAAAATTAAAAAGAAAAAAGAAGAAAGGAAGAAAAAGATAAAGTGCAAATTAGAGAGCTCATCCAATTACTTAATCAGGTACTTATTATTTAAGGTGTAGATTCAAAAATGATGAAGGATACAGAATACTTATCATTTTGAACTTGTGGAAACAAAATTTTTTACCTTATAAACTCTGAGTAAATTTGAATTGGAAAATCAGATCCATTATTTTAAATATAACTTTAATATTTTACTGATATATCACAGTAAAACATTCTCAGCATTAAAATGGAAAGGACAATTCTTAAGGATGGACTTTTAAACATGGGAGGTGAGTAAAGCAATGATGAAAGACACCAAGTAGAAATTCATTAGTTGATTGGAAAATTGATTGATTGTACTGTATCACAAAAGGAGAAAGTTTTGCAGGTGCTGTTGGGGATAAAAAATGCTCCAGGAATATCAAAGTAACATATTTTTTCTATGTAGAAAATACATATCCAAATTTAATGTGATCGCATGCAAAGTTAAGGCAAGATAGGGATAATAACTGGCATAAAAAAGCTTCCATAAAGATTGGGTTCAAAAGATGTAGCGACAAATCAAGAAAAGTAAGCATTGAAGACAAGAAAAAGGAGGAGACTGGGTACCAGTATAAAAGGAAGAAATGCCCATCTTCTAAATTATAGTTCCTCTAGCTAGTGTCTGGATCACAGACTCTATCTTCTTTGGGACAAAAGCATATTATATGAACACTAGATTTGTGGAGAAAAAGGAGCCTGATTTATTTGTTTTCTTCTTATGAAGACCATGATGGTCACTCCGGAAAATAAAAAAAAAAGAGAGAATTTTAATAAACATCCCCTGTGTGTTGTGGACTAGTAATTTTCTGATTTTCATTTATTCCACTGAGTTTTAAAATTACCAAGGTGAAATGTTTGCATATGGGGAGTTGGATTTTCATTGAAAAAACCAAAATATAGAAAATATTCACAGTTTTCTCCTATACTTAGAATTAAAATCTAATCTATTCTTTCAAAGAAGTCTTTATGAAAAGAAATGCCATATAGTAGATGCTTAAGGAACATTGTTTTCTTCTCTTGTGAGGCTTCAGTGTGTATGTGAAAAAATATTGATTCTGAGATTTTAAAAAAATCTGATTTTTATTTTATTTCAAAACACTTAAATTATCTTAAAAAATGAGAAAAAAGGGCATGACTCTTTCAGTAATTTCAGCTCAAAAATAAATGGGTGCCAGTAAGTCAGAGAAAGCTACTATGTATCTCAACTGGTTTTAATTCTAGATAAAATATTGCCTGTTATTATTATGAAGAGCAGCAATGTGTAACCTTGAATTTTGTTTTGCCACAAATGGGACTTTTTACAAGGATATGCAGTGATAGGACAAGGGAGAATGGCTTTAAACAGGAAGAGGGTAGTTTTAAATTAGGTATTAGGAAGAAATTATTTACAGTGAGGGTGGTGATGCACTGGAACCGGTTGCCCTGAGAAACAGAAGATGGCCCATCCCTGGAAGTGCTCAAGTCCAGGTTGGATGGGGCTCTGAGAAACTTTCTTAACTTTTTCCTCATGTGTTTTTGCATATCAAGTGAATTTATTTATTAATTGTACCTAGTGGAAGGTCTAGTGGATTTTGTTCCTGCCCATGACAGAGGGGCTGTAACTAAATGATACTTAAAATCTCTTTCAACTGAAATCACTGCATGATTCTATGTTCAAGAAAATTATTCTTTTTCCTCTATAGCCAGAAGGAATCTCTGGGGTTTTTTTCTTTAGTTGTTTTTGTTTTGTTGTTTTTTGTGTTTTTCCTTTATTTTGTTTTATTTTATTTTTTTGTTTGGTTTTTTTGTTTCTTTGAGAGGGGGAGGGGAGTCCTTTTTTGTTTGTTTTTTGTTTAACTTCTGCTTTTGAATTTGCTTTCTACCAGCTCATCACTTGGGTAAAAAGTCTGTTTCCTCTGTGATCAAACCTGATACTGCTAAGCAAATAAAGAGCTACCCATTCATCTACTTTCATGATCTTCTGTCAAAAAGAAGTAAAATGGTAACTGAAATAGTGTTGCTCAATATCAATACAATTCATCATGGAAATAAGAGCTAAATTGTGAAGGTATGAACTTTCATTTTTCCAAAGCACAAACTCATCTCTCTCAGCAGCTCCAGCCAATCAGACTTGAGACAATGTATTTTTTTAAAGAAAAAAAATCCAAACAACAAAAAAGTCAAAAGAAAACCAACCAACCAACCAAATTCAAACATTAATTTGGATACTGAACTGTTGGAAATACCTTAACACAGAGTTGAAATAAAAGGTTTACAATGTTCAGGGAAAAACAGTTGAGTCTGTGAGGGTAAGTCAGTTTTAGAAGACCAGCTGCCGGTTCTGAGTCTTAATCAAGTATTCAAAAGTATTCATATAGAATGAACACACTGTATCTGTATTATCATGAAATAATTCATACTGAGCTTCTTTTAAACTCAGACTTAAACAGAAAACAGGGAATATTTACAATGCAATAAAAAATCTAATGAAATATTAAATATTCTACATAGGATTTTAAGAGGTATTTTAGGAAAACAAACTTCTGATGTTACAAATATTGTGATCATTATCTTGTTTCTCTGTAGTATAGGACAATATTAGCAAAACACTTCAAATATTATATAGTTCTCAAGGATATTGTGGTTCTTAACTAATAAATATATTTTATTATTCTTTTTTCCATCTATCCAGTAGTTACTTTGTCCATTAAGCCAAGAGTAAGACCAACATAATAAACCAGTTGGAGTTCCAGAATACAGTCTCCCTAAACTATATAAGCTTCTTGATCCCACTGTTTATCTGAGTCAGCTTGCATGCAAGTATTTAAAACATTCTTTTGCTTTGGTTTTCTTCTCCCTTTATTACCTATGGCAAACCTTTATTGCAATTGAGGGAGCTTATACACTTTTAGCTTTTGGTATGAGGTACACACTGAGAAAAATAACAAGCTCTAAACTTCAACAGGCTCAAGTGAATTTTTTTTTCTGAGACATATGTCAAGCCAACACATTTCCCCATTCATTGAGTCAAATGATACTTTTCCTTTCATCTTAAGTGAAAGGAAATGGTCTCCCTTAGACAGGAACAATGTTACTTCTTCATGGTTGCACATTATTGACTGCTGCATGGGGAAATACTACACCTGCTCTATTGAAGACCTCCTCTCAACTGAATAGGGCTCTTTTGCTACACTAAAATATAGACTGAAAAAAAAGGCTGAGGCACATGAACACATTTTCAAATTCTGGATTAAAAAATACATCTGAATGTTTTTATCCTTGTTGTAGGCATAATTGATATCAGTAAGCTGTAATGTAACACATAAATCCATTCAGTATTCTGAGTCAAACAGGTGTCCATTCATTTAAAATAAAATAAGGAAGAAAAAATAAATGCATAGAATTCAAACCACTACTGCCAAGAAGTGGGCAGGATTTGAAGTAATACATCACTGCCTATCTACAAAAAACATTTGATTTAAAGCCACTAGGTGTCAGCACATAAGTATTCCTGAAGAGATTTATCTGCCAGAAAAAGTAGTTGCCAATAAACAAATATGCAAGATTGTAGGTGGTCGATGATTCCCTACAAAGCCATGGAAGAAAGCTATAAACTTGTCAGACTCACTGATGAACATTAGAATGATCGAGGAATATTTTTCCCCATGATAAATGAGTCTAGAACGGCACTTTCTGGTTTTTTATAAGATACTCTGGACATGCAACTTATACAGACCTTTAGTGGTTTGACTTCAAAATAAATGACTTCCCAACCAAAATAATCTGGTAAGAGCAGGTGATCTTTTTGTAGGGAGAGAGATTCTTCATACAGACATGTTTTCTGATCTGCTTAGCCCTTGTACTGGAATTCCTCCACAAAAATCAAGTTATTGTCTAGTAATTTTCTGTTGTCTCTAAGACCCTAATGGAGCCCCCCAGCAATGATGACAAGAGCACAGAAATGAGGGACAAATTTAAGTCATTTATCTTACTAATGATCTGTTATTAAAGTAGAGCTAATAACTCAAAAAACAGGATGCTTAAGGCAGGTAATACTGCTTTAACAAGAACACTGAAATGACAGTGTACTTCAGTCACTGTGAACTGCTGCTTTTGTGCTTCTTCTTCTTTATGTGTAAGGAGTCTAGGTATCTGACAGGGCATAGAGTATGTGACCAAAGCTGATTAGTACTCCTGACTCATCCCTAGCTTTTCAGCTATTGACAGACTCCTGGAATGTCTCTTCATGTAATTCACTTAAGGTTCTTTGTTATGTTATAGTTTTAATAAGTAGTGACATTTCCTTGAATTTACATGATACTGTTTATTGGATATACTGTAACTACCTAATGAAAACCATAGATACACCTCAGAGAATTCAGAAAGGATCTGAAGGGTTTAATAGCTACTTAAATATGATTAATGAAATATCTAAATGACGCACTAGTTTGACAGTGATCTAGATTTCATAGCCACACTTGCATAGAGCCATAAAAACTGATGTTAAAAGTGTTGGGTGTGCATCTTACTCCTACCCTTTTTCTGCATAACTGTCCAGACTGTGTGACTAATCATAGCAAAGACATTCTAAATATAAACAGGGTGGCTCACGCTGAAACCAAGCACAAATGTCTCCATCTTTGTTTAAGCATGGGGGATGCTTTTAGGTAAGGAGCAGCATGGCGATTGATGAGAAAACTGATAAAATAGATCCAGCATAAAGTGTAGCTCATTTATTTCATCTTCTAACACTTATGGTAAGGATGTAAACTAGACTGTGCCCGGAAACTTGTAAAAAAGTAACAAAGAAAGAGAAGTGTAGGAAGAGAGCATGAGAGTACATGCAGCTCTGACACATGAGGAGCAAAGTCACAAAATAGCTAGCATCTTTGGCAGCTTGAAATGAAAATGAGACAGAAAGTCATAGCAGCTTGTTTTTCCCCCGGCCATGTTGATCAGAACCACCCATCACTGTTTTGCCCCTTAAGTGATTTACTGTATACGTGTATGGTAAATTCAGAAGTATAAGAGAGAAGTATTTGGCCCTCTGTCCTCAAGAGATCAGGTTGGCCTACTGTCCCTTGCCCCAAGAAATAATTCAGAATCATTGCCTTACAGAATGAAGCTACGTAGCACTGACTGATGATACAGATCTACAGAGAAACTTTTTAAAGACTATTGTGGTTTTCAGGCAATAAATTTGCTTTTCTTTTCCAAAGTTTTCTTTAAAATTCTGCACTCTTAAACACAAGGATACAGGCAACATTTTTTTCTCCCACTGGGGAAAACACAAAGAAATAGTAGCATTCTCCTAGAAAAGGCTTTTGCAGTTCTTTCTGCTTCTAAAATATAATGTTATGCAGTTGTCCTTATGCAAATTTATTTACAGAAGTCCAAGTATTGTTCTAAAAAAGTTTGTATGTAAACAAATCAAGCCTCCAAAAACATAATGGTTCTGAAGAAGTTTATTGAGGGATCTTCTGTCCCAGGGACTGCTGACTCCTGAAGGCAGGTGTTGGCACAATGTATTATATATTTCAATGTATTATCAGAGAGAGGCAGTTTTCCTCTCTCTGTCTTGCTTCTATCAGCGCAGAACCAAAATGGATGAGAGGATTCACAAGATTCTGCAGTTCTTTTGTGGTAGCACTAGAAGCATCATTTTACATCCATTTTCAGAATGACAGCACCTGGAGTGCTATAGGCTTTTAAAGTAATGTTCCTCAAATGAGAGGGAAGAGGAGCCTCCTGCCATCCCCAGAAAGTGCTTCACAGCCCTGACCCCATCTGGCCAGCAGCCTTACTGCCCTGACCTCCTACTCTGAGTGCCCAACCTGCCTGGCACCTGCTATGTCACCTCAATTGGAAATGGCAGTCTGCAACCTCCCTTGGCTGTGCTTGGCTTGTTGGGGCACAGTGGGACAGTGGCAGCAGGGAAAGGGAGCAGAGGGAAAGAGAAATGAAAGAAAGTGGTAAGAGAGGAGCAGGGAGTGGAAGGGTGTGGACATAAAAGGGAGTTACCAACCTGCGCTGACTCCCAACAAGAAGCAATAAGATCTAAATGGCAAAGAATTGATCAGAGAAGCTGAGTTTAGTCATATTTTGCAGGCTACATGCAAGACAAAACAGTGTCATGGCTGATGTGTCATTCATTGTATGTCTTGGTTCTGTCACAAAAACACAGGCTCCTGTATCTGCTTTCTCTTAACAGCTTTCCTGTACCCATGGAAGATAAACTCATTTAAATAAACCTGGCTTAATGAGGACATTACAAATGCAAGGCAACATGCACCCTCCAGAAGCCTAGTGGATCCAGAGGTAATTGCCTTGAAACTTCTGGATGCAGATGCCTCTCCTTTATCCCCATCCAGTGTTTCTGTCCACTCTCATCACTGCTCAGCTCCTGAACCAGGAAGGAGGGGTGCAAGTGCTGATGACTCAAGAAGGCAATTTTTTTCTTCTAAAGGGAGAGGGCTGCTGCTGTCTACTCAATTCCATCTGAAAAAGTCAGGAGAAGGAGATAGATAACAGCATCTTGAAGGAAGTGCTATCTGACTATGGCAGGAACATCATGAGTGTATTATTCAAATTATCGTGTGCCTGGCAGGGATATTTTTAAGATACTTTAACTCTTGATTTCAGAGTTCTGAAGTGATTCTGCTTTTTGAAGCCCAAGTAGCTTGATAGTGATAGAGGTATATATCTTGGTTGGTTTTTTTTTAATTTTTAAATCTGTGTCAGCAGCTGCAATACATTCATTCATACATACATCTTGCATTGGTAATTACATTTCCTTAGCATGGTGACAAAGTCCTTTACCAAAGGCTATATTTCAACATCATGTAAGGGTTACCATCAATTCACAGTGTTATTACCTCTTTAGACAGGAATAATAGATTTTTGAAGTGCCCTGGTCTAACTGTTCAATAGGTACCCTTTTACCTCTCAGTAGTGAGAACTTTGTTTTTTCTGGACTGGTTTGGACTGAGAAATTCCCAGATTGCCAGTGCCTCAGTCATACCACGACAGCAGTGGCAAAAGATGCACTTGTCATGAAAATCCCTAGCATCTAAGGTGGTTTGAGCAGTAGTCAGGTGTCCTGTGTGGGGAATTTGACTGAATTCTCCCACCAATAATTAGAGGTACTGCTGACCTTTAGGTGCAGTGCAAAACATAGCCCTTTCCTTATTTATTTCTCCAGAAGGAGTGAGAAGCCTGTTTGCTGTAGACAGCTGCTTTTTTTCTTTCTGATAGATATAAATGTCAAAGGATATCTGGGTTGGTCTGGGTACCATTTAATGTCATCATCATTTTGGTGCCTAGCAAAAGCTACTGGGCATCTATAAACATGCAACAGCCCTTGAGACGCCGAGAGGAATGGGGAACCAATTGTATGAATTGGTTCACTCTGACAGTTATAGTCAATGGGTCCTCTTGAGTAAAAAAAAATAAAAAATTACTGATGCTGTTGGCAAAGGAGCACTGGTCCTATCTTCTAAAATGTTCAGAAGCTACCTGGAGGGAACTCTAAAATTGGCTGCCTTTTATCTGCTAATGCCCTAACCCAGGAGAACATTGGATATGACCCAAGCTGTGAAAACTGGCTTTTTCATTCAGAAGGTCTCTTCAGGAGACATGTGTGAGGTTAATAAATCTGCCTCTTACTGGGATGCCATGTGGTGGCTTTAGCTCTTCCTCTAGCACACTTTATGAAATCCGTGCCCTTTTGTATTGTGAAGCCTCACAACAACAGCATAAGCCCTTTCGATCAAATGCACGATAATTGTAATTTTCTCTTAGCAGGGCTGCAAGGAAACTGTCTGTCACAAGCAGCTGTCTAGAATGCTTAATTACACCTGTCTGTCTTAGCCAACATTGTCTGTGTAAGATATGATGGATGAATTTAAACTTTATTATTATTATTATTAATAATAATATTGTTCATATTACTACTACTACTACTACTACTACTACTATTACTACTATAATTTTACAAAGCTATATTGTGAATTCTATTTAAAGTGTCTTTCTTGAGCCTTGTCATAAGATAGCTGAGACAGCCTACCCTCACCATTTCAAACTTTTCACTCAAATAATTTCTGCTGTCATTTAAGAAGCTTATTTATATTTCTATCCTGAAAACATGTCTCTAAGTATAATACTGTTAAAGTAATATGAATCTCTTCCATGTCACTTGCTAAATCTTGGTTTGGATCTGTGTTCCTCCTTATCTCTTCTATTTCACATGAATTTCAAGGTTCTATATACTGTGTTTATACTTTGCATTTACCATTTTTGCATTATAAAAAATGTAAGTACCTCATAAATATAACGATTAATTATATATACAGCTTCTTGAAGAGAAAGAAGTTAATTTTGTAAAGAAAACTCAAAACAATAGTAATTCAGTAGCAAGGAAAAAAATGAAAAAGTCTTCATGTGTAATTTCATCTCGGGGAAATATTGTTATGACTGAATATTTAAAGCTCTATTTCAAATCTGACTTTAAAAGATGAGCAAGTAGTGCAGAGTCAATAAGATAAAGTGAGACATGGTGATCCTTTCCCTCATAGTGCTCGCCATAAAGGAGAAATACTTTAATTTCAAAGATGGAAATGTGCTTAATTTTTTTTTTCAGCATTGCAAGTTTATTCACTACAACAAAGACATATGGTAAAAAATGCATCTCCAAACCTCAAGATTCATAGCAGGTTATGACAAGAAACACAAAACAATTTTTTCTTTTTCAAGAAACAATGACTCAGGCAACTTTTTGTATATGTAATCACAGCTGCTTTCTTCTAATAGCATTTCCAAGGAAATAAAGAAAAAACACATAACTGTCAAAAAAATTCACTATTAACATAAAGTGACAATACAGAAGAACTTGTAATAATACACCATACAAGAGAAATGCAGTAAAACTGCCTTTATAATTAGAGATGATTGAACAGATCAATACATTTTCCCCAAGAAAATTTAAAATTTGAAAGCAAATTCTCTGTCACATTTGTAACATTTTTGTGTTTTCATTCCATGAAATATAAGTTTGTATATTATTTCTAAATTCTGTCTTCTATTCCAGTAATTTGTTTCTCAGGTATTTTTACCTCCATGTGCACAGAATCCAGTGCAATATCATCTTCAAACCTACATGGATTTCTTGGACTTAATGTGGTATAAATGCTTATTTGTAATCAAGGAAACCCTTTTAAAGAAATCACAGAACAAATGATATTTCATTTCTGATTATCTGCCATGAAGTATTCACAGGGCAATCTAAAAGGGGAAATATTTCCTAATTAAAATTAAGAAGAGAGGTTTGTGCTTTCACTCCAGGCAATTAAATGTAACATTTAAATGCATATAATTCCATGGGAAACAAAACCCAGGAAGCGGCTTTTTGAGTGTCTATTAATTAAAAAAATCTAGCACTTCACTGCTTGTACTAGCTGGCCTTTTATACATTCTCTGTAGGTTAATAATTGAATTAAAGTGTGCACAAAATGACACCAATGAAGGGCTTCTTTGGAAGAACCAATCACTATTAATAGTAAGCGTGTAATTATTTTTATTTCCATTAATAAAAATGTGTAATTCAAAGGAGTATATGATTCCATAATAAAAAATATCATGTATCAAGTCCCTGTCATGTGCACACAGAGACAGAAGAATTTGGTAGCCTGCTCTTGGTGGTGTGCTTTTCTTTTATGGTGATTGCTAGCCTGAAAAATGAAGCAAAGCCAGAAATCATTATCAATATAGAGAAAGCATTTACTTTGGAAAAATTCTCCTGTAACTGAAAATGGAAAATTGTTGAGGAAAATACTGTCATTTGCTACTCAACCTGCAGTTATTTGTAGAGAGAAAGCAAGTTCAACTAAACCCTGTGAAACTACAAAGTACAGAGCCAACAGTCCATTAGTGTAGCTAGATCAATATAAAGGAAAGAAACATGGCCTTCATTTTGCTTCAGCACTTTTGAAGATGACCTGCTGAAGATTTATCAGTTTTATATAGAAGGATTTGCCATCCTCCTCCTCTTTATTTTCTGAAAAAAGTGTACAAAGTGAAATACAGGAAAACATCTGGGGAAAAAAAACACAGTTTGAAGACACTAAGCCATTCTTGCTTCTAGTTTCTGTCAATATAAGAAAACTAATTGAGGGCTGATTTGAAAGGCTAAGTGTTTATTTTCACATTATGAGAAACCTTTATGCATCTTGTAATTCTCCTCTGCTCTTCTAGGGTGCTACAGATTTTAAGCAGAATGTCTTCTAGAAGTTTACTTACTGTTTAAACTTAATGGATATTATTTTATGTTCATTTTACACTGGTGCTACAGCACCATGCCCCGTTTGGCACAAAAAAAGTAGTCTTGTTCATTGTGGAAAATGAGAAAAGAGTAATGATGGAATTAATGTGAAATTTACAAATGGAAATTGGAGAGAAAAATGGCAGGCAGAAAAGAAAAATAAGATGAAAATGTTGTGATGAGAAGAGAAGAGAAGAGGTGGGTGCACTGAAATCAGCCGGAGGTAAGTGTAAGAGACTGTACTGAAGTCCCTCATCCGTCATCTCTCTCCCGATCATCAACAAGAGCAGAGACTGAATACCCAAAGAAGAGCCCCCCCAAAAGGGAAAGAGGACTCTTGCACAAAAGAAGTCTGACCAGATCCTGGTGGGATGTCAGCCAGGTGCAAACCTTGGTGAAGTAATTATCAGGTGCCTGAGGTGCAAACATGCCTGTGAGACCACATCGTTCTGGCCTGCTGGAGCGAGAAGGACTGTACAGGAACAGTCGCCTCTGCACACCTGCACCTGCACCCCAAAACAATGGGACTCCTTCCCCCACCTCCTGGCCGGCTTCCCCTCACTCTGCACCCCTTGGTCTTGGCCCACCCCACTCCTGAAGAGAATGACCTCACCTGTTGGCGAGCTGCCCCTCGCCTTCGAAAGGACTATAAAGAGACTCTCTGAAAAGACCCCTTTGAGAACTCCCCATGGACGAAGACGAGTCTATTGGCTCCAGACCACGAGGACTCCATCTGTGCTGTTGGTTAAACCCTTTGACCCTAACCCTAGTCCCTCTTCTCTCTCTCTCTTTCTCTCTCTCTCTCTTTTCCTCCCTCTCTCTCTCTCCCCCCTATTCCACAAATCATGTTGCTGGCACTTAATAAAGGTGCTTTGATTTTGATTTAAACTCAAAATACTTGTCCCTGTTTCTTTTGTACCCTGAGATTCAATAAACGAACCATCACGATCCCCGCTAGTACTAGTGGCTCGTGACAGTAAGACAAATGGAATGGTTAGAAGCATCCAGGAAAAAAAGCGCAAGCTAATACCAAAAGGGTGTTTGGTTGATTCACATTTGGAGCTAGTCAGTATGTTTTTAATTTATCAAAATTTAAATGATTCAATAAACTCTACACCTCTCTTAGGGAATTCAAACCTATTTAATATTTTCTCTCAACATATATTTATCACTACACACATTATCCAGATACATCGGAGAATACATTTAGGATGAATTCCAGAGCTGTTTTCTGTGAGCATCGTCTTTGCACTCTAACTTGCATTTGGGGATGAAAACTTCAGAAAAATAGCTAAGTATAGGCAAAGAGCACAAAGCATTAGCAGTTCTAGCATTCTTAGACATTTGGTATTTTTTCTATGTCTGATTAAATCCTGGGTGAGATTTGACAGAGACAGGGTCTTCATCTCCCTTTCTCCTTTTTTATTTTTAATACACTGAAACATGATTGAAGCTTAATTCTCAGTATTATTTTACTGGCAGCCAAGTGTTTACCCTGCCTTCTCATGTAAATGAAATAACTGCTTTCTTAGAGCAATGTGTCACTTAATATTCATATTGTCAAAAGATTGCAGAATTACTCTTCTTAAATAGTTTTCTTGTCCAGCTAGTGTGTAGAGAAAAATAATTATGAGAGGGAATTATTTATTTTATAACTACCATTACCTTCTATGCTTCAAGTACTTTTCTGACAGTTCCTTGTGTTGCTTTTTTGGTTTTTTTTAATCATTTCCCTGTAAGCAAGATTTGGCAAGGTTCTTCAGGTTTTTTAGCCTTTTTGTTTTGGTTTGGTTTTGGGTTTTTACTCTGGTTTACAATTTTAAGCCACACCTGTCCCACTAGAAAATTTTTGAAAGGCATTTTAAGAGTTGTTAAAAAAAGGCGGTTATTCAAGACATCAAACAGGGAGCAGGTTAATTTAATTCAATCATCCTGGCAAGGATAAAAAACACTATCACTCTTATGCTACCATAAATGGAGCAAAGATTTAAGTCAGTTTAGACTATAGAGCTCAGAAGTTTTACTAATTAACATCTACAGGGACAGAAAACCATGGCTGTAAAAGAGAAACTTGCCATTTTTTGATCAAGGGGAAAAGTATTTCAACATGTTTCTAGGTATCATTAAACAGCACATGACATCTTGCTAGGCCTGCAGCAAAATAAGCAACAACAATATGTTTGAAATACTTGTCTCTTATTTCTGGGTTCAGCAGCTTTTAGACATCAAAGAGCTGCACAAAATTTAAGATGATAATGTGAAAGAAAGTGCACGTTAGTATTGAATTACATTAAATTGATTAGGAAGAAGCAAGCTCTTGATTGGGAGCACATTAACTTCTGTCTGTGCAGCATACAAGCCAGTTTGTGAGTGAATATAGCTTTTAAAAATACAGTAAAGGTAATGATATGAAAACTAACACCAAGGTATGTGAGCCAATGACTGTGCAGCTTTTAAACTCACTTATTCAGTTTTGGAAAGAAAGGCATTTCTCAGGCTTTTGAGAGGTAAAAAACAATACATCCAGTCACAGTAAGGAGAAATAAAGTATTCCTTGCTATCACGGACGTGAGCTGGAGCTGTTTTCCATTCTTTCCATCTGCTCATGAAAATCACTTCTGAAAATAAATCTTCTTTTGACTAAAATAGATATCTAAGTTGTGACTTTAGCATATGCACAAATCATTTCATTAAACATACAATTTCATGTGCAAAATATATATTATATACAGAAATCAATTTTTTACATATTTGTAAAATTTCACAGATTTGGTCAGAAATGTGGCATAGTTCAATATTTAAAATACAGCGCCTCAGGTAAAAGCACATGCAGGTCTGTTATTAGAGATGTGGTACACTTAATGAACCTGGGCAAAAAATGTGTGATTTGTTAGCCACAGTTTTTCAAACTATTAAATAGCAGAGTAAATATTTTGCTCTGTAAAATAAATATATACCTTGGGGAAAAATTGTGAGGGTGTATTTTGTTTAATGACTTGTCTTGGTTTGGCTCAGGGGGATGTCAGTCTTGGAAGAGACCTATGCTACAGGAAATAGAACAACTTCCTTTCTGAGAGAGAGAGACAATAACCAGGTGTTTTTAAAGTTTGATATGTAGGTACACCACTAAAAACTTGATCCGCCTTTGGGGAGAGAACCCCTATATAAGCAGAGAACACCTGATCCTCTTCCTCTTTTGCTGCTGCAGCTCAAAGAGAAAAGAGCTCTTTGCTTCTCTCTCCAGTAAGGTCGGGGGCCTTCCCCTCCCCTCTCCCACAGGGAGCGGGGGGGGAGGGAGGTTTTGGAGCGGCCGGGCAGCTGCAGCCTGGGCATGGGGGAGGAACTCAGCCAGAGCTCTCGGCAGATCCAGCGTAGCTGACCAGATGGGGCCAGGCTCCCTGCTCTGGGCTGGACAGGGACCAGGCCGGACTCCACCCAGCTCGGGCCAGGCCCTGTCCTGTCACCCTGGGCCCGGCCAACCCCACCGGGCCGAGCCAGCCTCGCAGAGNTACTGGTGTGGGGGAAGGGGCCACCACCAGCGAATTTCTTCTCCCAGGCGGCTGGCTGGTGGTGAGGCTGAAGACCCATAAAAAACTGTATTTTCTTACAGGAAACCCATAGTATAAGCAAAAGAAACTTCTCTCCCTAAAGGAACTGAGACAAGGCTATCTCAGCAGTGGTAAACTGACTAGAGGTCGAAGTATTGTCTTTTTATGTGTTGTCAAGGGGACAGAAATGGAAAGGTCAGGGAGGAGGGTGGTCCGAGAAGTTTGTTCTGGTGTTTCTTGGTTTTTTTTTTTTTCTCTTTATCTTAGGTTCATTAATAAACTTTCTTTATATTCCCTAAAGTTTGAGCCTGCTTTGCCTACTCCTAATCCTCATCTCACAGCAAACATCAGGTAAATATTAGTAAATCTGCTGGCGTTTGGCCAGACACTTAAATTGGCGAACTGAAACCACTACATGACTGCACAGGGTACCTTGCTTGGGAAGAAGCAGAACAACGTAAGGTACATGATTGATTATTTCAGTTTTTTCTCCTGAACAGTCTTTTCTCCTGGCTAACTTTAAACAGTCATTTTTGGAAATTTTTACAGAACCTGTCCCTTATTTCTTTAAATAAGAAATAGTTTGGTAATTGCATTACTTTAGATTAATTATTCTAGTTGTGATTTCAGCGAACAACTGACATTTTTCAGATTTATTATTAATCAAAAGTAGTGTGCCCAATGCTCAAGACAAAATATGGAATGCACACCGCTTTTTGAAATGGATTTTACATCTCAAAGAAGCCTCAGTTTGACTGATGAAGAAAAAATATCACCATGTTCCATTGAATCTGTGAGATTAGCAAATGCAGACATTTATGTGCTGGTGTCTCTCTAAAAAGTCCAGTAAAGAAACTTCAGGTCCAGTCTTCAAAACCTCAAAGTGGAAGCAACTCATCTTATTATTTTTATATTATGATTTGTTATATAATGACAAGAATTATCTTTATCACTTAGTTCCTTACTCGGCATAAAATTACTTTTTGGACTGATCAAACACCTCAGGCTTTGCTTTATTGTTTAATCAGTTTCAGCAGCTGTTCATAGCTTCAAATACTACAAAGCAATAAAATTTAATTGCTTAATTAAACTCAAACCACAGTTGTCTTTTTAACAGGCAGGGGCTTGCCTAGATTTTCGATACTCAAAGACAATCAGAGAGCAAAAATGACATTGCTCTTCTCTCAAGGATGGTTGATCTAGGAATGTTATGTAGATGCAAGGAAAAGTCAAAGGCCTCTTTTGGGGAACAATTAGGAGTCTTGTTTCCCTTTTTTTTTTTAACCTATATTATATCACCACAGCTGCTGTTCAGACAAGTGCACATAAATTAATTGATCAATATGCATAAATTAATCTAAAAACTAACGAGGACACATAAGTTAAGTGAAAAACTTGGGGACAGATTTTTGAACAGAGTACACTGACTTGTTGAGTTTGATTTATTCTAGTCAAAGTTCTGACTCAATAGGGCTTTCTATTTCCTTTTCTGCCTCTGGTATTCAATGTCAGCAGTTCTAATAAGAGGGCACAAACTTACACTGAAGTGGGGTGACCACTTTAGCTATCAAATTGGAAGAAATAAGCAAATTTTGTCTCATTTTGTACTAATGTGAATGAACCTTGTTGAGACCTGCTATCTTTACTTTGAGCTTCTCTATTACTTCTGGCTCTTACTTAAGAACTCTTTAAAAAAATAATGCATTTGCAGGAATCCTGCCTTCTATTTAGGATCAAAATCTAGTACTACTATTAGTATAATACATCAGATTTGGTTTGCAATTTTATTATTCAAAATTATTTTGTCCTCTGTGTATTACAATTAAACCATTATAGTTTGTCATACAACTGATTAGAGCATGGAGAAAGTATCAGAAGCGAAAGAAATTGCACTTAGGAAGCATGACATTAACCTAGATAATATTGTATAGAAAATTTATATAATGAATTTTTAGCCAACTTCCCAATTACCATAAATCAGTATGATTTGGTTTATTTCAGTGGAGCATTGCCAAGTTCAGTAATACTTTACAATCTGATGAGGTTCTGTGTACCTGAGGAAAAATATTTGAGTTTTATCTGTTATACTACTTCTTAATGTGTCGTATCTTTTTCTATTGAAAAGTGGAAAAGTTTTTCTGTTTTTTTTCATCAAGACTGTTATGATTCTGAAAGTTCAGGTAGTCACTTAATAGCATTGTCTAAAGTATATGAATACCTTCATATCTTTAAAATTACGGCCTACATGAGATGTCTTTGACACAGAGAGAAAACTGGAAATACCTACAGAATTATAAAGGTGCAAAAAGTCAGCACTAGATTTTGAATGTGCTTTGATTTTTTTTTAATACACTAAAATTTGTAGGGCATGTGGAAAATATTTACTATTTCTAAAACTCCCTGTTAAATGTCTATAGATATAAATAGCACTTAAACACACATGCACAGCTAAATAATTCCAAATAATTCTTCACATATCAATAGATTTTGACATTTGGTCTTTATGTCCTGCAAATATATTTAATAGTTTTTAAAAGACCCTGAAAAAAACAAAACTTTAATTTTTGATAGTGAAGCTACCAACTATTGGCAACTCCCCTTCACAGAGTGTTCTTCATCCTGCTGGTGCTTAAATTTAGTAACAAAGGTAATTAGAATACACCTTGAGTTGAAGAGGCTAGTAATTGGATACTAAAACAGGAAAACCCCTCCCTGAAAAGACAAAAACCTAGATGAAGAATACTCTTTTATCAGTGGTCCATGTCAGTGTCTTGTGGGGCTCACCAGCAATTCATAAATCCATAACTTCATAACACAAAATCTCAGAATTTTCAGAAATATATTTATCTTTTTATTAATGTTAACTCTGTTATTTCCATATGCCATACTTCAACCTCATTTTGTACAAACTGTTCAATTCCTTTCAGATTATCTCTGATATTTTAACTTCAGGGTGCTCTCTGAATTCTTTATAACCTTAAATGTATTAGCAACTTAAAATTACTGCTTGTAATTTTTATTACTTCTGAAAAGTAGCAATATATTTGACAAATATTTCACTAATATTGAATTGTTTGTGTCTGCAGCTTCATTTTGACTGCCTTACATTTCACAGAGCAGCTGTAATCAAAGGCATCCATGAGTAGCAAACTACATGTATAATAATACACACTAGAATTACTGTGTCCCACCTCCCAAATATAACAATCTGGAGCCATCTCTTCTATAAAGACAGAAAATGACAGAGTTATGTTGGATACTGTATTAAATCCTCCATTCAGCATAAATTTATGTTCATAGACTTATGTAGTCTACTGAAATGTACTTCAGTGGTACTCAGGAGCCCTGTACAGGAGTAAGAAAAAAGCAGGATTTCAAACTACATACCACGCAGTACAGGGAGAGTGTCATATAACTGTGGTTGTTTCTCCTTTTAGGAACTGGGAATTCTCTGAAAAGGCTGTCGCAGGGAAACACAGAGGCTTTAGGGCTGCCAAAATCTCAGACTATAGGAACTTAGAGGAAGAAATGAAACCACATTCCTTATTTAAGAGCGTTCATAAGATTATGACTTCCATCCTGAAATAATATGGACATTCTGCAATATATTTTCAGCATGAATTGAAATGGGCGTAAAATTCATAAGTGAAATGTGAGAAGAATCCACCCAGAAACACTAAGACAACTATAAATACACTACAGGACTACCAACTGCAGTAAGGTAGCCTTACTACTTTTGAAGTAATAGTATATAAAAGTTACAGCAGCATAGAATGGGTGATACATTATCTCCTGTTTCAGTGTGAGGAATACACAAAACAACCAAAATCAAACTAAAAAGCATATTTTTTTCTTCAAAAAGGAATTTTGCTTTCAACTTTTGACCAGGCTTATTGATTATTCTTTGGCATTGAGAGGCTAAGATTGAAGATCTTATATGGAGCCAGACTGTATTGTGTTCTTGGCAGACCTATTAGAGCTATGATGACAGGGAAAACAGATGGACTGCTGACAGCTGGCATTACAATGAGTTGTAGGACTTACATAAATACTTCTATTCAATACTCAAAGTCATTTTTTCCCCTCCTTTGAGATAATGGAAAATTCCTCCTTCCCAAGTGTTCCAAAACCAAGCGTTATCAGAAGTTACAAAAGATTTTGTAAAAAGACTACCCTTTGTGCTGATTGTATGCCTGTGATAACCTGGCTCTACTCAGTGACTGAGGTTTGATCTTATTCAATCTGTCTGTCTAAGGAACAGAAAATGTAGTCAGGAAATTGGTCTGGATAGATAAACAGTAGCTTATGCACCACTCACATGAAAGTGGTGTGAAGACCAGCTGCAGTTCCTATTGAAATTATTGACATTTTGGGAACCTTAACCATCTTCAAAAATATGGATAATTTTATAGATGTCTGAACTACAGACCTCTGTGTCTAACTTTAAACAGTCATTTTTGGAAATTTTTACAGAACCTGTCCCTTATTTCTTTAAATAAACATTCAGGACCTCTTCAAGCATTTGAAGTTGTTCATAAATAGAAGTATGATATTAGTCAGGAGACCTTGCGAAGATCATGTTCAAAGCACTGAACTCCTACTGAATTTTGACATACTGTACAGACTGTTAAAACGTTGCATGATGGTTGCCTCCCAGGGAAGTATGGCAAATTTCTTTCCAGAGTGACATTCACATGCACTCTTGTTAGCAGAATTATTTAAACTGGCTTTCTATCACACCTTTTGTTACACTAGTAATACCAACAAATACAACAGCTAAAGGATTATTAAAACTGATGAAAAGTTTGATAGGGAAATATATTTGAAGAGGTGGATGTGATCTGTAATTGTCAAACCTTCCTTTAAAAATAACCCTTTTCTCTTTAATTTCATGTTTGACTGGAATTTTCAGCCTGAAAATATATCCAATGCTCTATGTAATTTACTTGTCTATAAAATGTCTACTCCTGTTTACATGAACAAATAGATCTTCACTATAGTTGGATACATAAAATTAAACAAGAAGTAATTCTGATCTGTTTGGAATCTCATCCTTTGACCTCAAAAGAAGAAAACATGTAATATTGCTTTTTAGCAAGGAAAGGTACAAATTTTTATGCAGGGGCCATTCTTTGTCACTTTAGAAAATTTTCTTTTTCCTTTCTCATGATGTGCTTTCGCAATAACCCAGAAAAGTAGAAGCCCTGTAGACATCTAATATTGAGTCAGATGGATTCTAATCTTTACTAATATCACTGTACAAATTTAACCAATACAGTTAGTTAACAAGGGCAATGAATCCAATAATCTTTTTATGACAGAGAATGAAACATCTTATCTAGAAATCTACTAATTAAAACATCAAAACAGCTTTAAAACTTCTTTTGCTAAGCGAGACCGGTCCTGTCTTTTTGTGAGGCTATCACAACGGTACAGGTAAGTACAGAGTTTTCAACAAACAAGCCAACCAGAGAGCTAGGATCTCCCACAAATGCATTTTACCTATGCTTTGGAGGTTAGAAAGTGACAAGTCAGAAGAAGAATTTTGTTTCTTTAATAGGAAATCTATGCAGTCTTCCAGTCTGCCTATGCTACCCCCTTAATTTTTGAACTCATTTGGTTTCCCCGTGTATTTTATTGAATTCTGCAGGGATAAAAGGGTTAGGATTACCAGAACAAAAGAAAGATTTTTTTTTTCCCCATTAATTATATTGCCTACTGCTCTTCTTCAATTAAATCTTTGAATTTTCAAGTGCCATGAACAAGAATAAATTGACTTGGATTAAGTCATTTTGGGGTTATGATCAACACGTATTAGCATTTCTGGATTAAATGTCCGTGGGTGCTTTTGACACATAGTGACAAAATTAATGTGTTGCCTCTTTTGCACTGAAAATCTAAAAATGTACCTACTGTGAAATCACATTTTGAGTTCTGAATAGTATCCAAGTAAAGGTACTGTTGGATAAAGAGTAGAGAGAACACAGGCCCTTCTTGATATAAAAACTTAAAGATTATCTATATGCCTTATTTTAGGTAGAACTTGGCCTAAGTAAAATCAATACTGGTATGCAGAGGTTTAAACATGTGTAGGGCAAAAGCCTAAGACTGGGATATTCCTGGGTCACCTGATGTCTCTTTTTAGTGCATATGTGTAAAGCACCTAGCAAAGTTCAACTGCAGTTTTATACACAAAAATCACATCACATAGCATTGCTCAAGCATCATGAATGATGACCTAAAGAAAGGTAAACAGATAATCGTGATTAAACCAGAGACTGTATTGTATATAGGGATGGGAACTGCATGACCAGATCTCCACACAAACCACTGAAAAATTTTGGAGTAAACTTTGCCAAGCTGTAGCCCTGAAAACGCATTCCCAACTTGAAAGGGACGAGTTCTCTCTTTTTTTTTGCTTTTATTTTTTTTTTCAAGCAGAGAATGCTGTTGCTTGCAATATTTTTCTTACTTTGCAGAGTTTAATTAGAAACAAATAAACTTTAAGCAAAAGAAATTTTTGTTGGTTACTCAGGCAAGGACATCTTTGTCCTTGTTAGATCACATTCTCCATTTTCAAAGAACCTTATCTGAGCTTTGTTTTTGCCTGTAGTTTTCATCCCAGCGCATGCGCTGGGCACTCTATTCCTTATGGTATACATTCTTTCATGTACTTTAGTAAAAGTGTAGTGAGAGCAAAAGACTAAGTAACAGCCACATAGAACAAGGAGTTATAATTAGACTCACAAAACACAATAGGAAATATAAGGGTTTGTATCTCAGCATATATATGCAGAGAACAAAATTCTAATGCCTCTTGCCAAGAGAGTTTTAAATCTATATAGAATATTTTAAGAGTCAATCTTTTCCTGCTGTGAAAATACCTGATTACTGGTCTGATTAAAATACTTGCCATACTATAAAAATTTCAGCACAGCTGTTTTACTTCAGGAGTTAGTAACAATAATTTAATCAATATAAAAATCATTGTGCGTGTATTTTGCCCATATAATCCTGTTTTAGTTCTTTTTTTGGCGCTTAATATATTGGCAGTATTGTCTGACTTGACAGAAACAGGGCAGAGAGTTCCAGACATAAGGCTGTACAGCAAATATTCACTGACACATGCACATTAGAGTATGTTCATTACTGTATGCTCTTTGCAAAATAAACAATGTGAATTGTTCCATGCTTTTTTTCCCCTCATCTTTTTTTTTTTTTACAAGTACTGGGGACATTTGGCCACAAAAATTACTGAATATACCATTATTGACATTATAATCAACTTACTGTTCACTGCCCCATGTTTTAATCTTGCTGTGCTCTACTGCTCTTTTTCATTTGCTTGATACTCATGAATGAAGAATTTCAGAAGAGTGGCCCTTTTATAGACATGAACTCTTAACCAGTCATTTTCCAGCCCCAGGGAAAACTTTTGTTACTAGCATGCATTTTTCTTAAAGCTACATTTGAATTAGATGGTGCTTCCTCTTCCAGCCTGTCTCTTGTATCTTATTTTACAGCTGGAGTAAAAAGGTTGAATCCAGGATAATACCAAGCTAACAGTTCTAGAAAAATCAGGAAAAAAAAAAAACAAAAAAAACAAACTAAAACCAAGCAACCAAAACAATCCACTCTTGAACCTGCTTTGTAGGAAACTTGTGATTCTCAAAAATTTTAATTGGAATTTAACTGTTTGTAAATATTATTAGAAACTTGATCTTAGGTAAAACTCCATCCCTCGCATGCAAAATGGAAACAACAGCACATTCCTTCGTTAGGTTCAGCCAGATGCCACAGGAGACAGCAGCTTCCTGGGGTCAGGCTTCAGGAGGGTAGGGGGTTCCCTGGATAGGGCAGGACAGGACCTGATAGCTAGGGCTCATCCTATTTATCCATTTTTTCTTGAGAACATCAAATTCTGGGGGAAGAGCTCAGAAATAAGCTACTTCTTTTCCCCTATCTCAGAAGTGCAGAGCTATTAAATAATAACAACAGTTATGAACTTTAATATCAGGTCTTTGTATTTCATTTCAGGGAAGTCCCTATGGTCTTCACAGGGACATACCAGAGGTAAAGGTGACAGTCTGCAGTCTATTTATAAATTGTATAGAGATAAAGAATGGATAGATGAGTATGTGTAAGAAATAGAGAGGCGGTAGAAGAGTAGTAAACATGAAAATAAATCAAGAAAAAATGGAGCTTTGTGAAACTGTTGGCAGTAGCAGCAAAAGACACAGAAAATAAAGTAAAAAGTAGAATTTTTCCACAAAAATAAGCTATATTAACTTTGCATTTATTCTTGTTTTCCTTTCTGCAAGTAGCTCTGTGCTAAATATAAGTATTTAACTCAGTCATCCAAAATGCTGTAACATATATATAGAAAACACATTGCAGATAACTAAATAAAGTTTGGCAGAGTAGCTAAATATGAGCTTCGGCAGATGCACTCTCTTACCTTACAGTGTTATCTAGAAACACCATTAAAGTTCATAAACTCATGTATCTCCACTGATAGCAGTAGGGTTTTTTTACCAATGGATATATTCTGGGGAATAAAGAACTGGACAAAAGCTACTTTTAGTACAATTCTACAGCCCAGTGCTAGTAATGAAAAACATCTCAACGCTTGCATGGCCTGGCTGAATGCTGCTGCAATGTCTCTGCTTTGTATCTATGGAAACGTTTTCAAGTTTCCCAACACCTCCTACACAGGAATCCTGGTAGATTCAGATTGAAGCAGATTTCCCATGAAACATGACCTAAGGATAGTTCCAAAAAAGAAAACAATCTTATCGTACAACATGCTAAGGTTTTACAGTTCATTTGTGAAACGCGATGAATTGCAGTCAATGCTATTCTTAAGCAAAAGAAAGCTGACTAATTAAAGACCAAGATTTCAGATGCTGTTTTCATTAAACGTCCAACTGCAGAAAAAAACAGAAATTCTGCTGACTCTTTGGACCTCGCTTAGATTCGTGGAGGCAGAGATTCATCTAACTTAGAAAGACAAGGATGTTTTGACTGATTGCCTGTTTAATAATAGCTCCTTCCATAATTGATGGAAACTTCCAAAGTGTAGTTATAATGGCAAGCCAGACCTAACATAGCACATTAAAAATAAAATTATCCACCAACTCATGAAGATGTAACCTTTCTCATAATAACATCAACATTAAAATAGCTAGCATTCTCTAAATCTTTACTCACTAATAATCACAAACAGATCAAATAGAATCCTATTTGAAGAAAATTGCTTTGATGTTGTAGAGACTACTGGTGAAAAACAAAACAAACAAACAAACAAAAAAAAAATTTCACCATTGAGTGATGTGGTGACTGATCTGATGCCTAATAGAAAGGAGCTGTCATGTTCATTTCCAAAGGTGACAAGGATTATCTGGTGAATTACAGAACTGTCTGTTTCACCACAGTCCTTAAAATTGCAGAAGTTAACTGCAGAAGAGCACTTTCATATTAACTATTTGGAGACTTTTTTCACTCTGAGTAAAAACAGGAACGTTAATGACTTTTGTCAACTTATAAACTTACATTTTAATGGCTAAAATTAAATCAAATTATATATGTCATGGAAGTTTCCCACAAGGTCCAGGTTATATTTCCATTAAACCCATGTGAGCAAATTCCTCTGTGCTAAGACTAACAAAATACAGAAAATATGTATATATAGATGTTTGAGCTAAGAAGTGATACCTATAATTTGATTAAAATTAAAAGCAGATACAAAAGACTGTTTTTATTAAAATCATCATTGCTAGTAGCCTTGCCGCCCCTTTGGTTCTATCAGCTCAACTGAAAAATGAGCTTCTTGGAGGGACAAGTTAAAAGATTATTCTTTTCATTTTAACTCTGGCAGATTCATTCTTTCTCCTGTGTTCATGAAAGCAATAATAGGTGATGGCCTCAATTCAGAGAACAACATCAGGAAACCTGGCTGGCAAAAGCAGGAAAAATAAAGGAAATGCTATAATCAAGGACTTAAATTCTTTTTAAGTTCTTGTTGCTGCTTCCTGTTTACGAGCTTTAGGGCAGGTTCTATTTCATGGCATTATTTAGGTTGTCTGAAATCTTCTTTTAATGCCCTTAGACATGAATGGATCTCCCCAGTGAACAAGTACATTGCTTTTGTAGGTATTCAGCCTGGATTTGGTTTGAAGAACTTGGAGAAAATTGAAGTGATAGGAGGGAATGAATACTATAAAATAAGATAGTACTTCACAAAAAGTAAATATTTGCTGATACTAATCAACAAAAAGACCTTTATTCAAAATACTTTTATCTAAAAGATGTCTTATTTCACTGAGTATTTGTGTTTTGACCCAAGAAGTCCTGGACAAGTTAAGGGACATAGGCCAGAGACAGCTTATGATAGCTGCCTGAGCATGAATATGCACTGTTCTGTTAGACAGAATCTAAACCCCTATGCTCACCACTATCAGAGAACATAGGTCTTTAAGTAGAATCTGTGGAAAGAAACTTAATAAATGAACCCTTACAGATGGCTAGGAAAGATACGTACAAGATCTACATGATTGTCCCAACCTCTTATGAAACATTTTTTTCTGTAGAAGTTTTCCCCAAATATTTCAAGAAACAAAATATGATTTTTGCATATACTTGCAAGAACTGAGAAACTCGGGTTTTTTTCTGATTGTGAGGTTTAAGCAGAAATTAACATACTATGAACAAAATAATTTTATGTATCTAGAATACTGTACATAGTTACATATTCTCTAAGCTCTATATCACATATGCATGTTCCTGTGAGTACAAATGAAATATTGTACAGTGTACAAATGAAATATGTTATTACTTTATTGAGTGAGATTTGACATTACTCTTTGTTCCCTGAAATCAATCCTAAAAGAAGCCAAATAAATAGTGACCTCCTGAGGTTTGCAATTTAAATTCACTTGAAATGGAACACCATTCCTACAGAGCCTGCTAGAATAAACAGAGGCTATCCTATTTAAAACATTCTCTTGTGATTTTGTTTTAAATCAGGACAATATGCAGAGACAATTCTGCAAACTGCTGTTCCATAGGAAGTCAAAACTGAGAACTGAAAACTGAAGTGTGTATAGATGGTGATGGGATCAAACTTTAAGGTGAATAGTTGAGTTAATGGATTTTGAAAACAGAGGTAACTCAGAGCAGGTCTCATTAAAACCAACTCTCCTCAGGTATTTTGAATCATTGAACATGAATTCAGATCACCAATAAATTGACAACAGAGAAAAATCCTCATTGAGGGGAAGGTCCACTTTGCCTTTTTGTTCTTTTATTTCTCTTAATCTAGAACCACAATGCAGGTGCTTCACAATTCTTCCACTATAAAATGTGGCTGATTAAGAAGTGTGGGAGTTTCTATCACTCCTTCTCCAAATGGCTGCATGTAGCCATTGTTTTTCATGTGCACCTGAACTACAGAGAAGGCAAGTCACAGATGGGGATAAAGGGCAGAGGAAAGAAAGAATGTGTCTATATAATTTCAATTAATTCCACTACCGTTTTGTACTCTTGACAGCTGGAAACTCTTGTTGCTCTCTTGCATTAAGAGATCAGTCTTTTCCATGTTACCTTGAAGAGATTTTATGAGATATGTATGCCTTCTGTCCAAAGCACCCCAATGAACAGGCGAGAAACACTATATGGAACTACTAACGCAACATTTTGAGACGGATCAAAATATCCTAATAATAATAATAGCCGGAAGAAAAATGAACATTAGATAGAAAACTAAATTTTGCTTGGATATTATAAGAAGTTTAAATGAAATGTGAAATATTTTCAGTTAGTTGCATGCTTTCTTGAGCCTTTGGGAGAGACAAAATTTGTCTCTTATTTTCCATACGTTCAATAGCAGTGTATATCTTATTTCTTGCTACAAAATAAGAAGGAAATAAAAGATTATGTTGTTTCTTTTCCAGTCTCTGTCCATTCCACTCATTTACCCAAGGGCTGAATTTGGCCTGTATCTCATCAAATGATCCATATCAAATATAATGATCTTTCCAACAGTATCAGATTGTCATTTCAATTTTTTGCATGTTTTATTCTGATTACTTTTTCCTTCCTCATGCAGCTTTATATATTGATAGTACAAGCTCATCTTGTCAATGTAATTTTGGGTTTCTGTTATATCTGATTGAGTAACAGTAATTGAAAAACAATTCAAATAACGTCTTCAAATATTCTTTTCATCTTCTCTCTCTCTGAGACAATAGATTTTTTTTTTTAATGTTCACGGTTTATGAGCCTCTGGAAAGCATATTGGCGCTCTGTCGGACACGAGACAAATAAGCAACGCAGGAGGTCAGCCACCAAGGCAGGGCAGAGAGCAAAAGAGCCCCAGCCTCTCTTTATTCTTATATTTATACCTTTTTACAGACAGTCGTGGATTGGACAAGGAGGCCACCACCTCTCAAAATCCATAGATGAGAAACACAGTCCATCACATTCTCCACCCCAGAAAGAAGAATGAAAAACAACATCCAAAGTACAAAACAGTCCTTGGCCGCTTATAGAAACATGGATTGTTTACACAAAATCCATGAGAACCTTTGCTACTAACTATAAACACAGCACTCTAAAAAATCAGGACGACAACATATGGCTAATATAAAAGCCAAAATTATTCATTAATATTTTGTTTCATTGACAGGTCCAGGGAAAGAATGGGCCCAAACCAAGGAAGGGGAAATTATAGCAGAAGTGCCTGAAGAACACATCTCTGAAGCAGGAAGTTCTGACTGTACTTCCTACTGCCCCATCCCACCCTACACAAACTAAGGAGCTGCCAGCTAGCTTCCCTGCTTTTGAGCATTGTGAGAGACCGAGATGTTAATGGTTAATAACTCAAACAATGACTTGCCATTTGCAAAAGTGGCAAGTACTTTGCTGCTGATGTGCAAGGAAACAGCTCAGGGACAGAGGGAGTGAACACCCACCACTGGAGGCTACAAACTGGGTTTTGAGCCAGATAAGCAAAGAGATTGATAAGAAGCAGATTCTATGAGGTGGGATAATACTTTTTATCATGCCGATATCCTCCTTTACACAACTGGCTTAATCTTAAACTTCATCCCCTGGGGAAGTACCAGGACATTCACATGTAGACCTGAAGGCATAAATCCCTTCTGAAATGATAATTGGATCATCTAAGCTGACATGAGAAGCATCTGCCATGTCTTAGAAGGGTTCATAAGCCATCAAAGACCCCTGAAGTGTCCCCAGACTCTTTTCTAGGACCTTCCACATGTGCACATGATCCACAGTATTACATCAGACCATGTAAAACTCCTCCTGCAGGGAAGGAATCTGGACATTTCCACCTGAAACTAAGCATCTGTTAACCCATTGAAGTCTATGTTTCATGGGCTTTTTCCACACCAGAGAGATCAAGACTGTAACCATCACTTCAATCAATGGACAGCTAATTTGCAACAATCAAGTCTTATCACTTGATCTGTGGGTTGTGATATCTTTCTGCCCCACTCTTATCCTTTATTTTCTTTATATATTTTCTTAAGTGGTATCTTTATACATTTATATTGTTGCACTATTATAGATAATAACCAAAATGATGACTACATTTGTCCTTTTCATTGCAGCCAAATTGTTCTAAAATAAACCCTACATATCTATCTATCTATCTATCTATCTGTCTATCCATCTATCTATCTATCTCTATATGAGTACTGGTCATTCACGGTTGTTTCCCTCTATCCTGTCCCAGAGGATCTGTTAACAAGAACCTGAGTTACTCTTCCCTTCAGGAGCAGTTTGTAACAAGCACCATCTGCATTACTGTGTGTTAGATATTTATAGCAGAATTTACGGATGGATTTACCCTGGCATGTTCAGACCATTAACATCACTACACCCAATCTCTTTGTTATTATATCAGTGTCTTTGAACCATTAAAAATAGAGATTTTTTGTAAGAATGGCTATTTAATTAAATGCAAATCTGAAGTAAATGGATTAATTCCAAAAATTGGAAGTGTGGATTTCTATAATCATAGGCATTTAGATATTGCACAGCATGGCTCCTATAATAGCAGTGACTCATTCTCTCAGGACACCAATATTGTGTGCTCATAGAGATTTCAAATTCAACTTTCCACCTCCACAGAAAATATCTGCTTCATCACTCTTACAGTATAGTGGCAGAGTAGGACTTCAAATTAATTAGAAACATCAGTCTTCAAAGCTTTGAAAGGAATCTATTATTAATTTTCAGTAACCAGTGTCTTACATTCAACATTTCCTTTTCGGTCTGATAAAGGACTTGAATTTCACCAATTTATAAAACTGACCTTTCTAGTTTTAATACATACACTAGTTTTGAGCTAGGGTCACCACATACGAATTTCAATAGTTTATTTCTAATCAGTGTATTCTATAATAAAAAAGTTCAGGTACATACTTAGTCAAGACTCTAGAAAAGAAAGTTAAGTCCCTGAAAAGTAAAGAGTGAAAACAGGGAATGAAAATAGAAAAGATAGGAAAAATTTGTTGCTGAAGATATCCACCTAAAGAGAATTGGTTGTGTAAGCCTTTGCTTTAAAGGACAGCTTAAAGAGGTAGGAGCTGAAAGAAGCCTGAGAAATAAATCACAGTTACAAACATAAATGCAAACTTTTTTCTTTTTCTCTGATTTGTCTTACTGAAGCTCAGCCTTTTCCTAATGTACTCAATTTTCCTGGTTTTAATCTTCCTTAAATCTAGCTACTTCACAGGTGGTGTGCACCAGGGTAGAGGGAGGAAGGTGGGTAGTGCAGGCTTCTCTCTAGATCTCAATGAAGAATGGCATGACAGAAAAAAGCATAATAAAATAGTTATTTCAGTAACAAGACAGAAATAGGAAGTAGGATAGTAAATCCTGCATACCTTTAGATATAAATGCTATACAGAACATAAATATTTTCAGGACAGTTACAGAAGAGAATGACATACAGGAATGTGTGGTATTATCTACAGGAGTGATGACTATTTCACCACCCCCTTTGTCAAATCCTGGATGGTTTGGAAATCATAGTCTTGGAAGAAGCTCTGGGGATTTTCAATGACCACATCTATTGAGCATGGAAAGGCAGTTTGATGACATAGAGACATAGGAAAAAGAGCTTTTTAGGAGTATAAAAATAATTCCTCATTCTGTGTGAGTCAGATTGTCTTACCTGGTAGCAAGTAACATCCCTTTTGTCAAACACATTGCAATAAATGGTAGAACTGTATCATTCTACTGCACTGTCAGTTCACAATTTTTAAAGAGTATGGCTGAGCCTCAGGGGAAAAGAATTATATGAGTGTGGGATGCAGTCCCATGGGTTAGATTTAGAAGAGCTGAGGGAAGAGGGAATTTATGGAGAGTTACTGGAGGAGAATGGAGCATCCTCAGCATCAGTATACCCCTGGAAAGGCTTGTGGGAATGAGGTGGGAGAGAGATTCTGGAGAAGGAGCTATAAGCTCATCCATCACACACGGCAGATCTTATTGCTGAGCCTAGAGATGGTGGAAAGATTTCCTTAGCAAAACAGAATGGGCCATGGACTCAATAGTAAATCAGGAAGCCAAAGAAAGTTTCTGCAGTAAATAAAAAAACTGAAAAAAAGAAAAATATCTGGAGAAATCTTTGTCATACATCCAGGGTGTAAGGGCACTGCATTTTTGATCAGTTTAGGAATTCTTTCTGATGATTGGTCCCTATGGTAAACATATGACGTCCAATTTTCCCACATATCTGATAGTGATCTTCTGCTTTTAAGACTGTGACATATAAATCATTGATACTTGTCTTTTCATTTGTCATCGAACCATGAGGGCAGGTGGCTCACCTGTGTGTGTGATTGCAGGGCTGGAGGGAGCTGCAGGCATTGAAAAGGAGCAGTCAGAGCTACTGGTGCCTTCAGAGCTCTGCACATTGATTTGTTTTATTTATTCGTGATGAGGTTTAACATCTCTCAGTTCAAAGAATTATCTTGTTTAATTATTTTTGCACTCTAATACAACATATTTAGTAATGCCCCCCCCCCCCCCAAGCTATGAGGTTCTGTGGCCTCCTGGAATGAATGAATGAAAGCTAAAGCTTTTCTCATCTCAAAACCCTGTTAAAACTGAGTCTCTGTGCTATTGCTAACAATTTTGAATAGCATTGTAAAACAGGTTTATAGTCAAAAGGAGAGTACATTTTTTGAAAGATTGTGCATAACTGAGGACACTTTCACACCTTATTTGGGATTGTAGCACTCACTAGGGCTTCTGGATAAATCAAGCAATCATTTGATGCCAAAAAATCTTCAGAGAAAGCAAAGGCAGCAAATTTGTTCCCGTGGAAGCTAAGGATCTGGAAAGATATCATAACAGCATCAGAACTAAAGTGCATCTCTGAGATCTTGAGTTGCTTTCTAGGGAGCTGTCTATAAGTCCTTGTTACCTGCATGGTAAAAAGGGGTAAGTTTTAGAAGCTATAGAAACTGAAATAATGCCTAATGCTATACATCCACACATTCACACTTCAGACCTCTGAAAACGGTTTCAGAGAGAACATCTTCACTTCTTCATCGCAAGATAGATACCACAGAGCTTGCTGCCTCTCCCTCTCTTTCCTCTTATGCTTTCTTTTTGTAAGCTTTTGCGCACTTATTTTATCTTCTAGCCATCAGGTGTAACATTTGGATACAGTTTAATTACTGTATTGCACTTCACACATTGCCACAGCTCAACAAGTTATTATTTCTGGAAAAGTGGAATTTCAGGTTTTCATCGCTTCAAAAATTCCCATTTGCACAGGTGAACTTTTCATTCATCTGTTGTTGAAGCATTGTGTCAGCCTTAATTGTATCAATACTTTTGTGCTTAATATACTAATAAACAATCACTTATATATATATGTACCAAGTAAAAGTTATTATAGTAAAAGAAAATAGCAGGTAAAAATTGGAGAGACAGCCAAGTGGCTTTGAAATATGTTTTTGTGGAAGGGGTGTAAGTGTTTGGGTGTCCTTAGAAATCTAAACAAAACCAACCAACCAAAAAACACAACCCCAATTCTCTTCTATGGTGGATGAGTTTCATATTCAGTCAGAAAGTTACATGTGGGAAATTAGAATCGAAACACATAAAGTCAGTTAGAATAATTATATTGTAATATAAAAAATAGATTAGAGTTGCACTAAGAAATTACTTTTATTTAATAGATACAATTCACATCGTAAGATTATTCATCGTCCTGGCCTGTATCTCAATTTTTACATGGAAGGCTCACATAGAAGAAAAGTCACAAAAAGGCAATTTCATCTGTGGGTTTATTCCTCTCAGCTTCCCTGTTAAAGCTGTCAGGAAAGGAGAGCAGTTAATGCTAGTGACTGATACAGACATACAATTTCTTTTTTTTTTTGTTTGGTTTTTGGAGGGTTTTTTGGTTTTTAGTTAGATACAGCTTGAAGTAAAATGAATTATTTTTTCTGGTAGAACTTCAAGATATTTTCTTTTACTCTATCAATGACTTAAAAGCATAGATACAACAAAATAAATATAACAGGAAATAAAAGGTTATACAAAGTGTTTAAGATCACAAAACTTGTTTTGAACAATAGTTTACAGTGAAGGATTTGTCCATTCTAAGCCCAATGAACACTGAAGAGAAATTTTTCTGAACCGTATTTACAATAATATCAGCTGAACACTGAATGGGTTTTCCCTAATATATCTAGAACAAATAACTGAAAAATTAGCAATAAAATATGCACACTAAACAAAAATTGATTAGAAATCCAACTGCTCACTGTTTCACACTCAATGGGCAAATAAGCACTTGGACCAAATACAATTGGTCTTACCAGTACTTACAGAATTGCCAGTGCAGCATTTTAAAATATTGAAATATTAAAAACTTGATCACTAAGTTTTTTGTTGTTTTTTTTTCTTAGTGAAAGTTGAGAGAAGAAGCAAGATTTTCCTTGGGAATAAAAAATACATACAGTGGTAGTTTCTGCTGAAGCAATACTGTATCAGATGTTCATAAACAGACATATTTTTCACTGACTTACTTATACACTCTTAAGTTGTGCTTTTTAAATGTTTAACTATTTCTGACTTAAAATGAACTCTAGGGCTTTTGCACGTAATTTGAAGTATGGCACAAGAGATGAAGGATTAATGAAGCTTTTCAGAATGTCACGAAACAAACTGGATTTCCTTCAGTTAAATTTTGATTGGAGATTAGTTTGGCATATTAGGATTTCAAAATTTCCACCTTCCTTGGCTCACCAGATGCTAACTGACTTCATGTGACAGACTGCATGTACCTTGGATGGCAAATGACATCATGATGTGGCACATCCAAGGTGAATGTCAGCACTCGCTAGCAATAATTTGTGCTAATGTAATACCTCATGCAAAACACCAGACACTCCTTCAGCTATAAATAGTGATGCCAGACTATGGATGGCAATTTGACTGACAAGCAAGGACTTGCGACAGCAGCAAGACGCATCAGCTCAGCAAGGGCACTGAAGAAAACTTCAGTGTACTGTTACTACAAATCTACCAAATTATACAGGCAAGAAACTCTTCCAAAGTTTGCAATCAAGTGTAAGGATTGCAGTTAAAGAATTTCTTTTCCACATTCTTGCAAATAAGAATAAATAAATTCTTGTGTGAAATCCAAGAAACTTAAGAAAGGGACAAAGACCTATCTTTCAGTGCTTTGTCCCTCCAGATTAATTTGTCTGTTCCTCACACAGAGTTAGATAACAGAACCTTTACACAAGCCAAGGGAAAAGTCAGGGTCTTCATAATGTCACAGTACTGAAACCATGTAAATAGTAGTTGATATGAAATGCAATGTCTCAAATTCTGCTCTTCTCAGAAGTTTACTGAACTTACCGTGGCACAAGGAGAGCCTGTGTTCTAAGTTTTCAACAATGTATATGATGTTGATTAAACATTTTCTTTCCCCCTAAGAAATTAGAGAGAAACCATGCATTTCTTTCAAAATATATTTACTGTTCTATGTACCTCTGGAAATCTAAACCTTCTATTTTTGTTCCATGTATGAAATTATAATAGCTATTGATTCTGACTTCAAAGTGTAGCAAAAAAGAATCAGTGAAGTGCTCAGAAACATGGTGAATTTCATGTACTAATCAATTTGAAGTGTCATTCTTATTCCAGTATTCCCTCTCAAAATAAACAAACGCTTTCCTATACACATTTTCTTTATTCACTCCTGAAATGTTAGAAATAAAAAGTTTGTTTAACACATAAGTTAAAGATTTCACAGTATCAACAAAAAACTCCAATATGCAATGTACATCAATTCTGCAAGCTTCATTCAAAACCTGAAAATCAGAAATACCTGTATAGATAATTTAAACTTTATAAACCTAACCTGTCTGCTCTATGCATTTCAGAAAAAAATTAAAGGAATCACAAGAATAAAAGTATATCTTTCTGAATTTAGCCTAACAGTCTTACCACTGCGTTGATGTAGAGTTTCTTTTTACTAACATAAGAAAAAGAAAGCTAGTAATGTGCAAAATGTGGAAGCAATACTGGTTTTTGCAACAGGTCCCTGAGTCAGCCAGAGCTTTGAGGTGTATATGACTTCATCTGTTCCTTAAAATGAGCTCCACAAGGGAGATACATAGGGAAAAATCAAAGTCACAAGAGTAGACTAGAGAGAAATAAAGAAGGTCCAGTTCTGTGACTCATTACCATCTTACATTTGCAGGTGGGACTGTGAAATCAGTTTAGTGGGCTCTCAACAGCTTCTTGAGCTGCAAGAAATTTCGCACAGGTCTCAGCTGATTTTCTCTTTCTCCCCCCAGAGAAGCCTGGCTTTCTGCTCTGTTTCTCCATGCAGCTGCTCTCTGCTCATCTGCAGACTTCCAGCCCCTTGATCTCTTTTGCTGTCTCTTGTTTGTTCTCTCTTTCCCACTGCCTTTCTGATGGAAGTACCAGAACACTCTTCTCTCCAAGGAAGACCTGATGACTGCCCAGGGAAGAAGTGCTCCACAGAGGCTGCCACTATTATTACACTTCTTCTAAAATGGACTTACACACACACAGTGGAAACTAGCCATAGATACCAGCAGTCACCCCCTGCAATGACAGTAGTTAAAAATCACCTTGTGGATTTTTAAATACAGCATCAAGGGAAATGAAATCTGTAAGCAAATGGATGAAAAATCTTTATCCTTGTGAGTAATATTATCTTACCAGACAAAGGGAGCTTTCTGCTCCCTTTGACAAAGAGACACCTGATTGCATTACCTGATTTCATTCTCTGAAAGAAAAAATTCAGTTTAAATGAAAGTTTTCATTTAACACTAGATTGTAGAATACATAAGCTGACTCCAATAAATTACTTTAAATGGACAGTACACAACTTCATGGTTAAAACTGCTCTAGATTTCAGTGCTGACTGTCCCTCATATGTCCATAGGTGTCAAAAAGCATCTCTGTCAAAACATTTTTTGATTATTCTAAGAAACTTATGTCCCTGCTGTCTGATTCTTATGTCCCTCTGGATAGCAGAACCTTCCGAAAAGAAACTAAAAACAGATTTCCCCCCTCCCCCCTGAGTTATGTTGAAATAGGCCCTTTATTGAGAACTCTGGTTGATTTAACAATTCTGACCTCTTATGCCGAGCACTGCCAGTCATGCTGCATTATGTAACAGATGTAATGCTACATTGCATGTCAAATCTAATGCAAGGTTGTGCTACATTTCAGGGATGAACATTGCAAATGAATGCAATGATGGGAGGTTTTATTTCTTTTAGTAAGGAAACCTACAAAAAATAAATTTGAGATTTGTTTACTTATTGAGACTTTTCATAAGAATTTTTTTAGGAAATAAAAGTGTCCTACAATAAATAAAAATATCTTTTTTATGCTTTGCATTACCTTGCAGTGCTGATTTTTTTTTCTTTTCTAATTATGCATATAGTCCGATATAAAGAACACATGTAGAAGAAAAGAACAATTTTGACTTCAACCGAATTTATCCAATCATGGATAAATCTAGTGCAAATTCTGTGATTTGAGAAAGGCTGTATCCCTCCCACGCAGTCTGTCATCCAAAAGAATGGGAATGCAATAAATTATTTTCCTCATATGTTATGAGTATAGCCTTAAATAAATAAATAAATAAATGGAGTGGTTAATGAGATCACCTTATGTTGCCAGTGTGCCTGGCCATGGAGAAAACTTCCTACTTACATGAATTATTGGAAGATTCATTCAGGATGTGCACTGTAACCATGAGCAAGTCAACAAATGTCAGGAAAAAAGTTAGAAAACCTTAAAATACATAGATAAAACACAATAAATGTTTTCCATGAACATTGGGAACATTTAAAGGTGTTTTTAATTAAGATTCCAAATAAACAGTTGGTTCCTGTTTGTTGATGAAATAGAGAAATTTAGTTTCTCTATTACCCTTATTTGTCTAGATTGCATTTATTACTGGCCTCAAGCTCCCATGGGTATTCTGCCTTGTGGCTGTCTACCAAGAACCTTGGAGACCTGTCAAATTTCAGAGCTATGTAATTTCACACAATTTAGTCCACATACTCATCTCCCTGCCTTTTCCTCACTCCCTCTTCCAATCCATATCTAAGCCAAAATATAACCCATTTACAGTCTCATGTCATGGTTTCTCTCCTGCTCCAGGACTCCACTTACCAAACATGTTTATAGTCAGCCAATCAGCTGACTGGAAATTAATGTGGTAGAGTGGCAAGAAGATTACTTCACCCTAAAAATGAACTCATGGACTCCTTTGAGTGCCATGGTATTTTTCTCTTAAGCCTCTTTTACTACCATTGTGCAGTATTTTTAATACCAGAAAAATAAACGTATTTATTGCAAGGTTTGCAGACTGGTGCTGAGGATGGGATCCACAGCCCCCAGTGCAGGGGCCATGCCTCTCCATAATTACAAGTGCCCTGATGGTCACAAAACTATGGTCTTATGTTGCAGCCCTGTTCCCAACAAGTGACAAGCATAGCTTGCAGGCCAAGGGATAGGTGTATTTCATAGTCAGCTCTCCTTAGGCCATGCCTGGAGTACAGAGCCCAGTTCAACTGGAGGACCACAAGTGTAGTAGGGGAACACCTGGCTTGAAAGGAGAGGCTGAGGAAAGTGGGTTTGCTCAGTCTGCAGAAAAGAAGACTGTGAGGGATGAAGTGGCTGCCTTCAACTACCTACAAAGGTGTACTGAGAAGGCAGAGTCTCGGAGGTACACTGTGAAAAGAGAAGGTTTAACTGTTGCAGGTTGCACAAGGAAAATTCTGATTAAACAGAAGGAAAACATAAAGCAATGAAACAGCTTGTCTAGAGACATTTTTGAATCTCTGTCCTTGGATATGTCTAAAAGTTTATCAAGGGCTTGAGTAACCTCATTTAAATTTGAGGTTGTCCCTGCACTTAGCAGATGACATCCAGGCTTCCTTCCCAAGCTCCCCTCCCCTATGACTGTGTTTCATCCTCCTTTTCTATTTCATGGGAGTAGGGAACAGTTGTAACACTGTAACTGTGGTTTCCCATGCTTGTTCTGTAAACATGGTCCTTGTTTTTCTTAACTGGCCAAAATTGTTTTACACTTGTGGAATTGTCTTTCATTCCTTTCCCTGGAGTAGAAAAAGATAATTGACCATGTCTTTATCCTGTAAACCTTCAGGAGTGTTAACCCTTTTCACCAATCCTTAATTATCCTTAAAAACATATAAAAATAGGTAAATAAAGAAGGGCAGAACTTTTAGTCATTCCTACATGAAAATTCAACTGCTGCTCTGAAACCTGCGTGTTTCTTCTGTTGCCAACTGTACAACAGGGAACAGCCTAAAAGATTTTACTGTCATGCATTTAATCCTGTAAATGTGTTAAGAAAATGTCCCTAGATTAAATATTTCAAAGGTTATCACACCTGGACTCTACATCTCCTACTAAAGAGGTTATCAGGAGCTTATTACGTGGTAGAACACCATGAAAAAATGAGCTGAAGTATGGTAAACCAGGCTTTGAATTCCTCACTGAGAGGCTATACTGACAATTTCGGGACCCTACCCTTCTGCCATGTCCATGTCATAGGGATGCTTGAACTTGGTGTGAACAATCCTTGCACCAAATAAACCTTAAAAGACATTTTAAATCTACCCCTGCAGAAAGTATATTGTAGTAATACATTTGGAAATGACAGGCACATAAATAATTGTGGTGATGGCTATATCAGTAAGGATGTTCATCTTGTAGGCTTTTTTAAATAAGGGTTTAAAGTAAAAAAAAAAACAAAACAAAACAAACTTAGCTAGAAAAATACTAAATTACATTTTCAAAATGAAAAGAGGATCACAGAATCCCATTACTATGTTTTAGCTGAAAATCAATGTAGCTACACATTATTTTTTTAAAAAAAATAATATTTCTAAGTCTGAAGATAGAAGAAAAAATAATTTTCTTAGTAAGTCAGTGACATTTGAAGCATTGGCATGTATACAATTCTATTTGCATGAAATAATGTATCACTGGCAAGAACGGTCGTTGAGTAACTTTTTGCTTTTTTTGCTGTTTTGCCCTCCTACTAAGTGTGAGCCAGCTCCACAATCAAAGCAGTAACTAGCAAATAAATAAAAAATATCCCCAAACACGTAAGCAAAATCAAGTATAACCTCTATGTCATGCTACTGACTTCATCTGAGAATCATAAACTACCAGTTTGAAAAGCAGAAATTAATTTAAACTTGGATTTCTAGAATGTATCTACAAAAGCCTCACGTTATTAAAAAAATGCCTTAATAGCACAAAATACTTTTCCATATGTGGATAAAGTAAGAAAAGCCATATTAAATAATAAAGAAATGAAAAAGTGCTATTGTAGTAGATGACTGAAAAAGTACACTTTAAAGAAAGGGACTTTAAGTGAGGATATGACATGTTCTGACAATGGAAGAGCAGTGATTGATACTAAACTGTGTGCTCACCTAAATGCATGTTTCAAGGAACTTCCATTAATATACTCAGTAAGAACAAGAGTCAGTCCAATTTATTTCAGCTAAAAAATGTTTCCACTCACTGTCAGTAATGTCATTCCCAACACATTGCTAGAGAATAAGTCAGTAGCTACTCCTACAATACCCTTGCCTCAGGTTAGAATAACTATGAAATTATCAGTCTCTCTGTACTGCAGGATGGAAGATAACTTGGGTTGGAAACAAATGAATGCAACTAAGCATACAGTAGCAAGAATTTTAAGACAGCATTTATGCATTTCCTATTCAGTAAAATCAGGGAATTATGCACTTACCCCCTGGCTCTGTTTGCTCCTGTGGTTGTTCGTTGCTATGATGTCCTTTTTTACCTTAGTAGACAGACTGTAATTTTAAAATTTTTTACCTTAAGGCCCCTAGGCAATGTTCTGGCTTGGATGGGGCCTCCTGCAACATGGGTAAATGTGTCACTAGTTCTAGCAGTTCTTCCTAATTGCACTTTGTCTGATGAACCATGAGAACCTCTGTGAGCAATATTCACATTTTTTCTTATTCCATTGGGTTTGACTGAACCTTACTACTGACAGTATATTAATTCATACCAGTTGAGTATTTAGATTACACCAAGGTGTTTAATCCAACAACATTTTCAATTATATACTAATCGATGTTTAAAAAATACAACAAATTACAAATTTCAGACTAATTTGGTATTTAAAATTGAGCTAGTAGTTTTGTTCTTACATTCAATAAAATAGTGGATTAGTGGAAGAAGCAACACTAGTGACAGTGTTGCAATTTTAGTATCCAGACACCACTGAATTTCAGGAATCAGGGCATTAATGTACACATGCAAAGGGATGTACATGTAAAGTGAAACTCTGCCTCTAATGAAGTCAGTATCAATAAGTTGAAGTGCCAGAATTTCAACAAATAGCCATAAGACCTTTCCCAGATAAGAGCAATGCAAATGGTCAATATTATATTTGAACTGAAGCTATGTGGAGTAGTTGTTGACACAATAGAAAGTAAATAATGCAGAAATATCTTTGAAATTGTTACCTGTCATTCGGTACATGACAGTCAGGTATAGCAGCTTTTACCATATTTGATCTTCATGTTTTTATCCTGTCATGGCAAAACAAATATCTCAATGTGGGGTTAAATTTCTTACACCTGGTGAAGTCTTAAAAAACACTGGTAGAGGAAAACATTTGGTTTTTTACAGCATATTCTTTGTAGTATGGAGTTTGAAAACAGGGCCCTGTCATGCTGATCGCTGCACAAACATAGAAGAGATTGATTGCCTTTGAACAAATTACAAACTAAGGAGAAAATACAGTCTTATTCAGAGGGAAAGGACAATAAAAGAGAAGTGCTTTGGAACAGAATAGAAAAAAAATATTCTGCTCTCTCCACAAATTTACTTATTTGCAGGTGGAACATATCTAATGCCTATTTTCCCATGTGTACTTTCAAGCTGAAATATTAAAATAGATTTAAGAACAACGAAACTATTGTTTTTCCTCTGTTTTGCCATGTTCACTGTCAAATTCTTAACCACCATTTTTTTCAGTTGGATTTTCTCCCACAATTTTTAGTCAAATGGGAGGAAATCTTAGCATGCATAATCAGGTAATTTTCCAAATCCTGAAACAGAGCCCAGATCAATTAAAGATATATTCTAAGAAAGAGACAAAATTACTATGTTTTCAGTTGAAAATATTCCAAAGTAACAAAATGAAAAAAAATCGCAACCAAGAAAAGGAAACCATAAAATTTATGCTAGCTAAAACCACAGTGACCATGGTAATTTTTTCAATGGAGAGTCCACTTTTTTGGAGATTAAATAATTACTTTTTCTTTTTGCATAAACATATTTAACATAGATCTTGAGATCATGCATCTTGGAGACCTATTAGTTTCAGACAAACTTTGCAGAAGTTATATTTACACAGGAAGTGTTGACTGCTTTGAAGTAAAACGTATTTAACATTTTTCAAATTTAAATATCTTTCTCACTAAGTGGCTTAGTTATGTGCCCTCTCAGTTAATACCAAAAGATTAATTTGGCTTTCATCTTGAAACACTAATGGCATTACTGACACGGAAACAAGCCTGAACTCTTTTAGTAAGCTGGATGAGAGTCATTGGTATCTTCTGTCAAAGGCAAACCAGTGGAGCTTCTAAATCCATAGAAATAAATGCATTCTCACCATGGTACTATTTTAATCTAATCAGGAGAGTCATCAGAGGTCCTGGGAAGTACATCTAAAGAGCAGAATGGAAATCTGTCAGGCGTTTCAGCAAAAAAATGCTTGTGAAAGAATCAATAAAGCCTGGTCCATGTTCTGGGAAGAACTTTTGTCACCTTGTGTGTTTGTAAGTGAGGGATGTTACAGTTACCTTACATCCACCCTTCCCATCATAATTTCAAAGGGTTTTAGTCAGCCCTGGCAAATCATGTAGACAGTTGATATTTTTATTAAAACATTCACATGCAGTCCTTTGCTTTCTAGTGCAGAAAGCATCACACAGCAGTGACTTTTCAAGGAGCAATCACTTTTATGTCCCTCAGTCAAAAAAATTACTAAAATCGTGGCTGACCATGACTGAAGGATATAACTCTTTCTTTGTCTTGCTATACCCCAAAATTCCCAGTATGACATTAAACCTCTGAAATATGAGAGGCTTTATATGAAACCAAATTGGAAATTTTAATGAGCAAGAATTATTTTTGTGAGATTAATATATTTCAGATATGCTTCAGGACTTGCTTTTTATTCCTGGAGTATAGCCTAGCTACAGGGAGTTATTGTAGATGTTTGACAGATGATTTCTTTTAGAGGGCCTACAAGGGTGACCACAAACAAGTGACTGGAGATTAGGAAGATTAAAATATGAGCACCAAAATAAGCCTACATGTCTTAAAATACCATGTATAGTCAGGTTTCACTTGTTTTTGTTATTTGAAGTTGAACAATGTGGGCTATGAAATAGTGCAGCAGATAAAGCAGGGAAGGATTCCCTTTCAGTAGAGTTGTTGGATACTGCTTGGAAAATATGAGCCTTTTTCTAGCTCAACTGTTCTTGTTGTCAATTTACAGAGCTTCAGTTCAGGTAATGAAACAGAAGAACCAGTCTGTGTGCACTGATAAATGTATTCCTTCTGGAAATTGTGATTCAAAATATCCTTGATAGAGGCTTACTTAAATATCTGGTTTCAGATAGACCATAAACAGGAGGAAGAAGTGTGGCAAAGAACGTAAAATAAATGAAGTTAAAATGGCCCTCTTGCATTTGTCAGACAGAAACCTGAAAAAATTCTGAAGTTTTGTAAATTATTTTTAAGTTGAATGTCTGCCTACAGCTGCATACAGTTCTACATGCAATTTTCTTTTTTTTTTTT